>CP092871.1:98925602-98967903 GCA_030710605.1 Cordylochernes scorpioides
AGGCTTCCCCACCTTGAGAGAGTCCTCCTACAGACAAGGTCTTCTTGTTTTACTAGAATAATGAACAGTTCCAGAATCATTTATTAGGTACCGCTTAACAAGAACAACCTAATGAAGAGTATCATCGTTTTGATGCACAATTAAAAGGTGATTGGTACATAAACTGATATGTAATTAAGGAAGGTATTGGTGGTGAGTGACAGAATCTGTGACCAATCAACGGTGGCGCTGAGCTAACGGCTAGCGTGCCCTGGGGGCCACTGACCCCTGTGACGTCACGGCTAATTGGGCCCCTGGGTGGGAATCCTTTGTCTCGGCGGCACTCCGGAAGTCTTTCTAGGGGACACTTTGGGAAGTTTGCTGGACCCAGACATGGTGGTTGTTTATACCTTCCCTGGACTTGTGGTGTACTGTGTCCTTTGATGGACTTTGTGGTACTTTAAATGTTTACTGAAGTACTGGACCCAGACATTGTAGTTGTTTATACCTTCCCTGGACTTGTAGTGTACTGTGTCCTTTGATGGACTCTGTGGTACTTTAGATGTTTACTGAAGTACTGGACCCAGACATGGTGGTTGTTTATACCTTCCCTGGACTTGTAGTGTACTGTGTCCTTTGATGGAGTTTGTGGTACTTTAGATGTTTACTGAAGTACTGGACCCAGACATGGTGGTTGTTTATACCTTCCCTGGACTTGTGGTGTACTGTGTCCTTTGATGTACTTTGTGGTACTTTAGATGTTTACTGAAGTACTGGACCCAGACATGGTGGTTGTTTATACCTTCCCTGGACTTGTGGTGTACTGTGTCCTTTGATGGACTCTGTGGTACTTTAGATGTTTACTGAAGTACTGGACCCAGACATGGTGGTTGTTTATACCTTCCCTGGACTTGTGGTGTACTGTGTCCTTTGATGTACTTTGTGGTACTTTAGATGTTTACTGAAGTACTGGACCCAGACATGGTGGTTGTTTATACCTTCCCTGGACTTGTGGTGTACTGTGTCCTTTGATGTACTTTGTGGTACTTTAGATGTTTACTGAAGTACTAGACCCAGACATGGTGGTTGTTTATACCTTCCCTGGACTTGTAGTGTACTGTGTCCTTTGATGGACTCTGTGGTACTTTAGATGTATACTGAAGTACTGGACCCAGACATGGTGGTTGTTTATACCTTCCCTGGACTTGTGGTGTACTGTGTCCTTTGATGTGCTTTGTGGTACTTTAGATGTTTACTGAAGTACTGGACCCAGACATGGTGGTTGTTTATACCTTCCCTGGACTTGTGGTGTACTGTGTCCTTTGATGTACTTTGTGGTACTTTAGATGTTTACTGAAGTACTGGACCCAGACATGGTGGTTGTTTATACCTTCCCTGGACTTGTAGTGTACTGTGTCCTTTGATGGAGTTTGTGGTACTTTAGATGTTTACTGAAGTACTGGACCCAGACATGGTGGTTGTTTATACCTTCCCTGGACTTGTGGTGTACTGTGTCCTTTGATGTACTTTGTGGTACTTTAGATGTTTACTGAAGTACTGGACCCAGACATGGTGGTTGTTTATACCTTCCCTGGACTTGTAGTGTACTGTGTCCTTTGATGGACTCTGTGGTACTTTAGATGTATACTGAAGTACTGGACCCAGACATGGTGGTTGTTTATACCTTCCCTGGACTTGTGGTGTACTGTGTCCTTTGATGTGCTTTGTGGTACTTTAGATGTTTACTGAAGTACTGGACCCAGACATGGTGGTTGTTTATACCTTCCCTGGACTTGTGGTGTACTGTGTCCTTTGATGTACTTTGTGGTACTTTAGATGTTTACTGAAGTACTGGACCCAGACATGGTGGTTGTTTATACCTTCCCTGGACTTGTGGTGTACTGTGTCCTTTGATGTACTTTGTGGTACTTTAGATGTTTACTGAAGTACTGGACCCAGACATGGTGGTTGTTTATACCTTCCCTGGACTTGTGGTGTACTGTGTCCTTTGATGTACTTTGTGGTACTTTAGATGTTTACTGAAGTACTGGACCCAGACATGGTGGTTGTTTATACCTTCCCTGGACTTGTGGTGTACTGTGTCCTTTGATTTACTTTGTGGTACTTTAGATGTTTACTGAAGTACTGGACCCAGACATGGTGGTTGTTTATACCTTCCCTGGACTTGTGGTGTACTGTGTCCTTTGATGTACTTTGTGGTACTTTAGATGTTTACTGAAGTACTGGACCCAGACATGGTGGTTGTTTATACCTTCCCTGGACTTGTGGTGTACTGTGTCCTTTGATGTACTTTGTGGTACTTTAGATGTTTACTGAAGTACTGGACCCAGACATGGTGGTTGTTTATACCTTCCCTGGACTTGTGGTGTACTGTGTCCTTTGATGTACTTTGTGGTACTTTAGATGTTTACTGAAGTACTGGACCCAGACATGGTGGTTGTTTATACCTTCCCTGGACTTGTGGTGTACTGTGTCCTTTGATGTACTTTGTGGTACTTTAGATGTTTACTGAAGTACTGGACCCAGACATGGTGGTTGTTTATACCTTCCCTGGACTTGTGGTGTACTGTGTCCTTTGATGTACTTTGTGGTACTTTAGATGTTTACTGAAGTACTGGACCCAGACATGGTGGTTGTTTATACCTTCCCTGGACTTGTGGTGTACTGTGTCCTTTGATGTACTTTGTGGTACTTTAGATGTTTACTGAAGTACTGGACCCAGACATGGTGGTTGTTTATACCTTCCCTGGACTTGTGGTGTACTGTGTCCTTTGATGGACTTTGTGGTACTTTAGATGTTTACTGAAGTACTGGACCCAGACATGGTGGTTGTTTATACCTTCCCTGGACTTGTGGTGTACTGTGTCCTTTGATGGACTTTGTGGAACTTTAGATGTTTACTGAAGTACTGGACCCAGACATGGTGGTTGTTTATACCTTCCCTGGACTTGTGGTGTACTGTTTCCTTTGATGTACTTTGTGGTACTTTAGATGTTTACTGAAGTACTGGACCCAGACATGGTGGTTGTTTATACCTTCCCTGGACTTGTGGTGTACTGTGTCCTTTGATGGAGTTTGTGGTACTTTAGATGTTTACTGAAGTACTGGACCCAGACATGGTGGTTGTGTATACCTTCCCTGGACTTGTAGTGTACTGTGTCCTTTGATGTACTTTGTGGTACTTTAGATGTTTACTGAAGTACTGGACCCAGACATGGTGGTTGTTTATACCTTCCCTGGACTTGTAGTGTACTGTGTCCTTTGATGGACTCTGTGGTACTTTAGATGTATACTGAAGTACTGGACCCAGACATGGTGGTTGTTTATACCTTCCCTGGACTTGTAGTGTACTGTGTCCTTTGATGGACTCTGTGGTACTTTAGATGTTTACTGAAGTACTGGACCCAGACATGGTGGTTGTTTATACCTTCCCTGGACTTGTAGTGTACTGTGTCCTTTGATGGAGTTTGTGGTACTTTAGATGTTTACTGAAGTACTGGACCCAGACATGGTGGTTGTTTATACCTTCCCTGGACTTGTGGTGTACTGTGTCCTTTGATGTACTTTGTGGTACTTTAGATGTTTAATGAAGTACTGGACCCAGACATGGTGGTTGTTTATACCTTCCCTGGACTTGTGGTGTACTGTGTCCTTTGATGTACTTTGTGGTACTTTAGATGTTTACTGAAGTACTGGACCCAGACATGGTAGTTGTTTATACCTTCCCTGGACTTGTGGTGTACTGTGTCCTTTGATGGAGTTTGTGGTACTTTAGATGTTTACTGAAGTACTGGACCCAGACATGGTGGTTGTTTATACCTTCCGTGGACTTGTGGTGTACTGTGTCCTTTGATGTACTTTGTGGTACTTTAGATGTTTACTGAAGTACTGGACCCAGACATGGTAGTTGTTTATACCTTCCCTGGACTTGTGGTGTACTGTGTCCTTTGATGGAGTTTGTGGTACTTTAGATGTTTACTGAAGTACTGGACCCAGACATGGTGGTTGTTTATACCTTCCGTGGACTTGTGGTGTACTGTGTCCTTTGATGGACTTTGTGGTACTTTAGATGTTTACTGAAGTACTGGACCCAGACATGGTGATTGTTTATACCTTCCCTGGACTTGTAGTGTACTGTGTCCTTTGATGGACTTTGTGGTACTTTAGATGTTTACTGAAGTACTGGACCCAGACATTGTAGTTGTTTATACCTTCCCTGGACTTGTGGTGTACTATGTCCTTTGATGGACTTTGTGGTACTTTAGATGTTTACTGAAGTACTGGACCCAGACATGGTGGTTGTTTATACCTTCCCTGGACTTGTGGTGTACTGTGTCCTTTGATGTGCTTTGTGGTACTTTAGATGTTTACTGAAGTACTGGACCCAGACATGGTGGTTGTTTATACCTTCCCTGGACTTGTGGTGTACTGTGTCCTTTGATGTACTTTGTGGTACTTTAGATGTTTACTGAAGTACTGGACCCAGACATGGTGGTTGTTTATACCTTCCCTGGACTTGTGGTGTACTGTGTCCTTTGATGTACTTTGTGGTACTTTAGATGTTTACTGAAGTACTGGACCCAGACATGGTGGTTGTTTATACCTTCCCTGGACTTGTGGTGTACTGTGTCCTTTGATGTACTTTGTGGTACTTTAGATGTTTACTGAAGTACTGGACCCAGACATGGTGGTTGTTTATACCTTCCCTGGACTTGTGGTGTACTGTGTCCTTTGATGGACTTTGTGGTACTTTAGATGTTTACTGAAGTACTGGACCCAGACATGGTGGTTGTTTATACCTTCCCTGGACTTGTGGTGTACTGTGTCCTTTGATGTACTTTGTGGTACTTTAGATGTTTACTGAAGTACTGGACCCAGACATGGTGGTTGTTTATACCTTCCCTGGACTTGTGGTGTACTGTGTCCTTTGATGGACTTTGTGGTACTTTAGATGTTTACTGAAGTACTGGACCCAGACATTGTAGTTGTTTATACCTTCCCTGGACTTGTGGTGTACTGTGTCCTTTGATGGACTTTGTGGTACTTTAGATGTTTACTGAAGTACTGGACCCAGACATGGTGGTTGTTTATACCTTCCCTGGACTTGTGGTGTACTGTGTCCTTTGATGTGCTTTGTGGTACTTTAGATGTTTACTGAAGTACTGGACCCAGACATGGTGGTTGTTTATACCTTCCCTGGACTTGTGGTGTACTGTGTCCTTTGATGTACTTTGTGGTACTTTAGATGTTTACTGAAGTACTGGACCCAGACATGGTGGTTGTTTATACCTTCCCTGGACTTGTGGTGTACTGTGTCCTTTGATGACTTTGTGGTACTTTAGATGTTTACTGAAGTACTGGACCCAGACATGGTGGTTGTTTATACCTTCCCTGGACTTGTGGTGTACTGTGTCCTTTGATGTACTTTGTGGTACTTTAGATGTTTACTGAAGTACTGGACCCAGACATGGTGGTTGTTTATACCTTCCCTGGACTTGTGGTGTACTGTGTCCTTTGATGGACTTTGTGGTACTTTAGATGTTTACTGAAGTACTGGACCCAGACATTGTAGTTGTTTATACCTTCCCTGGACTTGTGGTGTACTGTGTCCTTTGATGGACTTTGTGGTACTTTAGATGTTTACCTGAAGTACTGGACCCAGACATGGTGGTTGTTTATACCTTCCCTGGACTTGTGGTGTACTGTGTCCTTTGATGTGCTTTGTGGTACTTTAGATGTTTACTGAAGTACTGGACCCAGACATGGTGGTTGTTTATACCTTCCCTGGACTTGTGGTGTACTGTGTCCTTTGATGTACTTTGTGGTACTTTAGATGTTTACTGAAGTACTGGACCCAGACATGGTGGTTGTTTATACCTTCCCTGGACTTGTGGTGTACTGTGTCCTTTGATGTACTTTGTGGTACTTTAGATGTTTACTGAAGTACTGGACCCAGACATGGTGGTTGTTTATACCTTCCCTGGACTTGTGGTGTACTGTGTCCTTTGATGTGCTTTGTGGTACTTTAGATGTTTACTGAAGTACTGGACCCAGACATGGTGGTTGTTTATACCTTCCCTGGACTTGTGGTGTACTGTGTCCTTTGATGTACTTTGTGGTACTTTAGATGTTTACTGAAGTACTGGACCCAGACATGGTGGTTGTTTATACCTTCCCTGGACTTGTGGTGTACTGTGTCCTTTGATGTACTTTGTGGTACTTTAGATGTTTACTGAAGTACTGGACCCAGACATGGTGGTTGTTTATACCTTCCCTGGACTTGTGGTGTACTGTGTCCTTTGATGGACTTTGTGGTACTTTAGATGTTTACTGAAGTACTGGACCCAGACATGGTGGTTGTTTATACCTTCCCTGGACTTGTGGTGTACTGTGTCCTTTGATGGACTTTGTGGTACTTTAGATGTTTACTGAAGTACTGGACCCAGACATGGTGGTTGTTTATACCTTCCCTGGACTTGTGGTGTACTGTGTCCTTTGATGTACTTTGTGGTACTTTAGATGTTTACTGAAGTACTGGACCCAGACATGGTGGTTGTTTATACCTTCCCTGGACTTGTGGTGTACTGTGTCCTTTGATGGACTTTGTGGTACTTTAGATGTTTACTGAAGTACTGGACCCAGACATGGTGGTTGTTTATACCTTCCCTGGACTTGTGGTGTACTGTGTCCTTTGATGGACTTTGTGGTACTTTAGATGTTTACTGAAGTACAGGACCCAGACATGGTGGTTGTTTATACCTTCCCTGGACTTGTGGTGTACTGTGTCCTTTGATGGACTTTGTGGTACTTTAGATGTTTACTGAAGTACTAGACCCAGACATGGTGGTTGTTTATACCTTCCCTGGACTTGTGGTGTACTGTGTACTTTGATGGACTTTGTGGTACTTTAGATGTTTACTGAAGTACTGGACCCAGACATGGTGGTTGTTTATACCTTCCCTGGACTTGTGGTGTACTGTGTCCTTTGATGGACTTTGTGGTACTTTAGATGTTTACTGAAGTACTGGACCCAGACATGGTGGTTGTTTATACCTTCCCTGGACTTGTGGTGTACTGTGTCCTTTGATGGAATTTGTGGTACTTTAGATGTTTACTGAAGTACTGGACCCAGACATAGTGGTTGTTTATTACCTTCCCTGGACTTGTGGTGTACGGTGTCCTTTGATGGACTTTGTGGTACTTTAGATGTTTACTGAAGTACTGGACCCAGACATGGTGGTTGTTTATACCTTCCCTGGACTTGTGGTGTACTGTATCCTTTGATGGACTTTGTGGTACTTTAGATGTTTACTGAAGTACTGGACCCAGACATAGTGGTTGTTTATACCTTCCCTGGACTTGTGGTGTACTGTGTCCTTTGATGGACTTTGTGGTACTTTAAATGTTTACTGAAGTACTGGACCCAGACATGGTGGTTGTTTATACATTCCCTGGACTTGTGGTGTACTGTGTCCTTTGATGGACTTTGTGGTACTTTAGATGTTTACTGAAGTACTGGACCCAGACATGGTGGTTGTTTATACCTTCCCTGGACTTGTGGTGTACTGTGTCCTTTGATGGACTTTGTGGTACTTTAAATGTTTACTGAAGTACTAGACCCAGACATGGTGGTTGTTTATACCTTCCCTGGACTTGTGGTGTACTGTGTCCTTTGATGGACTTTGTGGTACTTTAAATGTTTACTGAAGTACTGGACCCAGACATGGTGGTTGTTTATACCTTCCCTGGACTTGTGGTGTACTGTGTCCTTTGATGGACTTTGTGGTACTTTAGATGTTTACTGAAGTACTGGACCCAGACATAGTGGTTGTTTATACCTTCCCTGGACTTGTGGTGTACTGTGTCCTTTGATGGACTTTGTGGTACTTTAGATGTTTACTGAAGTACTGGACCCAGACATAGTGGTTGTTTATACCTTCCCTGGACTTGTGGTGTACTGTGTCCTTTGATGGACTTTGTGGTACTTTAAATGTTTACTGAAGTACTGGACTCAGACATGGTGGTTGTTTATACCTTCCCTGGACTTGTGGTGTACTTGTCCTTTGATGGACTTTGTGGTACTTTAGATGTTTACTGAAGTACTGGACCCAGACATGGTGGTTGTTTATACCTTCCCTGGACTTGTGGTGTACTGTGTCCTTTGATGGACTTTGTGGTACTTTAGATGTTTACTGAAGTACTGGACCCAGACATGGTGGTTGTTTATACCTTCCCTGGACTTGTGGTGTACTGTGTCCTTTGATGGAATTTGTGGTACTTTAGATGTTTACTGAAGTACTGGACCCAGACATGGTGGTTGTTTATACCTTCCCTGGACTTGTGGTGTACTGTGTCCTTTGATGGACTTTGTAGTACTTTAAATGTTTACTGAAGTACTGGACCCAGACATAGTGGTTGTTTATACCTTCCCTGGACTTGTGGTGTACTTGTCCTTTGATGGACTTTGTGGTACTTTAAATGTGTACTGAAGTACTGGACCCAGACATAGTGGTTGTTTATACCTTCCCTGGACCTGTGGTGTACGGTGTCCTTTGATGGACTTTGTGGTACTTTAGATGTTTACTGAAGTACTGGACCCAGACATGGTGGTTGTTTATACCTTCCCTGGACTTGTGGTGTACTGTGTCCTTTGATGGACTTTGTAGTACTTTAGATGTTTACTGAAGTACTGGACTCAGACATGGTGGTTGTTTATACCTTCCCTGGACTTGTGGTGTACTGTGACCTTTGATGGACTTTGTGGTACTTTAGATGTTTACTGAAGTACTGGACCCAGACATAGTGGTTGTTTATACCTCCCCTGGACTTGTGGTGTACTGTGTCCTTTGATGGACTTTGTGGTACTTTAGATGTTTACTGAAGTACTGGACCCAGACATAGTGGTTGTTTATACCTTCCCTGGACTTGTGGTGTACTGTGTCCTTTGATGGACTTTGTGGTACTTTAGATGTTTACTGAAGTACTAGACCCAGACATGGTGGTTGTTTATACCTTCCCTGGACTTGTGGTGTACTGTGTCCTTTGATGGACTTTGTGGTACTTTAGATGTTTACTGAAGTACTGGACCCAGACATGGTGGTTGTTTATACCTTCCCTGGACTTGTGGTGTACTGTGTCCTTTGATGGACTTTGTGGTACTTTAAATGTTTACTGAAGTACTGGACTCAGACATGGTGGTTGTTTCTACTTTCCCTGGACTTGTGGTGTACTGTGTCCTTTGATGGACTTTGTGGTACTTTAGATGTTTACTGAAGTACTGGACCCAGACATGGTGGTTGTTTATACCTTCCCTGGACTTGTGGTGTACTGTGTCCTTTGATGGACTTTGTAGTACTTTAGATGTTTACTGAAGTACTGGACTCAGACATGGTGGTTGTTTATACCTTCCCTGGACTTGTGGTGTACTGTGACCTTTGATGGACTTTGTGGTACTTTAGATGTTTACTGAAGTACTGGACCCAGACATGGTGGTTGTTTATACCTTCCCTGGACTTGTGGTGTACTGTGTCCTTTGATGGACTTTGTGGTACTTTAGATGTTTACTGAAGTACTGGACCCAGACATGGTGGTTGTTTATACCTTCCCTGGACTTGTGGTGTACTGTGTCTTTTGATGGACTTTGTGGTACTTTAGATGTTTACTGAAGTACTGGACTCAGACATAGTGGTTGTTTATACCTTCCCTGGACTTGTGGTGTACTGTGTCCTTTGATGGACTTTGTGGTACTTTAGATGTTTACTGAAGTACTGGACCCAGACATGGTGGTTGTTTATACCTTCCCTGGACTTGTGGTGTACTGTGTCCTTTGATGGAATTTGTGGTACTTTAGATGTTTACTGAAGTACTGGACCCAGACATAGTGGTTGTTTATACCTTCCCTGGACTTGTGGTGTACGGTGTCCTTTGATGGACTTTGTGGTACTTTAGATGTTTACTGAAGTACTGGACCCAGACATGGTGGTTGTTTATACCTTCCCTGGACTTGTGGTGTACTGTATCCTTTGATGGACTTTGTGGTACTTTAGATGTTTACTGAAGTACTGGACCCAGACATAGTGGTTGTTTATACCTTCCCTGGACTTGTGGTGTACTGTGTCCTTTGATGGACTTTGTGGTACTTTAAATGTTTACTGAAGTACTGGACCCAGACATGGTGGTTGTTTATACATTCCCTGGACTTGTGGTGTACTGTGTCCTTTGATGGACTTTGTGGTACTTTAGATGTTTACTGAAGTACTGGACCCAGACATGGTGGTTGTTTATACCTTCCCTGGACTTGTGGTGTACTGTGTCCTTTGATGGACTTTGTGGTACTTTAAATGTTTACTGAAGTACTAGACCCAGACATGGTGGTTGTTTATACCTTCCCTGGACTTGTGGTGTACTGTGTCCTTTGATGGACTTTGTGGTACTTTAAATGTTTACTGAAGTACTGGACCCAGACATGGTGGTTGTTTATACCTTCCCTGGACTTGTGGTGTACTGTGTCCTTTAATGGACTTTGTGGTACTTTAGATGTTTACTGAAGTACTGGACCCAGACATAGTGGTTGTTTATACCTTCCCTGGACTTGTGGTGTACTGTGTCCTTTGATGGACTTTGTGGTACTTTAGATGTTTACTGAAGTACTGGACCCAGACATAGTGGTTGTTTATACCTTCCCTGGACTTGTGGTGTACTGTGTCCTTTGATGGACTTTGTGGTACTTTAAATGTTTACTGAAGTACTGGACTCAGACATGGTGGTTGTTTATACCTTCCCTGGACTTGTGGTGTACTTGTCCTTTGATGGACTTTGTGGTACTTTAAATGTTTACTGAAGTACAGGACCCAGACATGGTGGTTGTTTATACCTTCCCCTGGACTTGTGGTGTACTGTGTCCTTTGATGGACTTTGTGGTACTTTAGATGTTTACTGAAGTACTAGACCCAGACATGGTGGTTGTTTATACCTTCCCTGGACTTGTGGTGTACTGTGTCCTTTGATGGACTTTGTGGTACTTTAGATGTTTACTGAAGTACTGGACCCAGACATGGTGGTTGTTTATACCTTCCCTGGACTTGTGGTGTACTGTGTCTTTTGATGGACTTTGTGGTACTTTAGATGTTTACTGAAGTACTGGACTCAGACATAGTGGTTGTTTATACCTTCCCTGGACTTGTGGTGTACTGTGTCCTTTGATGGACTTTGTGGTACTTTAGATGTTTACTGAAGTACTGGACCCAGACATGGTGGTTGTTTATACCTTCCCTGGACTTGTGGTGTACTGTGTCCTTTGATGGAATTTGTGGTACTTTAGATGTTTACTGAAGTACTGGACCCAGACATAGTGGTTGTTTATACCTTCCCTGGACTTGTGGTGTACGGTGTCCTTTGATGGACTTTGTGGTACTTTAGATGTTTACTGAAGTACTGGACCCAGACATGGTGGTTGTTTATACCTTCCCTGGACTTGTGGTGTACTGTATCCTTTGATGGACTTTGTGGTACTTTAGATGTTTACTGAAGTACTGGACCCAGACATAGTGGTTGTTTATACCTTCCCTGGACTTGTGGTGTACTGTGTCCTTTGATGGACTTTGTGGTACTTTAAATGTTTACTGAAGTACTGGACCCAGACATGGTGGTTGTTTATACATTCCCTGGACTTGTGGTGTACTGTGTCCTTTGATGGACTTTGTGGTACTTTAGATGTTTACTGAAGTACTGGACCCAGACATGGTGGTTGTTTATACCTTCCCTGGACTTGTGGTGTACTGTGTCCTTTGATGGACTTTGTGGTACTTTAAATGTTTACTGAAGTACTAGACCCAGACATGGTGGTTGTTTATACCTTCCCTGGACTTGTGGTGTACTGTGTCCTTTGATGGACTTTGTGGTACTTTAAATGTTTACTGAAGTACTGGACCCAGACATGGTGGTTGTTTATACCTTCCCTGGACTTGTGGTGTACTGTGTCCTTTGATGGACTTTGTAGTACTTTAAATGTTTACTGAAGTACTGGACCCAGACATAGTGGTTGTTTATACCTTCCCTGGACTTGTGGTGTACTGTGTCCTTTGATGGACTTTGTGGTACTTTAGATGTTTACTGAAGTACTGGACCCAGACATGGTGGTTGTTTATACCTTCCCTGGACTTGTGGTGTACTGTGTCCTTTGATGGAATTTGTGGTACTTTAGATGTTTACTGAAGTACTGGACCCAGACATGGTGGTTGTTTATACCTTCCCTGGACTTGTGGTGTACTGTGTCCTTTGATGGACTTTGTAGTACTTTAAATGTTTACTGAAGTACTGGACCCAGACATGGTGGTTGTTTATACCTTCCCTGGACTTGTGGTGTACTTGTCCTTTGATGGACTTTGTGGTACTTTAGATGTTTACTGAAGTACTGGACCCAGACATGGTGGTTGTTTATACCTTCCCTGGACTTGTGGTGTACTGTGTCCTTTGATGGACTTTGTGGTACTTTAGATGTTTACTGAAGTACTGGACCCAGACATGGTGGTTGTTTATACCTTCCCTGGACTTGTGGTGTACTGTGTCCTTTGATGGAATTTGTGGTACTTTAGATGTTTACTGAAGTACTGGACCCAGACATGGTGGTTGTTTATACCTTCCCTGGACTTGTGGTGTACTGTGTCCTTTGATGGACTTTGTAGTACTTTAAATGTTTACTGAAGTACTGGACCCAGACATAGTGGTTGTTTATACCTTCCCTGGACTTGTGGTGTACTTGTCCTTTGATGGACTTTGTGGTACTTTAAATGTGTACTGAAGTACTGGACCCAGACATAGTGGTTGTTTATACCTTCCCTGGACCTGTGGTGTACGGTGTCCTTTGATGGACTTTGTGGTACTTTAGATGTTTACTGAAGTACTGGACCCAGACATGGTGGTTGTTTATACCTTCCCTGGACTTGTGGTGTACTGTGTCCTTTGATGGACTTTGTAGTACTTTAGATGTTTACTGAAGTACTGGACTCAGACATGGTGGTTGTTTATACCTTCCCTGGACTTGTGGTGTACTGTGTCCTTTGATGGAATTTGTGGTACTTTAGATGTTTACTGAAGTACTGGACCCAGACATAGTGGTTGTTTATACCTTCCCTGGACTTGTGGTGTACTGTGTCTTTTGATGGACTTTGTGGTACTTTAGATGTTTACTGAAGTACTGGACTCAGACATAGTGGTTGTTTATACCTTCCCTGGACTTGTGGTGTACTGTGTCCTTTGATGGACTTTGTGGTACTTTAGATGTTTACTGAAGTACTGGACCCAGACATGGTGGTTGTTTATACCTTCCCTGGACTTGTGGTGTACTGTGTCCTTTGATGGAATTTGTGGTACTTTAGATGTTTACTGAAGTACTGGACCCAGACATAGTGGTTGTTTATACCTTCCCTGGACTTGTGGTGTACTGTGTCCTTTGATGGACTTTGTGGTACTTTAGATGTTTACTGAAGTACTGGACCCAGACATGGTGGTTGTTTATACCTTCCCTGGACTTGTGGTGTACTGTGTCTTTTGATGGACTTTGTGGTACTTTAGATGTTTACTGAAGTACTGGACTCAGACATAGTGGTTGTTTATACCTTCCCTGGACTTGTGGTGTACTGTGTCCTTTGATGGACTTTGTGGTACTTTAGATGTTTACTGAAGTACTGGACCCAGACATGGTGGTTGTTTATACCTTCCCTGGACTTGTGGTGTACTGTGTCCTTTGATGGAATTTGTGGTACTTTAGATGTTTACTGAAGTACTGGACCCAGACATAGTGGTTGTTTATACCTTCCCTGGACTTGTGGTTTACTGTGTCCTTTGATGGACTTTGTGGTACTTTAAATGTTTACTGAAGTACTAGACCCAGACATGGTGGTTGTTTATACCTTCCCTGGACTTGTGGTGTACTGTGTCCTTTGATGGACTTTGTGGTACTTTAAATGTTTACTGAAGTACTGGACTCAGACATGGTGGTTGTTTATACCTTCCCTGGAGTTGTGGTGTACTGTGTCCTTTGATGGACTTTGTGGTACTTTAAATGTTTACTGAAGTACTGGATCCAGACATGGTGGTTGTTTATACCTTCCCTGGACTTGTGGTGTACTGTGTCCTTTGATGGACTTTGTGGTACTTTAGATGTTTACTGAAGTACTGGACCCAGACATAGTGGTTGTTTATACCTTCCCTGGACTTGTGGTGTACTGTGTCCTTTGATGGACTTTGTGGTACTTTAGATGTTTACTGAAGTACTGGACCCAGACATGGTGGTTGTTTATACCTTCCCTGGACTTGTGGTGTACTGTGTCCTTTGATGGACTTTGTAGTACTTTAGATGTTTACTGAAGTACTGGAATCAGACATGGTGGTTGTTTATACCTTCCCTGGACTTGTGGTTTACTGTGTCTTTGATGGATTTTGTGGTACTTTAAATGTTTACTGAAGTACTAGACCCAGACATGGTGGTTGTTTATACCTTCCCTGGACTTGTGGTGTACTGTGTCCTTTGATGGACTTTGTGGTACTTTAAATGTTTACTGAAGTACTGGACTCAGACATGGTGGTTGTTTATACCTTCCCTGGACTTGTGGTGTACTGTGTCCTTTGATGGACTTTGTGGTACTTTAGATGTTTACTGAAGTACTGGACCCAGACATGGTGGTTGTTTATACCTTCCCTGGAGTTGTGGTGTACTGTGTCCTTTGATGGACTTTGTGGTACTTTAAATGTTTACTGAAGTACTGGACCCAGACATGGTGGTTGTTTATACCTTCCCTGGAGTTGTGGTGTACTGTGTCCTTTGATGGACTTTGTGGTACTTTAAATGTTTACTGAAGTACTGGACTCAGACATGGTCGTTGTTTATACCTTCCCTGGACTTGTGGTGTACTGTGTCCTTTGATGGACTTTGTAGTACTTTAGATGTTTACTGAAGTACTGGACTCAGACATGGTGGTTGTTTATACCTTCCCTGGACTTGTGGTGTACTGTGTCCTTTGATGGACTTTGTAGTACTTTAGATGTTTACTGAAGTACTGGACTCAGACATGGTGGTTGTTTATACCTTCCCTGGACTTGTGGTTTACTGTGTCCTTTGATGGACTTTGTGGTACTTTAAATGTTTACTGAAGTACTAGACCCAGACATGGTGGTTGTTTATACCTTCCCTGGACTTGTGGTGTACTGTGTCCTTTGATGGACTTTGTGGTACTTTAAATGTTTACTGAAGTACTGGACTCAGACATGGTGGTTGTTTATACCTTCCCTGGAGTTGTGGTGTACTGTGTCCTTTGATGGACTTTGTGGTACTTTAAATGTTTACTGAAGTACTGGACTCAGACATGGTGGTTGTTTATACCTTCCCTGGACTTGTGGTGTACTGTGTCCTTTGATGGACTTTGTGGTACTTTAAATGTTTACTGAAGTACTAGACCCAGACATGGTGGTTGTTTATACCTTCCCTGGACTTGTGGTGTACTGTGTCCTTTGATGGACTTTGTGGTACTTTAAATGTTTACTGAAGTACTGGACTCAGACATGGTGGTTGTTTATACCTTCCCTGGACTTGTGGTGTACTGTGTCCTTTGATGGACTTTGTGGTACTTTAGATGTTTACTGAAGTACTGGACCCAGACATGGTGGTTGTTTATACCTTCCCTGGACTTGTGGTGTACTGTGTCCTTTGATGGACTTTGTGGTACTTTAAATGTTTACTGAAGTACTGGACCCAGACATGGTGGTTGTTTATACCTTCCCTGGACTTGTGGTGTACTGTGTCCTTTGATAGACTTTGTGGTACTTTAGATGTTTACTGAAGTACTAGACCCAGACATGGTGGTTGTTTATACCTTCCCTGGACTTGTGGTGTACTGTGTCCTTTGATGGACTTTGTGGTACTTTAGATGTTTACTGAAGTACTAGACCCAGACATGCTGGTTGTTTATACCTTCCCTGGACTTGTGGTGTACTGTGTCCTTTGATGGACTTTGTGGTACTTTAGATGTTTACTGAAGTACTAGACCCAGACATGGTGGTTGTTTATACCTTCCCTGGACTTGTGGTGTACTGTGTCCTTTGATGGACTTTGTGGTACTTTAGATGTTTACTGAAGTACTGGACCCAGACATGGTGGTTGTTTATACCTTCCCTGGACTTGTGGTGTACTGTGTCCTTTGATGGACTTTGTGGTACTTTAGATGTTTACTGAAGTACTGGACCCAGACATGGTGGTTGTTTATACCTTCCCTGGACTTGTGGTGTACTGTGTCCTTTGATGGACTTTGTGGTACTTTAAATGTTTACTGAAGTACTGGACCCAGACATGGTGGTTGTTTATACCTTCCCTGGACTTGTGGTGTACTGTGTCCTTTGATGGACTTTGTGGTACTTTAGATGTTTACTGAAGTACTGGACCCAGACATGGTGGTTGTTTATACCTTCCCTGGACCTCTGGACTCCAGACTTGTGATGTACTGTGTGATATATCAATGGATACTTTGTGAAATATACTCTCTCTCTGTATTCTGATAGCTATCACAATCCACCTTTATGCCCTTCAGGTTGGCTAATGCTAAAATATAATTGTTAACAGGAATGTAAATAAATATCTAATATATTATAGCATGTGATTGGGGCTGATCTTAATTGTACAAGATACCACATTCGGTATCCTTAAAAGGACTTTGTGGTACTTTAAAAGTTTGATGAAGTATGTGACTCAGACCTCTGGTGAACTGTGTCCTTTGATGGACTTTGTGGTACTTTAGATGTTTACTGAAGTACTGGACCCAGACATAGTGGTTGTTTATACCTTCCCTGGACTTGTGGTGTACTGTGTCCTTTGATGGAGTTTGTGGTACTTTAGATGTTTACTGAAGTACTGGACCCAGACATGGTGGTTGTTTATACCTTCCCTGGACTTGTGGTGTACTGTGTCCTTTGATGGACTTTGTGGTACTTTAGATGTTTACTGAAGTACTGGACCCAGACATGGTGGTTGTTTATACCTTCCCTGGACCTGTGGTGTACTGTGTCCTTTGATGGACTTTGTGGTACTTTAAATGTTTACTGAAGTACTAGACCCAGACATGGTGGTTGTTTATACCTTCCCTGGACTTGTGGTGTACTGTGTCCTTTGATGGACTTTGTGGTACTTCAAATGTTTACTGAAGTACTAGACCCAGACATGCTGGTTGTTTATACCTTCCCTGGACTTGTGGTGTACTGTGTCCTTTGATGGACTTTGTGGTACTTTAGATGTTTACTGAAGTACTGGACCCAGACATGGTGGTTGTTTATACCTTCCCTGGACTTGTGGTGTACTGTGTCCTTTGATGGACTTTGTGGTACTTTAGATGTTTACTGAAGTACTGGACCCAGACATGGTGGTTGTTTATACCTTCCCTGGACTTGTGGTGTACTGTGTCCTTTGATGGACTTTGTGGTACTTTAAATGTTTACTGAAGTACTAGACCCAGACATGGTGGTTGTTTATACCTTCCCTGGACTTGTGGTGTACTGTGTCCTTTGATGGACTTTGTGGTACTTTAAATGTTTACTGAAGTACTGGACTCAGACATGGTGGTTGTTTATACCTTCCCTGGACTTGTGGTGTACTGTGTCCTTTGATGGACTTTGTGGTACTTTAGATGTTTACTGAAGTACTGGACCCAGACATGGTGGTTGTTTATACCTTCCCTGGACTTGTGGTGTACTGTGTCCTTTGATGGACTTTGTGGTACTTTAAATGTTTACTGAAGTACTGGACCCAGACATGGTGGTTGTTTATACCTTCCCTGGACTTGTGGTGTACTGTGTCCTTTGATAGACTTTGTGGTACTTTAGATGTTTACTGAAGTACTAGACCCAGACATGGTGGTTGTTTATACCTTCCCTGGACTTGTGGTGTACTGTGTCCTTTGATGGACTTTGTGGTACTTTAGATGTTTACTGAAGTACTAGACCCAGACATGCTGGTTGTTTATACCTTCCCTGGACTTGTGGTGTACTGTGTCCTTTGATGGACTTTGTGGTACTTTAGATGTTTACTGAAGTACTAGACCCAGACATGGTGGTTGTTTATACCTTCCCTGGACTTGTGGTGTACTGTGTCCTTTGATGGACTTTGTGGTACTTTAGATGTTTACTGAAGTACTGGACCCAGACATGGTGGTTGTTTATACCTTCCCTGGACTTGTGGTGTACTGTGTCCTTTGATGGACTTTGTGGTACTTTAGATGTTTACTGAAGTACTGGACCCAGACATGGTGGTTGTTTATACCTTCCCTGGACTTGTGGTGTACTGTGTCCTTTGATGGACTTTGTGGTACTTTAAATGTTTACTGAAGTACTGGACCCAGACATGGTGGTTGTTTATACCTTCCCTGGACTTGTGGTGTACTGTGTCCTTTGATGGACTTTGTGGTACTTTAGATGTTTACTGAAGTACTGGACCCAGACATGGTGGTTGTTTATACCTTCCCTGGACCTCTGGACTCCAGACTTGTGATGTACTGTGTGATATATCAATGGATACTTTGTGAAATATACTCTCTCTCTGTATTCTGATAGCTATCACAATCCACCTTTATGCCCTTCAGTTTGGCTAATGCTAAAATATATTTGTTAACAGGAATGTAAATAAATATCTAATATATTATAGCATGTGATTGGGGCTGATCTTAATTGTACAAGATACCACATTCGGTATCCTTAAATGGACTTTGTGGTACTTTAAAAGTTTGATGAAGTATGTGACTCAGATTTCTGGTGAATTGTGTCCTTTGATGGACTTTGTGGTACTTTCAAAATTTGATGAAGTATGTGACTCAGATTTGTGGTGTACTGTATCCTTTGTTGGACTTTGTGGTAATTTCAAAGTTTGATGAAGTATGTGACTCAGACTTGTGGTGTACTGTGTCCTTTGATGGACTTTGTGGTACTTTCAAAGTTTGATGAAGTTTGTGACTCAGACTTGTGGTGTACTGTGTCCTTTGATGGACTTTGTGGTACTTTCAAAGTTTAATGAAGTATGTGACTCAGACTTGTGGTGTACTGTGTCCTTTGATGGACTTTGTGGTACTTTCAAAATTTGATGAAGTGTGTGACTCAGATTTGTGGTGTACTGTGTCCTTTGATGGACTTTGTGGTACTTTCAAAGTTTGATGAAGTATGTGACTCAGATTTGTGGTGTACTGTATCCTTTGATGGACTTTGTGGTACTTTCAAAGTTTGATGAAGTATGTGACTCAGACTTGTGGTGTACTGTATCCTTTGATGGACTTTGTGGTACTTTCAAAGTTTGATGAAGTATGTGACTCAGACTTGTGGTGTACTGTGTCCTTTGATGGACTTTGTGGTACTTTCAAAATTTGATGAAGTATGTGACTCAGATTTGTGGTGTACTGTGTCCTTTGATGGACTTTGTGGGACTTTCAAAGTTTGATGAAGTATGTGACTCAGATTTGTGGTGTACTGTATCCTTTGATGGACTTTGTGGTACTTTCAAAGTTTGATGAAGTATGTGACTCAGACTTGTGGTGTACTGTGTCCTTTGATGGACTTTGTGGTACTTTCAAAATTTGATGAAGTATGTGACTCAGATTTGTGGTGTACTGTGTCCTTTGATGGACTTTGTGGTACTTTCAAAGTTTGATGAAGTATGTGACTCAGATTTGTGGTGTACTGTATCCTTTGATGGACTTTGTTGTACTTTAAAGTTTGATGAAGTATGTGACTCAGACTTGTGGTGTACTGTGTCCTTTGATGGACTTTGTGGTACTTTCAAAGTTTGATGAAGTTTGTGACTCAGACTTGTGGTGTACTGTGTCCTTTGATGGACTTTGTGGTACTTTCAAAGTTTGATGATGTATGTGACTCAGACTTGTGGTGTACTGTGTCCTTTGATGGACTTTGTGGTACTTTCAAAGTTTGATGAAGTATGTGACTCAGACTTGTGGTGTACTGTGTCCTTTGATGGACTTTGTGGTACTTTCAAAGTTTGATGAAGTATGTGACTCAGACTTGTGGTGTACTGTGTCCTTTGATGGACTTTGTGGTACTCTCAAAGTTTGATGAAGTTTGTGACTCAGACTTGTGGTGTACTGTGTCCTTTGATGGACTTTGTGGTACTTTCAAAGTTTGATGAAGTTTGTGACTCAGACTTGTGGTGTACTGTGTCCTTTGATGGACTTTGTGGTACTTTCAAAGTTTGATGAAGTATGTGACTCAGACTTGTGGTGTACTGTGTCCTTTGATGGACTTTGTGGTACTCTCAAAGTTTGATGAGTGTTTGTGACTCAGACTTGTGGTGTACTGTGTCCTTTTATGGAGTTTGTGGGACTTTCAAAGTTTGATGAAGTATGTGACTCAGACTTGTGGTGTACTGTGTCCTTTGATGGACTTTGTGGTACTTTCAAAGTTTGATGAAGTATGTGACTAAGACTTGTGGTGTACTGTGTCCTTTGATGGACTTTGTGGTACTTTCAAAGTTTGATGAAGTTTGTGACTCAGACTTGTGGTGTACTGTGTCCTTTGATGGACTTTGTGGTACTTTAAATGTTTACTGAAGTACTGGACCCAGACATGGTGGTTGTTTATACCTTCCCTGGACTTGTGGTGTACTGTGTCCTTTGATGGACTTTGTGGTACTTTAAATGTTTACTGAAGTACTGGACCCAGACATGGTGGCTGTTTATACCTTCCCTGGACTTGTGGTGTACTGTGTCCTTCGATGGACTTTGTGGTACTTTAGATGTTTACTGAAGTACTGGACCCAGACATGGTGGTTGTTTATACCTTCCCTGGACTTGTGGTGTACTGTGTCCTTTGATGGACTTTGTGGTACTTTAAATGTGTACTGAAGTACTAGACCCAGACATGGTGGTTGTTTATACCTTCCCTGGACTTGTGGTGTACTGTGTCCTTTGATGGACTTTGTGGTACTTTAAATGTTTACTGAAGTACTGGATCCAGACATGGTGGTTGTTTATACCTTCCCTGGACTTGTGGTGTACTGTGTCCTTTGATGGACTTTGTGGTACTTTAGATGTTTACTGAAGTACTGGACCCAGACATAGTGGTTGTTTATACCTTCCCTGGACTTGTGGTGTACTGTGTCCTTTGATGGACTTTGTGGTACTTTAGATGTTTACTGAAGTACTGGACCCAGACATGGTGGTTGTTTATACCTTCCCTGGACTTGTGGTGTACTGTGTCCTTTGATGGACTTTGTAGTACTTTAGATGTTTACTGAAGTACTGGACTCAGACATGGTGGTTGTTTATACCTTCCCTGGACTTGTGGTTTACTGTGTCCTTTGATGGACTTTGTGGTACTTTAAATGTTTACTGAAGTACTAGACCCAGACATGGTGGTTGTTTATACCTTCCCTGGACTTGTGGTGTACTGTGTCCTTTGATGGACTTTGTGGTACTTTAGATGTTTACTGAAGTACTGGACCCAGACATGGTGGTTGTTTATACCTTCCCTGGACTTGTGGTGTACTGTGTCCTTTGATGGACTTTGTGGTACTTTAAATGTTTACTGAAGTACTGGACCCAGACATGGTGGTTGTTTATACCTTCCCTGGACTTGTGGTGTACTGTGTCCTTTGATAGACTTTGTGGTACTTTAGATGTTTACTGAAGTACTAGACCCAGACATGGTGGTTGTTTATACCTTCCCTGGACTTGTGGTGTACTGTGTCCTTTGATGGACTTTGTGGTACTTTAGATGTTTACTGAAGTACTAGACCCAGACATGCTGGTTGTTTATACCTTCCCTGGACTTGTGGTGTACTGTGTCCTTTGATGGACTTTGTGGTACTTTAGATGTTTACTGAAGTACTAGACCCAGACATGGTGGTTGTTTATACCTTCCCTGGACTTGTGGTGTACTGTGTCCTTTGATGGACTTTGTGGTACTTTAGATGTTTACTGAAGTACTGGACCCAGACATGGTGGTTGTTTATACCTTCCCTGGACTTGTGGTGTACTGTGTCCTTTGATGGACTTTGTGGTACTTTAGATGTTTACTGAAGTACTGGACCCAGACATGGTGGTTGTTTATACCTTCCCTGGACTTGTGGTGTACTGTGTCCTTTGATGGACTTTGTGGTACTTTAAATGTTTACTGAAGTACTGGACCCAGACATGGTGGTTGTTTATACCTTCCCTGGACTTGTGGTGTACTGTGTCCTTTGATGGACTTTGTGGTACTTTAGATGTTTACTGAAGTACTGGACCCAGACATGGTGGTTGTTTATACCTTCCCTGGACCTCTGGACTCCAGACTTGTGATGTACTGTGTGATATATCAATGGATACTTTGTGAAATATACTCTCTCTCTGTATTCTGATAGCTATCACAATCCACCTTTATGCCCTTCAGGTTGGCTAATGCTAAAATATAATTGTTAACAGGAATGTAAATAAATATCTAATATATTATAGCATGTGATTGGGGCTGATCTTAATTGTACAAGATACCACATTCGGTATCCTTAAAAGGACTTTGTGGTACTTTAAAAGTTTGATGAAGTATGTGACTCAGACCTCTGGTGAACTGTGTCCTTTGATGGACTTTGTGGTACTTTAGATGTTTACTGAAGTACTGGACCCAGACATAGTGGTTGTTTATACCTTCCCTGGACTTGTGGTGTACTGTGTCCTTTGATGGAGTTTGTGGTACTTTAGATGTTTACTGAAGTACTGGACCCAGACATGGTGGTTGTTTATACCTTCCCTGGACTTGTGGTGTACTGTGTCCTTTGATGGACTTTGTGGTACTTTAGATGTTTACTGAAGTACTGGACCCAGACATGGTGGTTGTTTATACCTTCCCTGGACCTGTGGTGTACTGTGTCCTTTGATGGACTTTGTGGTACTTTAAATGTTTACTGAAGTACTAGACCCAGACATGGTGGTTGTTTATACCTTCCCTGGACTTGTGGTGTACTGTGTCCTTTGATGGACTTTGTGGTACTTTAAATGTTTACTGAAGTACTAGACCCAGACATGCTGGTTGTTTATACCTTCCCTGGACTTGTGGTGTACTGTGTCCTTTGATGGACTTTGTGGTACTTTAGATGTTTACTGAAGTACTGGACCCAGACATGGTGGTTGTTTATACCTTCCCTGGACTTGTGGTGTACTGTGTCCTTTGATGGACTTTGTGGTACTTTAGATGTTTACTGAAGTACTGGATCCAGACATGGTGGTTGTTTATACCTTCCCTGGACTTGTGGTGTACTGTGTCCTTTGATGGACTTTGTGGTACTTTAAATGTTTACTGAAGTACTAGACCCAGACATGCTGGTTGTTTATACCTTCCCTGGACCTCTGGACTCCAGACTTGTGATGTACTGTGTGATATATCAATGGATACTTTGTGAAATATACTCTCTCTCTGTATTCTGATAGCTATCACAATCCACCTTTATGCCCTTCAGTTTGGCTAATGCTAAAATATATTTGTTAACAGGAATGTAAATAAATATCTAATATATTATAGCATGTGATTGGGGCTGATCTTAATTGTACAAGATACCACATTCGGTATCCTTAAATGGACTTTGTGGTACTTTAAAAGTTTGATGAAGTATGTGACTCAGATTTCTGGTGAATTGTGTCCTTTGATGGACTTTGTGGTACTTTCAAAATTTGATGAAGTATGTGACTCAGATTTGTGGTGTACTGTATCCTTTGTTGGACTTTGTGGTAATTTCAAAGTTTGATGAAGTATTTGACTCAGACTTGTGGTGTACTGTGTCCTTTGATGGACTTTGTGGTACTTTCAAAGTTTGATGAAGTTTGTGACTCAGACTTGTGGTGTACTGTGTCCTTTGATGGACTTTGTGGTACTTTCAAAGTTTAATGAAGTATGTGACTCAGACTTGTGGTGTACTGTGTCCTTTGATGGACTTTGTGGTACTTTCAAAATTTGATGAAGTATGTGACTCAGATTTGTGGTGTACTGTGTCCTTTGATGGACTTTGTGGTACTTTCAAAGTTTGATGAAGTATGTGACTCAGATTTGTGGTGTACTGTATCCTTTGATGGACTTTGTGGTACTTTCAAAGTTTGATGAAGTATGTGACTCAGACTTGTGGTGTACTGTATCCTTTGATGGACTTTGTGGTACTTTCAAAGTTTGATGAAGTATGTGACTCAGACTTGTGGTGTACTGTGTCCTTTGATGGACTTTGTGGTACTTTCAAAATTTGATGAAGTATGTGACTCAGATTTGTGGTGTACTGTGTCCTTTGATGGACTTTGTGGGACTTTCAAAGTTTGATGAAGTATGTGACTCAGATTTGTGGTGTACTGTATCCTTTGATGGACTTTGTGGTACTTTCAAAGTTTGATGAAGTATGTGACTCAGACTTGTGGTGTACTGTGTCCTTTGATGGACTTTGTGGTACTTTCAAAATTTGATGAAGTATGTGACTCAGATTTGTGGTGTACTGTGTCCTTTGATGGACTTTGTGGTACTTTCAAAGTTTGATGAAGTATGTGACTCAGATTTGTGGTGTACTGTATCCTTTGATGGACTTTGTTGTACTTTAAAGTTTGATGAAGTATGTGACTCAGACTTGTGGTGTACTGTGTCCTTTGATGGACTTTGTGGTACTTTCAAAGTTTGATGAAGTTTGTGACTCAGACTTGTGGTGTACTGTGTCCTTTGATGGACTTTGTGGTACTTTCAAAGTTTGATGATGTATGTGACTCAGACTTGTGGTGTACTGTGTCCTTTGATGGACTTTGTGGTACTTTCAAAGTTTGATGAAGTATGTGACTCAGACTTGTGGTGTACTGTGTCCTTTGATGGACTTTGTGGTACTTTCAAAGTTTGATGAAGTATGTGACTCAGACTTGTGGTGTACTGTGTCCTTTGATGGACTTTGTGGTACTTTCAAAGTTTGATGAAGTATGTGACTCAGACTTGTGGTGTACTGTGTCCTTTGATTGACTTTGTGGTACTTTCAAAGTTTGATGAAGTATGTGACTCAGACTTGTGGTGTACTGTGTCCTTTGATGGACTTTGTGGTACTTTCAAAGTTTGATGAAGTATGTGACTCAGACTTGTGGTGTACTGTGTCCTTTGATGGACTTTGTGGTACTTTCAAAGTTTGATGAAGTATGTGACTCAGACTTGTGGTGTACTGTGTCCTTTGATGGACTTTGTGGTACTTTCAAAATTTGATGAAGTATGTGACTCAGACTTGTGGTGTACTGTGTCCTTTGATGGACTTTGTGGTACTTTCAAAGTTTGATGAAGTATGTGACTCAGACTTGTGGTGTACTGTGTCCTTTGATGGACTTTGTGGTACTTTCAAAGTTTGATGATGTATGTGACTCAGACTTGTGGTGTACTGCGTCCTTTGATGGACTTTGTGGTACTTTCAAGTTTGATGAAGTATGTGACTCAGATTTGTGGTGTACTGTATCCTTTGTTGGACTTTGTGGTACTCTCAAAGTTTGATGAAGTTTGTGACTCAGACTTGTGGTGTACTGTGTCCTTTGATGGACTTTGTGGTACTTTCAAAGTTTAATGAAGTATGTGACTCAGACTTGTGGTGTACTGCGTCCTTTGATGGACTTTGTGGTACTTTCAAAGTTTGATGAAGTATGTGACTCAGATTTGTGGTGTACTGTATCCTTTGTTGGACTTTGTGGTACTCTCAAAGTTTGATGAAGTTTGTGACTCAGACTTGTGGTGTACTGTGTCCTTTGATGGACTTTGTGGTACTTTCAAAGTTTAATGAAGTATGTGACTCAGACTTGTGGTGTACTGTGTCCTTTGATGGACTTTGTGGTACTCTCAAAGTTTGATGAGTGTTTGTGACTCAGACTTGTGGTGTACTGTGTCCTTTGATGGACCTTGTGGTACTTTCAAAGTTTGATGAAGTATGTGACTCAGACTTGTGGTGTACTGTGTCCTTTGATGGACTTTGTGGTACTTTCAAAGTTTGATGAAGTATGTGACTCAGACCTGTGGTGTACTGTGTCCTTTGATGGACTTTGTGGTACTTTCAAAGTTTGATGAAGTATGTGACTCAGACCTGGGTGTACTGTGTCCTTTTATGGAGTTTGTGGGACTTTCAAAGTTTGATGAAGTATGTGACTCAGACCTGGGTGTACTATGTCCTTTTATGGAGTTTGTGGGACTTTCAAAGTTTGATGAAGTATGTGACTCAGACTTGTGGTGTACTGTGTCCTTTGATGGACTTTGTGGTACTTTCAAAGTTTGATGAAGTATGTGACCTCAGACTTGTGGTGTACTGTGTCCTTTGATGGACTTTGTGGTACTTTCAAAGTTTGATGAAGTATGTGACTCAGACTTGTGGTGTACTCTGTCCTTTGATGGACTTTGTGGTACTTTCAAAGTTTGATGAAGTTTGTGACTCAGACATGGACGTTGTTTATACCGTCCTTGAGTTTTCACAGTGTACTCTGCCCTTAGTTTGAATCTATGATACTCTCAATGTTCACTGAAGTATGGAACCCAAATGTTTAAAGTACTTTATATCTTTCCTGAACCCCTGGACTCTATCGAACTTAGCTGGACTTTATGATGTTTTCAAAGAAGATTACCCAAGTGTGGCACAAAATTAGTTTGAAGTTCTTTTATACATTTCCTAAACAACTGAACTCTATAGAATTTTTTTAGCTGGACTTTATGTCTGTTTCAAAGAAGTTTACTAAAGTATGGCACCTAAATATTGAAGTACTTTATACATTTCCTGAACAACTGAACTCTATAGAATTTTTTAGCTGAACTTTATGTTTGCGTCAAAGAAGTTTACTAAAGTATGGCACCTAAATATTGAAGTACTTTATATCTTTCCTGAACAATTAAACTCTATAGAATTTTTTTAGCTGGACTTTATGTTTGCGTCAAAGAAGTTTACTAAAGTATGGCACCCAAATATTGAAGTACTTTATACATTTCCTGAACACTGGACTCTATAGAATTTTTTAGCTTGACTTTATGTTTGCGTCAAAGAAGTTTACTAAAGTATGGCACCCGAATATTGAAGTACTTTATACATTTCATGAACAACTGAACTCTATCGAACATAGCTGGACTTTTTATGATTGTTTCAAAGAAGTTTACTCAAGTGTGGCACCCAAATATATATTGAAGCACTTTATATCTTTCCTGAACCACTGGACTCTTTTGAACTTAGGTGGACTTGATGATTCCTTCAATGAATTTTGCTGAAGTAGGAAACATTAAAGTTCTTTTTATCTTTCTTGAGAACTTAGATCTGGTTTTATACAGCCGAACTTTGTGATACTTTCCACGTTTACAGAAGTATGGGACCCAGACATTGAGGTTTTTTTATATCTTTTCAGGATCTTATAGTGTACTCTATTCTTATAGCTGTTCTTTAGAATTACTTGAACTTTACTGAAGTTTGACACCCAAATATTTAAGTTATTTCATTTGAGGGAAAAATTCCCATCCAGGGTAGAGTTTTTTCTAAAATATAATCATTTAATTAACTCGAGATTTTGGGTCTTAGAGCCCTTCTTATAAGTCGGTGGATGAGAGGGTAACACGCTCGATTCCCGACAGTCATGAACCGGGATTGAATCCCGCGTTTTTGAACCAGAGCCCCTCTAAAGGGGTAAGGTTAGCTATAATATAGATGGACTCCTTCTATATGTTGAAGGTCTCCGGGGCTCGAAAGCTCGAGTTAATCAAATTATTATTTTTTTTGCAAGAAATTCTTCCCTTCAATGGAATTTTTTTTTCTTTCAAATGAGATCATACAAATGATTATTATTTTTTCAATTAAAGTTCTTTATGTTCAAATCAATAAGCTTGAGGGATAAGTTTATAAATTTATACACAAAAGATACTTATCCCTCAAGCTTATTGATTTGAACATTCTATTAGGGGATTAGCCTATTAAAGTTCATTATAACTTTCCTGAATCACACTGGACTTATAGAATGGATTTTAGGATTGTTTCAACAAAGTTTATTGAAGTAAAGAATCCAAATATTGAAGTACTTTATATTGTAGCATGTTTCTAAACGGATGATTGTAAATTTTGATTAATTTTTGTTTCTGTATATTTATTTTATCCTCATTGTTGTTTATATAATGATGCATTAGCGCGCCATCTGTTATGAAAATTCGAAACTATTATAGAGGTATATTAAACTGGCGAAACCGCTGGAAGGGTTCACCACTGATGAGCCAGGACCATCCCATTAAATTTTCCCATTACAGTAAGGACAGTAGAAATTGTTTTATTTTTAAAATATAATCATACGCGTCTATAATAGTTTAGAATTTATATTGTTGTTTATGATTTGATATTTTGTACTCTTCACAAGATTCTGGGTATTCAATATTTCTCTTAGAAGTTTATAATTGGAAAATAGTATTCTTCTTTCTTATCTCCACACTGGGTGAAGTAGAATGCGTCTGCCTTTGTCATTAAGACTGGGAGCACTACTCAGTGACAGGCCGACTTAGCTCCAAAAGAAATGGCCACCTCTGACATGAGGAACAGACTCCATGTGCAGCCGCTCCTAACATGGAGTACAAACGCTGCTCATCCTGTATCCCTGGATCAGGAGCCCTTACAGGATACGATCAGCCGGGCCAGCTTAGCCCAGGTTTTTAAGCGAGCTTGTTACTGCTTCCCCTCCTCCTTTTTCATCCGGGCTTGGGACCGGCAAAGGCGGAGTTGGAAAACAGTACCAAAGTGAAATTGAACTGGGATCAGGTGAATAAATATTGTCGCAAAGTATTTATTATTTTATTAACAGAGTATATTTTTTATGTTTATATTTTACTACTCTGTAAACTTCCCTCATTGCTTATCTTTTGTTTATCAATCTTCCTCACTTTCTTACTGCTACTCTTTTTGTGTTGTTTTTCTTGCTTCCCTCTTTCTTCCTTTTTTTTTTCTTCTTTTTTTTTTTTCTTTTTCTTCTGTCTATAACGTTGTTTCCTTTGTCTCACTGCTTTGTTCTTATGCATACCTCTGGTGAATCCTGTATAGGGTCAGTGACCCTAAATAAAGGCTTTTTGTTGTTGTTGTTTATCAATCTTAGTTTGTTCTTGCCTTAAATAAATTGCTGTCTCATTCTGAAGTTTGTCTTCCCTAATATTCCACGTGGCAATATAAAGAAAAACGTTATCTCTTGAACGTGAAAATGAAAGTTCCTGATAGCTTGCGATATCTGTCGGAATAAATATCAACTACGCATTTTTAATTATTCCAGAATTATCCAAATTCCTTTTATTGGTTAATCAAGGAAAGCTAACCACGTATGCGTTTAGGACTGTTGGCCTTTATCAGCGTGGTGCAAGCTGTACCTAAACGACCAAAAAGGCTGATCTTTGGGGTAATTGGTCGTTGAGGCATAGTTTACACCACGCTGATGAGGGCCAACAGCCCGAAACGCGTACGTGGACATAAGCTTTGAGGACAGCAGAATTACATATAATTATGTCCATAGTTCATCTAAAATACCCATTCCGAGAGTCTAATATCAGTATCACTATAAAAGGAAGTTACAAAAATGCAATATAACAACGGTATGGTAGATTGAACTGACGAAACCGCTGGGAGGGTTCATCACTGATGAGACAGGCCTTCCCTACTAATTTTTCCACATTGCAGTAAGGGCAGTAGAAATTGTTTTATTTATAAAAGAATCTTACGCGTCTAAAATAGTTTCGTATTTTGATAATTTATTTTACCAATATTTCAGTTGGCTGGATGCCAACCTTTTTCATGGTATTATAACATATTAATAAAACATGAATTAATATGTTATAATACCTTGATAATGGTTGGAGTTCAGCCAACTGAAATATTGGTAAAATAAATGATATTTTGACCCAATATATGCCTTTTAAAATTATTTTTTCAATTTAATCCACGCTGAGGAGCGCCAACAGCCTTTTAAAATTATTTAATAGACATTTTTTTTCCTATTTTAGGCATTTATGTTTTCTTTTTCAGGGTATAAAATAATCACAACAACAACAAAAAACTTTATTAGGGCATCCTGCCCTGTACGGATTCGTCGTAGAGTTACAGACAATATTAAACATAAGAGAAATGGGGAAGATAGAGTATTTACAATTAAGGTATGGCAAACAGGGTGACTTTTTATTGTGCCCCTGTTCTTCTCTCTTCCACGAGTGCAATTTTATTTCTAACCGCTTTTTGATAGTTGAACAGTTCAATTGCCCAACTTTTCTTATCTGAAACAGTTTTTATTAGCTTTATTGAGTTCAAATGCTGTCTAGGAAGACTTTTCAGGAGTATAAAATAATCAAAGATACCTCTGCACGGTGATGATGTAAAATAATTGATTGAAAAAGAATATAGCTGCATCAATCATTCTTGAGTTATTTTACACTCATGGACACAACTTAGGAAGTGTAAAGTCTTTAATATCGACAGTCGTCTGTTCCTTTTTTTTTGAATGAGACAGAGGGAATTTTGTTCACAACTTGGTTATCTCGTATGTCTTCAATAAAGGTGTTAAGTTTTTTATGTGAAGAGAAGGAATTGCTTTTGCTCCTTGGTCCTATATTAAAGATTTAATTTTATTCCTTCCGTATCAATCTGCATTTTAAGATCTATTATTTACATATAAGTGATAATATAATGAATACTATAATCAGTGATGATGTAACTCTGTTTATTTACATAATTATATTTAAAAATATTTATATTAACTTTGTGAATACATAACAAAAAGTTGCTGTAATATCTTTCAGAGTTATTATCTGTATACCGATATACATGCTAAAAGGTACAATTTCCTTAAGTTTTGTCCATGAGTGTATCTTTCAGAGTTATTATCTGTATACCGATATACGTGATAAAAGGTACAACTTCCTTAAGTTTCGTCCATGAGTGTATCTTTCAGAGTTATTGTCTGTATACCGATATACGTGATAAAAGGTACAACTTCCTTAAGTTTCGTCCATGAGTGTATCTTTCAGAGTTATTGTCTGTATACCGATATACGTGATAAAAGGTACAACTTCCTTAAGTTTTGTCCACGAGTGTATCTTTCAGGGTTATTGTCTGAATCCCGATATACAAGTTAAAAGGTACAATTTCCTTAAGTTTTGTACATGAGTGTATCTTTCAGAGTTATTGTCTGTATACCGATATACGTGATAAAAGGTACAACTTCCTTAAGTTTTGTACATGAATTATCTTTCAGAGTTATTGTCTGTATACCGATATACGTGATAAAAGGTACAACTTCCTTAAGTTTTGTACATGAGTGTATCTTTCAGAGTTATTGTCTGTATACCGATATACATGCTAAAAGGTACAACTTCCTTAAGTTTTGTCCATGAGTGTATCTTTCAGAGTTATTGTCTGAATCCCGATATACATGCTGAAAAGCCCAACTTCCTTAAGTTTTGTCCATGAGTGTATCTTTCAGAGTTATTGTCTGTATACCGATATACGTGATAAAAGGTACAACTTCCTTAAGTTTTGTCCATGAGTGTATCTTTCAGAGTTATTGTCTGAATCCCGATATACAAGTTAAAAGGTACAACTTCCTTAAGTTTTGTACATGAGTGTATCTTTCAGAGTTATTGTCTGTATACCGATATACGTGATAAAAGGTACAACTTCCTTAAGTTTTGTACATGAGTGTATCTTTCAGAGTTATTGTCTGTATACCGATAGTTTCGTATTTTGATAATTTATTTTACCAATATTTCAGTTGGCTGGATGCCAACCTTTTTCATGGTATTATAACATATTAATAAAACATGAATTAATATGTTATAATACCTTGATAATGGTTGGAGTTCAGCCAACTGAAATATTGGTAAAATAAATGATATTTTGACCCAATATATGCCTTTTAAAATTATTTTTTCAATTTAATCCACGCTGAGGAGCGCCAACAGCGTGAAACGCGTTCGAGGATGGCTTTTCTTGATTTATCAAGAAATTGGGTTGGCCAAATATCACGGAGCAAGCTAAATAAACGTTTAGTTTATTTTTGCTCCACTAGATGGCGCTCTGCCATCTAAAAGCACATGTGCTCGTGGCAAGGAAATGCCTTCTTTATTTTTAATATATATTTATGTGTCTAGAAGAGACCAATATTATTTATATTTTAAAAGAAATGTCACCAAAGAGGATTTACTGAAGTACCTGTTGCTGAAACATCCACCAGTTAAAACAATTTCAAAGTTAGAGAGTCTAAATCCCTGAAAATCTCCCATGTCACCGGGATCAGTTTCCATCGAGCGAGTGCCCGTGGGGGGGGAAGTCCCTAGTCCCCTCAAAAGCCGCAAAGCGTTGCTTAGTCAACCCCTCATCATTAGAGTTATGATTCATAGCTCTTTGTTGCTTCTCCCTCTCTTTTTTAGATGTTCCCTCGCCGCTATATATCACTTGGTGTTTGCTGGGCTCAACTGGATCAACACTTTCATCTTCTTGTTTGTTTCCACAACTTTCTGATTGGATCGCTTGTTGATTCATGACTCTCACGTTTTATAAAAAAAAGCTTTTCTTTCCGTCTATTCATTCTATTACTGAAGATCCATACTTCAGGTTTGTGGTCTGAAGTACTTGAGGTTTTTTTCATCTATTGAAAATATTGGTGAAAATCTGAATAGGGATTTTTAGGTCATCTTCTTTTTTTTTTTTTTTTTTTTGATAATAGACCTCAAATAGATTACCTAAAGATAACCCTCCCCTCCCCTTGAGGTTTTTTTTTTTTAGTTTGTGTTTTGGATTTTCTATTACTGAATTCTGTTTTTGATATTTTGGATGTGCGTGTTCATAATCATGAGTGGTCTGTAGAATGAGTTGGCAAAGCCTGTATTTGGGTTCACGACTAAGAAGAGAAAAGCCCTCTCTTATCTAATTAAGAACTTTTGATATCCATGAGGGAGGTTACGACGACTCCCTGAAACTTTTGGAACTACACTCATGGACGAAACTTAAGGAAGTTGTACCTTTTATCACGTATATCCGTATACAGACAATAACTCTGAAAGATACACTCATGTACAAAACTTAAGGAAGTTGTACCTTTTATCACGTATATCGGTATACAGACAATAACTCTGAAAGATACACTCATGTACAAAACTTAAGGAAGTTGTACCTTTTATCACGTATATCGGTATACAGACAATAACTCTGAAAGATACACTCATGTACAAAACTTAAGGAAGTTGTACCTTTTATCACGTATATCGGTATACAGACAATAACTCTGAAAGATACACTCATGTACAAAACTTAAGGAAGTTGTACCTTTTATCACGTATATCGGTATACAGACAATAACTCTGAAAGATACACTCATGTACAAAACTTAAGGAAGTTGTACCTTTTAACTTGTATATCGGGATTCAGACAATAACTCTGAAAGATACACTCATGGACAAAACTTAAGGAAGTTGTACCTTTTATCACGTATATCGGTATACAGACAATAACTCTGAAAGATACACTCATGGACAAAACTTAAGGAAGTTGGGCTTTTCAGCATGTATATCGGGATTCAGACAATAACTCTGAAAGATACACTCATGGACAAAACTTAAGGAAGTTGTACCTTTTAGCATGTATATCGGTATACAGACAATAACTCTGAAAGATACACTCATGTACAAAACTTAAGGAAGTTGTACCTTTTATCACGTATATCGGTATACAGACAATAACTCTGAAAGATAATTCATGTACAAAACTTAAGGAAGTTGTACCTTTTATCACGTATATCGGTATACAGACAATAACTCTGAAAGATACACTCATGTACAAAACTTAAGGAAATTGTACCTTTTAACTTGTATATCGGGATTCAGACAATAACCCTGAAAGATACACTCGTGGACAAAACTTAAGGAAGTTGTACCTTTTATCACGTATATCGGTATACAGACAATAACTCTGAAAGATACACTCATGGACGAAACTTAAGGAAGTTGTACCTTTTATCACGTATATCGGTATACAGACAATAACTCTGAAAGATACACTCATGGACGAAACTTAAGGAAGTTGTACCTTTTATCACGTATATCGGTATACAGATAATAACTCTGAAAGATACACTCATGGACAAAACTTAAGGAAATTGTACCTTTTAGCATGTATATCGGTATACAGATAATAACTCTGAAAGATATTACAGCAACTTTTTGTTATGTATTCACAAAGTTAATATAAATATTTTTAAATATAATTATGTAAATAAACAGAGTTACATCATCACTGATTATAGTATTCATTATATTATCACTTATATGTAAATAATAGATCTTAAAATGCAGATTGATACGGAAGGAATAAAATTAAATCTTTAATATAGGACCAAGGAGCAAAAGCAATTCCTTCTCTTCACATAAAAAACTTAACACCTTTATTGAAGACATACGAGATAACCAAGTTGTGAACAAAATTCCCTCTGTCTCATTCAAAAAAAAAGGAACAGACGACTGTCGATATTAAAGACTTTACACTTCCTAAGTTGTGTCCATGAGTGTAAAATAACTCAAGAATGATTGATGCAGCTATATTCTTTTTCAATCAATTATTTTACATCATCACCGTGCAGAGGTATCTTTGATTATTTTATACTCCTGAAAAGTCTTCCTAGACAGCATTTGAACTCAATAAAGCTAATAAAAACTGTTTCAGATAAGAAAAGTTGGGCAATTGAACTGTTCAACTATCAAAAAGCGGTTAGAAATAAAATTGCACTCGTGGAAGAGAGAAGAACAGGGGCACAATAAAAAGTCACCCTGTTTGCCATACCTTAATTGTAAATACTCTATCTTCCCCATTTCTCTTATGTTTAATATTGTCTGTAACTCTACGACGAATCCGTACAGGGCAGGATGCCCTAATAAAGTTTTTTGTTGTTGTTGTGATTATTTTATACCCTGAAAAAGAAAACATAAATGCCTAAAATAGGAAAAAAAATGTCTATTAAATAATTTTAAAAGTTTCCGGAGATGAGTTTATTTTTATTTTATTCAAGTAGTTTTAAGCTTTCGGACATCTCTGCCCGACTCATTTCCAGAAACCTTTTTAATTATTAAATAAATTGTGTAATTATATCGATTTTTTCTCATAAAGATTGATATACGTCGGTGGAAGAGTGGGTAACCCCCTCGATTCCCGACAGTCATGAACCAGGATTGAATCCCGCGTTAAAATTTGTTTAATATGTGAATAACCTCTTCACATATTATTCACTGTTTCAATTATCATGAACTAGGTTGCTCTTGCTGAGCGGTACCTATTTATGTGATTTTGAACCAAGAATCATAAAGATTTTCTATTCTTTTCTTATAATTATTATACGGTTGTTTCAAAATTTTGTGTTTTCTTAAAACGTTGTTTTTCTTATTACTAGGCAAATAATATTATTACACGGAGAATACATAATAATACATAATACAATTACTTTATACATAATATAAAAAAATTATACATAACGGCGAATAATATTGGTATTTCAATTTTTGAAAGTGTTTACGAACTTTTGGGATAATCTTTGTAGAAATGATTTCAAGTCAAAATCTCTTGTCGACAGGCTTAAATCAAGAAGAAGCAACATCGACACGACAGGATAGTATGTCTGGAATGAAGTCTCTACAATGTCTGTATGGATTACTGTGTGGAATTCCACCCAATGATGACTAATGGTCTGACAACCCAACCTAACATATGACCAATCAGAAACACAACACATGTCCCGAGAAATCTATTGACCAATGAAATTAGTGGGTGCGTCCATACCCCTACGATTTATGGCGTCAGGATTGGCTGGTTTTCGTGTCTGTCTCATTGTCTTTTGGTCGTTTTTTGTTTGTATGAAAAATCCTTCTTTTTCTTTTTTCTTAATGAAAATTCAATATGATATTAAAACAATTGTGGTTGTGTGATTATTTTTCACACTTGGTTATCTCGTGTGTTTTCAATAAAAGTCACTATTTATATAAAAAGTAGACACTTCGGCCAGTGTACACTACTGGCCGAAGTGTCTACTTTTTATATAAATTGAATGCCGGCCAGGCAACCGCTATCTTTTCGATAAAAGTCACTATGTATCAAATATCTTTCGAGTTATTGTCTGAATCCCGATATACATGTTAAAAGGTACAACTTCCTTAAGTTTTGTCAATGAGTGTATCTTTCAGAGTTATTGTCTGAATCCCAAAATACACGCTAAAAGGTACAACTTCCTTAAGTTTTGTCCATGAGTGCATCTTTCAGAGTTATTGTCTGAATCCTGATATACATGCTAAAAGGTACAACTTCCTTAAGTTTTGTCAATGAGTGTATCTTTCAGAGTTATTGTCTGAATCCCAAAATACACGCTAAAAGGTACAACTTCCTTAAGTTTTGTCCATGAGTGTATCTTTCAGAGTTATTGTCTGAATCCTGATATACATGCTAAAAGGTACAACTTCCTTAAGTTTTGTCAATGAGTGTATCTTTCAGAGTTATTGTCTGAATCCCAAAATACACGCTAAAAGGTACAACTTCCTTAAGTTTTGTCCATGAGTGTATCTTTCAGAGTTATTGTCTGAATCCTGATATACATGCTAAAAGGTACAACTTCCTTAAGTTTTGTCCATGAGTGTATCTTTCAGAGTTATTGTCTGAATCCCGATATACATGCTAAAAGGTACAACTTCCTTAAGTTTTGTCCATGAGTGTATCTTTCAGAGTTATTGTCTGTGTGTAGATGTAGTGTCAACATCCTGGATAGTCAAGTGTACAAAGACTGTGCTTGTACAAACCGAAATAACCAAATTTGCATATCCTTAGATTAAGATCTTTTAAAAGTTCTTCCTGATTGAGAGAATATATTGGGAACATCTTTTTTGTTGTTGTTAACGATTATATATGTTTGATGAATATCATTGAAAAATCTATTTCTAAGTATCCGCTTTCCTCAAAGCGACTTAAAAAATAACATTTAAAAGTAGTTTTCAGTATAGCGTTTAAGGATTCTATTAATAGGTACCAGAGATCGTGTATGTAAATAAGGCCAAACGAAGTGGTAGATGGAGCAGCAGATGCCCAGCTCACGTCTGCTCAGGAATTCCTGAGGTAACCCTAGCCAACCAGGCCATAAATCACAAGCGGCTAATTGTTCAGATCTATTACCCTGCACCCACATCCTGGCCATCACAGTGAACTTAGCTTTGTATTTCGTTATGATTAATATGATTACATAATATTTAATTGTTCTAATTAGTTTTTCCTGAAATCTGTATTATTATCATTGAATCTAAATACTTTTACTTTTGATTTTGCCTGCACAATGGCGAATTTATATTGCCACGTGGAAAATTAGGAAAGACAAACTTCAGGATGAGACAGTAATTTATTTAAGACAAGAACAAACTATGAATGATAAACAAAAGACAAACAGAGAGGGAAGTTTACAGAGTAGCAAAATATAAACATTAAAAAAAATGATACTCTGTTAATCTATATATATATATAATTGAATGTCTGTCTGTCTGTCTGTACTCTATATATTCAAAAACCATACATCCAATCGCCGTGAAATTTTGGGATATTATTAGGTATATCCCCGGGAAGGTTTTTGAAAAATAATTTCTTGAATATCCTTAGAGTTATTTGCAGATTTGTAGATTTAACAAAATGATGATGATTATTTATCAAAAGTAAGATTTTCTACCTATTAATTGCGCACAAGTGAAAGTTAGTTTTATTATTTATCTACAACATATATATAGGGAGAATAGATAAAATGATGATTTTGTAATGTAGAAAATTAGGAAAGACAAAATTCAGGATGACACGGCAATTTATTTGAGACAAGAATAATGATACAATTCCATGGCAAGATACTATTCCTTTAACTTCCAATTACCGAGGGAACCAATTAATATTGATTTTATTCAACTTATCTAGTATTTTTCAAGGGACCGGGAAAAAATGTTCACTTTATCGAGAGATTCAAATTTACGAGTTTCAAATTATCAAAATATATCTATTATTTTTTATATAAGTTTATAGAGAATTGTTTTAACAAATGTTCGTTAGACAAACCTTTACTCGGGTAAAACCCGGGCTATACTTCGCTACAATATATAAGATTATAATTTAAAAAAAGGCATATCCTGACCACGAGCATATGAGCTTTTTAGATGGCAGAGCGCCATCTAGTGGAACAGAAATCAACTAAACATTGATTTAGTCTGTTCCCTGATATTTGGCCAACCCATTTTATTGAAAAATTAAGAAAATCCATCCACGTATAAAATATCAGGGAACAAGCTAAATCAATGTTTAGTTGATTTCTGTTCCAGTAGATGGCGCTCTGCCATCTAAAAAGCACATGTGCTCGTGGTCAGGACATGCCTTTTTTTATTTTAATACCAACACTTGTTTTTTTATTTATAATTTTTTAATTATTTTTTAACATATAAGATTATAGATGGAAATTTTGCCGGGAGGAAATTGATCATGGCGTCTGTTGTTAGACGTCCATTTTGACGGAAGAGTCGACCCTTGTCTCTTATATAAGAAAATATTAAAAATAATAAAGGCATATCCTGACCAGGAGCACATGTGCTTTTCAGATGGCAGAACGCCATCTGGTGGAACAGAAATCAACTAAACATTGATTTAACCTGTTCCCTGATATTTGGCCAACCCAATTTCTTGATAAATCTCGCGTTTTCTAGTTTTATCAAGAAATTGAGTTGGCCAAATAACAGGGAACAGGTTAAATCAATGAATAGTTGATTTCTGTTCCACCAGATGGCGTTCTGCCATCTAAAAAGCACATGTGTTCCTGGTTAGGATATGCCTTTATTATTTTTAATATCAACACCTGACCTTTTTATTTTTTCTATTGGTTTTTCATAAGATTCTATGTATGAAATGAAAGTATTACAACACGATTTTTTCTTTTACAATTAAAACAAATTTCTCTACTGTCCTTACTGCGATGAAAAAATATTGGGAGGGCTTGGCTCATCAGTGGTAAACCCTCCAAGCGGTTTCGTCAATTTAATCTAACAGACCGCTTCTTAAAGCTCTAATACTGTATTGGACACTGGTTCAAATTCACATAATTAGGTACCGCTCAGCAAGAGCAACCTAGTTCATGATAATTGAACAATGAATAATATGTGAATATTATTCACATATTAAACAAATTTTAACGCGGGATTTAATCCCGGTTCATGACTGTCGGGAATCGAGGGTGTTACCCTCTCATCTACCGACTTTTATATATACTGTATTGGACAATTCTGCTTATATATGCTACAATGAAGGGTGAAATCTTAGAAATGGTATTCATGGAAACTATGGATATTTGGTAAATTCGAACATAAACCAATAACCTGAATACCAAGGTTTCGGGTACTATAGCTCTTATCAGTATAGGGGTGGCTTCAATTTCATAACATCCTACGGGAAGATATACAGATTGGCTTTTGTCCGAATTTACCTTAACTGGTGTAGTGGCTAATTCTCCATTATTACCATTAAGTTCTGTACTGGTGTGCTAAACAAAAATGCATTAAAATGAAAATATCTTGCTTAATAGCTCAACTTGATCAACTTTCTCTCTCCACGATACTAATTATTACAGATAACTTCATTAAATAAACTTCCATCATTGCTTAACATAGTAAAACAACACTTAAAGTTTCACCGCATAAGTTTCTTTTCTGTGAAAAATCAATATTTATTTCAAAGAGAAATATTTACTATTTCTAACTTTTTTGGATGAAGTATGAAAGGGTGAAAATATGAAGAGTAATGGCGAACGGAAAAATAAAAGTGTCCAGGGGCGGGATAGTGTAAATAACTACCTTGCGATTTCTTCTATCTGTTTATGTTATTGCTTATTTGTTTAATGTATATGTTTATTCAATGCTCTTAATTGTTTATTTTCTTTTTGATAATTCTGTTACCTACTCTACTACAATTATTCTAAATAGTTTCACGCGCAATTATCCAGATCGGATATAGCGTGTCTTAACTGGTAATAAATAAATAAAATAAAGAAGAAAATATCTTGCTTACAGGGAAAAATTTTACTTTATATTTTCTTTAAACTTATAAAAATTTCACTTTAATATTAATACAAGGAATTATTTTATAGAAAAATGTTTTAATACATTTTAAAGGGAAAAGGTGGATTGGAAGTAACGACAGTAACCGCGAACAAACCTACTCGCCAAAGGATAAAAGGTTCCTATTTTAGTACATGAATACCATTCTTTACTGCTTTATGTTAAAGTACATATAAATATTTTGTTAAAATTTTACACAAATAAATTTACTGGCAATGCGTTTCTTTTAAATATCATCAAATATTTTCTCTACAGACCTTACCTTGAATATTCATTCAATAACTCATAGCATTGCAGTAAGGTCTGTAGAGATAATATTTGATGATATTTAAAAAGAAACGCATTGCCAGTAAATTTATTTGTGTAAAATTTTAACGATAGATGGCAATTAAATTTAATTTGCTAATATATTTTGTTGTTGTTGAGTTTGTTGTTGACACACATTAAATATGTTATAACACCTTGATAAAGGTTGGCGTTCAACCAACTGAAATATTGGTAAAATAAATGATATTTTGTGATCCAATATATGTCTTTTTAATTTAAAATATATGTATATATATTAAGAAAAAAGGCATTTTCTGATCGTGCAACTGAAAGTTACTAATGGCTTACGCCATCTATCGGAATAAATATCAACTATTCTCGTTGATTTTTAATTATTCTAGAATTGGCCAAATAGCTTTTCTTGATTAATCAAGAAACGGTATATGGCCAATTCTGGAATAAATAAAAAAACAACGAGAATAGTTTATATTTATTCCGATAGATGGCGTAAGCCATCAGCAACTTTCAGTTGCACGATCAGGGAATTCCTTTTTTTCTTAATTTATCTACCTGATCCAAGTACAAATTCACTTTTGTACTGTTTTTCATATATATATTCGAATGAAAAAAAAAAAAAGAATCTCTATAAATGAAACAAAATGATGATAAAAATTCAATAGAAATTCAATCAATGAAAATAAAACTGTTTATAAGATATATACACCCATACCTCGCTTTGCGTCGGGGTTACGTTCCAAAAAAACATGACGCAAATTGAAACGACGCAAAGTGAAAATATGTGAAGGCGCAATCAAAAACAAAGGTGATGCTATATTTTAGGGGAAAAAAATTAAAGACTCGAATCCAAAACAACGCAACTTCGAAAATCTAACGACGCACAGTGAAAATCAGTAAAAATTAAGCAGCGACGCAACTTCGAAAAAAACGCAAAACGAAACGACGCAAAGCGAGGTATTGGTGTATATAAATGAATGCCATTCCCAATCGGTGTGGTAAAACTGAGGTCACAGATTTCTTCTTCAAATATTTAACAGGTCTCAGCTCTCTCCCAACCATTGTTGCCATGTGTCTGACCTTAATACCATGGAGACTTACTTACTGTGTCTTGGGAAATTCTCCCACAATAATTCCTACTTCTAGGTTTACAGAGCTTTCTTCACCATGTTCTCCAACCATGGCAACCTATGTGTCCTTCTTGTTCCAGTAGAACAGTACCTTAGGTAGTTATGTACCATCTGGTTAAGATCCTTCAATATCATAGTAGCCATAGACTACACTCATAGACAAAACTTAAGGAAGTTGTACCTTTTAGCATATATATCGGGATTCAGACAATAACTCTGAAAGATATTTGCTACAGTGACTCTTTATTGAAAACATGAGATAACTAAAGTGTGAACAACCTCTGTCTTCTTCTTCTTAAAAAAAAAAAGACGACCGACGACATCAAAGAATTTCCACTCTTCCTTAAATTTTGTCCATAACTCTGAAAGATATATTTGATACACAGCGAACTTTATTGAAGAGACACGAGATAACCAGTGTAAAATAAAATTGCCTCTGTCTCCCTCAAAAAAAAAAAAAATCAGACGACCGGCGACATCAAATACTTTCCACTCTTCCTTAAGTTTTGTCCTTAACTCTGAAATATATATTTGATACACAGTGAACTTTATTGAAGACACGAGATAACCAATTGTTAACAAAATTTACTCTGTCTTCTTAAAAAAAAAAAAAAAAAAGACGACCGTCGACATCAATGATTTTCCACTCTTCTTTAAATTTTTTCCATGAGTGTATATGGCAGATAGGGACATCAATGTCAAGAGTGTCTACCTAACCTAATTCAGAGGGTTTCACCCCAGCAACAAGC
>CP092871.1:99568003-99761383 GCA_030710605.1 Cordylochernes scorpioides
GACAAACAGACAGAATAAGGCAAATATATAAGTAGATGATCCTATGCCTAGATTTTTATAATTATAAATATATTATTATTTTTATATATAACCACATACAACTATCTGAGTATCAAAATCTCTAAAGCAAAAGGTTTTCACAGTTCAAACTTTCCAACCAAATGTCTTCAACCTTTAAACCATCCCGTTATTTCATGTTCGAAGAAATACTTATCCTAATGTCTAGATTTTCTGGAAGAGAGAGAATGTATACAACTCTCTCTCTCTCTCAAAATCCACCTATAATTGTAGATCCTAAAATTTGATCTCACTTTCACGTCAGCCTCTATCAAAAAGGGGAAGATATCCATTTGCTATATCAATCCAACACCATTTTTACCACCATAACTCCAACTTCATCTGCTGCGACAGTAATTACGAGAAAACGGATCGCTGTTAAAGTTACTAACAGATTTTTCAGTATCATTACTTCATAGAGAATTTTTAAGTGGTTAAACTGGCATTATTAAGCCAACCTACTAGAGATATTAGATCACTCAATCGCTTAGTATTAGTAAAAACATTCACAATAATTTCATTTTGCACAGAAGAGACTCAAGAGAAGTGTTAGCTAAAAAGATATGATTTTTATTATTTATAAACCTTTCTCAATCAGTGTATTGGCTAACCAAGGGAAAATAAAACATACATTATGGTGCTTAAAATAATTTGGATAATCAACGGCGAAACCTATACTAAATCTGATTTATTTCGTCATTTTCTAGGTAATTTTTTAATAAACCAAACGAATGCAGGCGGGCACCACCAAAGCAACCTTTTGAAACAAGATACAACTATATATATATATATATATATATATATTGAGACGTTACAAAAAACAATTTTCAATTGTACATAAATTCCTTTAAAATGTTACTTTAATTTTTCATATGTTTATTTTCAATTTCTTTTTCTCATTCATTAAAAGTCAATGATGTACATGCAAAATTAGTAAAAACTCAATAAAAAAAGATATGTAAAAATAGACAAAAACAAATGGCTTGTAAAAGAAAGCGGCAATAAAATGAGTTGAGGTAAAATGTCTATTCCATTAACAAACATTTCACTTTTAAAATAATGAACTTTAAAATTAAAGTTTTACAAAACAGAAAATTAGCGTTTTAAAAATAAAACGTGGCATTTGGCGCAGTTGACAGGATACGGAAAAAAAAATGGCGGAAAATCCAAACAACCGGTTGCAAAAATTCAACGGCTCGAAGTCGGCAATTAGGCCTGAGTCATGGATCAAATTATATGATTTTGAAAATAATTCTTTAAAAGAAGATGAAAAATCAAAAAATCTTATGTACTACTTGACAGATTCAGCACTTGAATGGTATGCCGACGAGATTATTTCAAATCCAGCAATAAAAAGATGGGAAGTTGTAAAGGAAAAGTTGATTCAAAGATTTGGTTCATACAACGCAAATCCAATTGTCTCAGCATCACATCGAAGATTAAAACGAGAAGAATCAATAGAAAATTATTTTCAAGATAAAATTCCCCTGTTAAATCAAACCCATCTAACGAAGGAGGAAAAAATTCATTTATTAACAGACTAACTTCCAAATGATTGGAAAGATTTAATTGTGGCTGCACAGCCAACTGACGCCACAAAATGGTTTCATATCGCAGCTTCAATTGAACAAAATAGGGCTTCAATTCATTTTAAGCCTAAAAACAAAATACATCTCGCGACAAAAAATAATGATAATAGAAAAAATGTTTGCCCATTCTGGTGTCCAATATGTTCGAAAAAGGGAATAAAAATTAAACATTGGGTCACAGATTGTGAGGATTATGATCCTAATTATAAAAAGGATAAGCCTAATCAAAACACTTCAGTGAAACAAGTATGCGGAGCCCCGGAATTGTTGAATGTAAGTACTTTGACAAATACCCCTACACAAGGAGCTTTCAAGCTTATCAACATAAGTGTTGAAGTAAATGGAATTCCTGCGCAAGCATTTGTGGATACTGGAGCAACAGTATCAATAATCAATTGGCGATTGTTCAAGCGAACCCATCTTCAACTTCAACCAAATTCAGACATTCACATCAGCCAAGCGGATGGTGTTACCAGGACATGTGAAAGCCTTCAGACCAAGGTAAGAATAGATAAACTAATTAAACCTGTAACTCTCCATGTAATGAGGAACTTTAAATATCCACTCTTGATCGGATTAGATGTTGCATCTCTTTTTAATCTTTTAATAGGTGTCAAAGACAAAACAATTTACCCCAAATTTGATGGATTACAAAATCCAATTCTTGTAAATCATCTAGAAGAGATAAGAGAACATGAATTAAAAAAAATACTTGAACACAATAGGAATGTATTTTGTCAGCATGCCATTGATTTGGGAAAAGTAGCTATACAACATAAGATCATCACGAAAAGTGAACAACCAATTTCTCTTAGACCCTATCGTCGTCCTCTAAAAGAATATGAAGAGATAGCTGAACAAGTTAAAGAACTTCTCGAACACAAGTTAATAAGGATTTCAGATTCTCCTTGGGCATTTCCTGTTGTTATGGTTCCCAAGAAGGATGGAAATAAAAGGATGTGCATTGATTACAGACGTCTTAATGAGATCACACTGGATGACAGGCAACCCCTACCTCACATACAGGACATGTTTGATCGATTGCATGGATCCAGATTCTTCTCTACCCTTGATGTTGCATGGGGTTATTGGCAGATCGAAATGGACCCGCAATCTATTCAAAAAACTGCATTCGTCACAAACGATGGTCATTATGAGTTTTTAGCGATGCCATTTGGTTTAAAAAATGCTGCTTCAACGTTTCAAAGGATAATCCAACATATTCTAGGTGAATTATTATGGAAAGGAACTTGCTCTTTCCAAGATGACATATTGGTGTACACGAAAACATGGCAAGAGCACATAGAGCTTCTTAGTAAAGTTTTTGACAAATAAAGCAGTACAACATGAAATTAAAATTGTCGAAATGTATTTTTGGAAGAACTGAAGTAAAATACCTCGGACATATCATCAGTCACAATCAATTAAAACCTGATCCAGGAAAAGTAAAATCTATTCAAGACATTCCAAGACCTGATACTGTAAAGAAAGTTCGTCAGTTCATGGGATTGGCAAATTATTACAGAAAATTTGTGAAGGACTTTTCTAAAATTTCATTCCCCTTGGTTCGACTCACTCTGAAGAATCAGCCCTTCATCTGGAATGAGGAAGTAGAGGAGTCGTTAGCTAAACTTAAAATGGCACTATCTACAAAACCTGTCCTTGCTATTTACAACCCGGACTACCCTTCTAAAGTTTATACAGATGCCTCCAAATATGGAATTGGAGCAATCCTAACACAAATTGGTCCAGACAATGAGGAACATGTAATTGCTTATTACTCCAAAACACTGCAACCACACCAAGATAATTATTCTGCTTATGAGATGGAATGCCTAGCCGTAATACAAGCAACTGATCACTTTCATGTATACATAGAAAACCAACCATTTGAAATCATCACTGATCATGCGGCGCTCCAATGGCTTTTCACCATGAAGAAACCGTAACCTAAGTATTTTAGATGGATTCTTAGTTTATCCTCGAAATCATGTAACATCGTTCATCGTTCTGGAAAACAACAAACTCTTGTTGACGCCTTATCAAGACTCCCAGTTGTTAACATTGCAACTCAAGAACTTCAAGAACACCAACAAAATTCAGATTTGAGTTTCTTGAAAAATTCCCACACTCACGAAGGTGTGGTAATGATCAAACAAAAAGGAGTTTTTAAAGCAGTTGTCCCAAACTCGCTTACCAAAAAAATATTGGAAGAATATCACGATTCATTGAGTCACCCATCAATAACCAAAACATGCAAACTTATAACTCAATGTTATTGGTGGAAAGGAATAACAACTGATATCAAGAATTATGTTCGATCTTGTAAATCTTGTCAACTAGTGAAGGTCAGACATGAACCAACTTTAGGAGAAATGATCACTCCAACGTCAAATATCCAACCATTACAAATGATCGGTTGTGACACTATTGAACTGGGAACAGCAGCAGCTAACACAAAGCATAAATTCATTCAAGTTTTTGTTGATCACGCAACTCGTTATCTATGGGCATATCCCACAATAACAAACACTGCTCAAGCTGTCACTCACTGTCTTGATAAGATAATCAAATCTGTTAATTTGATCAATACTATCTTAACAGATAATGGCAAAAATTTTATATCAAAAGAGTTCAACAAATTTCTTTCTTTACAAGGAATTAAACACACATATACTTCGCCTTATCATCCTCAGTGCAATGGCATTTGTGAGAAATTAAATGATACGATAATGACAAAACTGAGAATAGCTGTTCTAGAGAAACCTAGATGTAAATGGAGCACATTATTACCGCAAGTTGTCAAAAATTATAATTCCACACCACATGACGTGACTGGTTTTTCATCGCTTTTCTTAATGTATGGAATCGGTAATGTATCCGAATTTGCCGACCAAACTCCAATTACAATGGAAGAAGCCAGGAAGAAAGCTAGCCTGCGGACAGAACAAATTAGAAGTAAGTGGAAGATTAAACACGATAGCCATCACCCCAAGTATGTCTTTAAAGAAGGAAACTTAGTCATAAGAAAAATTGCCTTCAACGACCCTCGTCTCATCAAGACATCACCAAAATATGAAGGACCATTTGTCATTCAAAAAGATATCTGATGTAACCTAAGATATCTCTCTGAAAGACCAAAAGCAAGCAAGACGCGTTCACATATCTCAACTTCGACCATTTATTACCCGAGAATAAATGCTTCAAGAAGGGGAATATGAGACGTTACAAAAAACAATTTTCAATTGTACATAAATTCCTTTAAAATGTTACTTTAATTTTTCATATGTTTATTTTCAATTTCTTTTTCTCATTCATTAAAAGTCAATGATGTACATGCAAAATTAGTAAAAACTCAATAAAAAAACGATATGTAAAAATAGACATAAAAACAAATGGCTTGTAAAAGAAAGCGGCAATAAAATGAGTTGAGGTAAAATGTCTATTCCATTAACAAACATTTCACTTTTAAAATAATGAACTTTAAAATTAAAGTTTTACAAAACAGAAAATTAGCGTTTTAAAAATAAAACGTGGCAATATATTATAAGAGATATCCTATGGAACTAACCCCTGAAAAGAATATTCCGATTAACTTTGTTCGAACCAGAGAACAAAGTGCTAGTTATGATTGGGATTATATAAGAAAGGCATAGCACTCGTATCTTCATTCTTTCTTGTAGTATTAATCTGTATTATTTTGATCCAATATACTACGACCTTTAATAACGTTATTCTTCTGAAACATCTACATAGATATCACACATTTTCTGTCAGAGTCTCTGTCAGATATTTATTGAAAAACATTTTTCCCATAGCAATCAACATGGTTTACCTCCATAGCAATCAAAATTTGTGAATGTATCTGTCGACAAATATCTATGGGAAACATACAAAGAGTTTTCAAATATAATAAATATAGAACAAGTCGTATAAATATCTATTGTTATTAAGAATAAAAAGACAAACGCGAGAAACATGTTGCAAAGCATTTCTTGACACGAAAATTGTATTATTACTGAGTCTAATGGCAGGATCTTCATCGTTTGGTTTCTACAGGCTCGTACCAAATTTATGGGAAACATCCTCTTATCTAAGCCATAATTTCTGTGTGTCGCATAACCCAAACATCGGGAGGATCTTTCCTGTTAACCTTTTGACGGGTTCATCGGAAGCTGAAAGAAAGAGACCCCTTATAGCCTCTCTCTTCATGTAAGTTGAGTCCAATTATTTGACAGTCAGCACCATTGCTAGATACCGTATTGACCAAAAAGTCATACACCTTACTTTATAAATAATCTCTATATACGTATATAGCCTACAGATTCTAATCGTGCATACACCAATATTAATCTGATAAACCCACGAATTCTAATCTGCAGGGAAAACAAACTTTAAACTTATATGTACAAAAGTGCCTTTTCTTAACTTATATGTACGTAAAGACGTGAAGGGAAATCCTTTATGCACAAAACCTTTTCTCCTTAACAAAGCGTTGGCTCTGTATTGGTTGGAAGTGGGGGATAAATCAATTTGTGCTTCGCTTAAACAAAAAATAAACAACCATGGTTTCTTATAGGCAACCCAGTATTGTTGAACTTCTTTGGTCATAATCTCTTCCAAGTTGTAGCTCACAGTCTGACACTGGAAAATAAAGGTATCTTTTCGAAATGGCTCATACTACTGTAATCACATTGAAAGAAGAGAACAACATGCTTAACGTTAAGTTTGATGCCCAGCTCAATTTTGCGATCTGCGAATTGGGTCAAATGAAAGTAGAGCTGGAAACCATTAGAGAAAAGTTAGTGAAGAAAATAAAAGAGGCTCATTGTACTGGCTATCTCTTTGAACAACTAGCTATCAAAGGCTAGCTCCTCACGGCAACTCTTAAATTCAAGAAAAGGATGCCTGCGGGAAGAAGAACATCTTCGTGTACATAAAGATATGCAGAATGACATGAAGAAAAAAGAATCTCAACATATAAGGACGAATATATTTAAATGTATCATTTCCTCGCGCGTTTTAAATATATTTAAAAGTATATATATCTCAAAATTATAGTCTGGAAAAGATATATGGATGACATCATTTGTATTAGTGAAAATAACAAGCTCAACAATTTTCTAATTTATAGCCATTTTCAACCTTTACATATGAAATAGAAAATAACATATCTTTGGCATTCCTAGACATCAGTCTTACCAGAATCTATAGTAAAATAGAAACCAGAATATATAGAAAAAAGGTGGGAAAAAATAAGAAGGTAGTTGACCGTGCTAGAAGCAAGGTGTGCTCAACTTAGGCTCCAACCAAGGTAGTGTCCGCTCCATCATGTGAAAACAAAGGTACCTCTTCCAGTCTTATCACTCTCTCCCTTTCACAAAGTCTATTTTCTATCCCATCCAGGTGTGCTCGTTATTCCCCTGTGGAAAACCACCATTCGACCAAGACTGTGCCACCAATCCAATCAAATCCACCCAACCACACAATTCATCAGGATTCAAACGGGTTGTTTACAGTCAACAGCAATACGACAAGGTAAAAACCAATCTCACAGAAAGTCGACAGGAGTCAACAGGATCCCACAGAAAGTCGACAGGATCAATCGAAATATTATATATATATATACTAGGGTTGCGATTAGGTGCCACAGCGTTTATAACTACACTGGGCCTAATCCGTTCTAGTAGCCTGAGAAGATCTTGTTTGCTTTCAATTTTGGCAGCGGCCAGCTGGTCCTGAATATGCGAGGGAAGTCCATGCATAACCCCAATAATCAGCAATTCCTCACTGAGACCCGGCATTCCTCCAACTGCATTTTTCTTTGCTTCTTGTAAAAATACTCAACCAAAGAGCCTTCCTGATACCTCAATCTAAAAGCGTGATCATATTTATCTATTGGGTTTTCCTGAAAAGAACAAACAAATTCACGCTTCCACTCTTCATTACAGGAATCGTTTAAATCTTGAAATTTATTATCAAACCAGAGGAGTTCCGTTTAAGTAAGAACGCATACTGTTGATCTTGGCACTCACCCATTCATTGTTTCTACAAATGTTTTCATACGGTGTCATCCAAATCTTGGGGTCGTTATTATTTCCAATAAAAATAGCTACATCTAGTTTGACTGATTTACATTTAGTTATTTCACTCTGATTTTTAAATAGCAATTGGGTTTTTAAAATTTGCTCTTCTGTCATGACTCGAATTAGGTTTTCAATAATTGTAGCTGAAGTTATTTTATCTTCTTCAGGACAATCCAATTCTTCATCTTCTATATCTTGCATAGCAAAAGATAATTCTCTATCGAAATTATTATCCACATAACATTGAATGACATTTTTTGGAACTCCCACAAATCTATTGGAATCCTTCTGGAGGTAGTAAGAAGTTGGACGTTTACCGCATTTAAACACAAGTTCATGATGAACAGGCGATTGATATTCTTCGGGAATTTCAAATATTTCACCGCTAGGGTCAAAACTAAATATAAATACCTTTACTTGTTGGAAGTATAAAACTATGGATCCTGTCGGTGGCGCCATATTTGTTATATTCCTATTTATTAAATTAATATAAATAAGAAGCAAAAGATAAAAAATAACTTTATTATTCTACGAACAAAAAAAAAAAGGTAACAATAGCCATTGGATGCGCGCGCATCTTGTGACGTCACTCAAGCGCGAAGGGCGTGCGCGGCGGGAAAACAATTTATAGCTTTCTCTCCTTCCATTCTTTTCTTCTTTTATATTGCAAGGTATATTACAGGTTAGTAAATCTTGATTGAAGATTTCAAGTATGTAGAAATACATAGAAACTTACTGAGCCTCGTTCAATTTATAGATGTTCGCAATCCCTCTTTTTTCAAATTCCCCTTTAAATGATTCATATTTACTCCTTATAAGTGACAGTTTTTATCGCGAATAAATCTTTAAGCATTTATTATTTATTTACAAAAAGTAAATTGTTCATTTATATAGTCAAAACAAATAAGGAACTAATATGATTTTTGTTATAACAAAAAAATTTGAATATTAATATTTAAAATTAATTATAAAAAATTAATTGTAATCTTTATTATATAAACTCACAGAATATATATTAATTTATTAGTTTTACAGAGTTTATTTATGTTTTTGCTTGAATGCGTTTTCAAAATTCAGAAACTCATTGTTGGTGTATCAATTAATAATTCAAATTCATAATTAAAACTTAAACATCAAAAAATAAATCTCACCTATAATGGCTACAAATTGTATAATGGATTCAAAAATTGAATATTTACATAATATTATTCTGGGTAATTTCAACGAAGTGTATAGGATAATTGAAGAAGGGATTGATGTTAATTTTAAATTTGACATGAATTTAATAAGTAAATACTTTCAATATATAGAGAGTCAACATATTATAATTGAAGATAACCCTTTAAATCATTGGTATTTAATCGATGATTTAAACTCCCCACTGCATATAGCTGCCGCTCTAGGTAACGAATACCTTTGTAGAAAATTATTGGACAAGGGTGCAGACATAAATGCCAGGAATGGGGATGAAATAACTCCACTTCAGAAAGCTATCCATAGTAACAATTTTCAAATATTCCGATACCTGATTATTGCAGGAGCAGATTGTAATCTACCTGATCGCTGGGGAAGAACACCATTAATGGATGCCTCTGAGATAGGTGATGCAAACTTCTTAAAATATCTTTTAAAAGTCAAGATTGATTTAGAAGCGAGCTGCGAAAACACGCTTACAGCAATCTTTTATTCAATTCATTCGAGTAATTTTCTAAATTCCATGCTATTGTTAGAAGCTGGAGCTGATATAGGCAAAAAGGATCTAGATAATAGAACACTTTTACATTATGCATGCTTATATGAGTCTCGAGAAGTGGCAAGTTTCCTGATCAAATCAGGAGCTGATGTTAATGAAAAAGATATTTTCGGTGATGCACCTTTATCTATGACGATAAAAAATAAGAAAAATGAAATAGCAAAACTGTTAATACAAGCTGGCGCTTCAATAAATGCAAAGAATAAAGGAAGTGAGACCGCGTTGTATAAAGCTTCTCGCATTTTAAATCCAGTCATCATTCACACTCTTTTAGATGCTGGAGCTGACGCTAATATTGAAAACACAAATGAATTTTTACCTTTTAATACAGCTGCATTTGAAATTATGATATTAAGAGAAGCCCATAATATCAGTGCAAATCAAGTTAGAAAACGATTATTAAGATATTCTACTCATTTGAATTTAATTGTATTTTTGAGTTCCATTACAATCATGGATGATAGATTTGAACCATTTGTAAAATTAATAATATTATATTTTGTCCTATGGCACCCAACATATATTTTGCCTGAAAATATTCAGTTACCAAATAATCTGATTGAATGGATGAATAGCTGCAAGAGTCAAGTTGCTATAATGGAGAATCATCTTCTTGGTAATTCTAATATTACATTGCTTAATTTCTTGTTAGAAAATGACCAAAACAGGTTAGCGGGTTATCTATCCAATGAAACAACAGTTCTACGTGAAAATATGGAATTAAACATGCCATTTTATAAGAAACATTTTCCAAACTATTTTGAAATGATTCAAGAACGCTTTTCTGAAGGCATTGAGAAAGAAAAATTGCGTACAAAATTATTTTTGGTTGCCAATGAACTGGATTTGAAAAGATCAAACAAATTCAATATATTGAGATTTGTCAATCAAATTCATTTTTGGAATTCAGAGTGTTATATATCAGAACAAAAATAAATTGACAATAATAAAACTTAGTTATTTGTTTTTAATATATTTGTGTCTTAGTACAACTACTGTATTGTAAAATATATGAACTTGTACTTGAAGGCGCTAATTTGTATGTAAATGCATATTTAATCCCTATAAAACCTTAAAATATATATCACACACATTAATTAATGTAATAAATTTCATATGATTTATTTCTCTTTTGATAATTATATTTGTTTACTTTTGTGTGCCACGTGTGTTTTTAATCACTCTTTTATATTCACCTCTAATATTCAACATAGTTTAATATTTTGTTTAATAATATATTGATCATTAGCTGGCCTTTTTAGTTTTATAAATGTATAGATTATATTGCTGAGTCAAATGGTTTATTGATATATCAGGGTTAGAATAAATATTTCACTATTTATAAATTTGGTAATAAAAAAATTGTTCAAAAAATTAAGGACTTGCCCATTTTTTGATATGATCTTTGATATTTTTAAATATTGTGTGGTAATCATAAATAACTGATTTTTTTAATACATTGATATTTTTATTTCTGTAAAATATAGACACTTCGACCAGTTATTTTGTTTTCTCAACGTTACAACAAAAATATTTTGTCTTCGTCAGAAGAAATAAATATAACAAGCACTTGGCAAGGTGTTAAAAATTGTTCTTTAGAATATAGAACAATTTATAACGCTTTGCCAAATGCTTTATTTTTATTTATTTCTCTTGACGAAGACAAAAGATTTTTGTTTTAACGTTGAGAAAATAAAATAACTGGATGAAGTGTCTATATTTTACAGAAATATGAATGCCAGCCAGGCAACCTTTTTCTTCAAGGTTGATTTTTTAAGTGTTTTGTATCTTATTGGTAAAAAATAGTCTCTTGATAATTATTGAATTGAGATATCAAAATAGCAGAGCGCCATCTAGTGGAGCAAAAATCAACTAAACGTTTATTTAGGTTTGTTCCATAATATTTTAACCAACCCATATTTTTTATTTATATAGAAGACCCTTATAAAATGATCATGTGAACGGCAGAATATGTTCTCTTTATCTTTAATATCAACACCTGACTTTTAATGAAATATTTTTTCACATGTACTTATATACGAGGGGTGTCCCATAAGTCGGCGGCCCGACATTTAAAGAAAATGACTAATAAAATGATTATGATTTATTTTTCAACTTAATACCCTTTAAGGTCTATACACTTTTTCCAGCGATGTTCAGAGATGTTCTAATGCTTTTATGCCCTCCAAAAGAACGATGTTTTAAGTGACTCAAAAAATGAGGTTACAGCATCAATGACCTCTTCATCTGACCTAAAATGAATGCCAGAAAGTGATTTTTTCAAATGAGGAAATAGGTGGAAGTTAGATGGAGCTAGATTTGGTGATTAGGATGCATGTGGTAAAATTTCAAAGCCAGAATAATAAATAGCAGCCATGGCTTGCAGCGACCGATGACTCTGAGCATTGTCTTGATGGTAAACAATATTCCTGGACAAATTTCCTCTTTTCTTTAATAGCTTCTCGTAGTTGCTTCACAAGATTTGCATAATAATTGCCAGTGATGGTTTGACCCTTATTCAGAAAGTCTAGAAGAATTACACCCTCGGAATCCTAAAAGACAGACACCATAACCTTCCCTGCTGATGGAAATGTCTTGGCTTTCTTGGGGGGAGGGAAACCGGAGTGTCTCCATTGCATGGATTGTTGCTTGGACTCTGGTGTAAAGTGATGGGTCCAAGTCTCATCCATGGTAACAAATCTATTAACAAATTCCTTTGAATTGGCTTCGAATAACGCAATATTGTCCAAAGATAACTTTCTCCTTATAGTCTTTTGATCGGGTGTCAAAAGTTTGGGAACCCAACAGGCAGAAAGCTTCCTGAGGCCCAGGTGTTCTCTCATGATCCGATCCACTGTTGTTTTTGAAATAACCAAGGTTCTTCTATCTGCTAAACTGTCATTCTTCTGTCCAAAATAACCAAATCATATATCTTGTCGATGTTTTCTTGAGTAACTGACTCAACAGGTCTTCCTGGTCGATGTTCGTCTTCGGTGCTGATCCTCCCTAATTTAAACGCAGCTACCCATTTTTTTTACTGTGATATAGGAAGGAGAATCTTCCCTTAATATATCCACCATATCCTCAGATTTCCTTCGGCGACATTCCTTTCTTACAAAGATATTTTATTACAGCACGAATCTCGTTTGTCTCCATTTTAGATGATTCCTGTTTCTTGTCCTCTTTCAGAACCTATAACAAAAAAAAGGTTAGTTGTAGAAACTTAAAAATTTAAATATCTTTATACAAGGCTGGTAAAATTTGGTAAAATAATATATGGTAAAATTTATTAGTTTCTAATATTTCGTTCTCATGGTCGGGCCACCGACTTATGTGACACCCCTCGTAAATTGCCACTTTCCATGTGACCGTTTAGGACCTTGTGGAAAATTTTAGGACTATTTTTGCCACCTTTACTTTTCGTTTCAATTTTTATATCCAAAACAGAATAAAATGACTTCAAAGGCCGGCACTTTTAACAAAGTAGTTTTATATTTCATGAATTTTCTATATTCGTGTTATTGATGATTGGGTTAAGAAATGTGTGCTGCACACAGTATTAAAGAAAGGAAATGTTTTATTCACTCAGGTTGCCGGAGCGTACATATGTCGCCAACTCTCAAAAGACATAACTATTTACATATTTCTATAAATAAATTTCAAATTTGTACATTTATCAATAAACTCTAAAAAGTAATTCTCTCCATATTCTCAATGTAATATCTTTTGACCTTGGCAATGGTTTTTGGAGTATTTTAAGAAATATATATATATTTTGGCAATTTATTAAGAAAAATCAAATAAAATGTTATAAACTAAGCAAATTTTAAATATCTAACTATATATATTATAGCGTGTAACCTCTCTCTCTTGAAATAATGGGGAACGTGTTTTAGGGTTATTTTTGGTGAAAATACTTTTCATTACAATTTTCCAAAATCCGAGTAAAATGCTTCTTATTCAATTTAAATACAAAGAAGTTTTTATAATACACTGCGGCCTGTGATTATAAAACGACACTTGAAGTTACACCGCATGAGTTTCTTTTAAACGAAAAATCAAAATTTTATTTCAAGGTGAAATATCGACTATTTCTAACCTTTTTGGATGAGGTATGAAAATGTGAATTATGAAGAGTAATGACGAAGGGAAAAATAAAAGTGGGAGTTTTTCCAAAATAAGTTTTTCTTACACCTTTATACATCTCTATTTATTTGAACAATAAAAATATGACAATGTCAAAGATATATAATGTTTTCATAATGTCATAGAAGGTAAGATACATTAAGGAATGAGTAAAGTATTAAGTACCTATATAATTGAAATTAAATAAATTAAACAAATATTTACAAGGATTAGAAGAACATGTCTTGAGCAGAAGTCAAAGTAGATAAAGACTTCCATGAGAGACTAAAGCCTACAATTGTCGCTGAATCTGTCTCTCTGAAAAGTGTTGTCATTACCCGACTGACATTCCACGTCAGACAGAATATTTAACTAAAGACCACTTCTAGGAGATTTAACCACATTTTAAGTGGTCCCTCGTGAGAGATACTAAATATATACAGAGATATCCCTTTTATTATGGTATTAAAATATTTTCTATGTGTTAATTAATTAATACACTCCTAAACTACTGTGAAAATTCAACTCAATTTTTCATGGAATCCCAATGGATATGATTTAGGTCTATTTTTAGAAACCACTTCTCTTTGTAATTTTTTGGAAAAAGAAGTGAAAATTAATAATTAAATAAATTGATTTTTAGATATCTATATCTTATATTTTTTATATCTTTTACATATAGCCAATTTCCATGGGGCTATTTAGAAGAATGGGAGAGATTTTAGTAAATTAAATTTTATTGCCATCTATCGTTAAAATTTTACACAAATAAATTTACTGGCAATGCGTTTCTTTTAAATATCGTGATATTTAAAAGAAACGCATTGCCAGTAAAAAGAGATTTTAGTGTTAATTTTTTATAAGATTTCTTTTTTTCGCCTAAATTTTATATTTTCAAATTCTGAGTAAAACACTTTAAAAATGAATATACCAAGCAGTTTTAATTTCATCATTATATCTCTATTCACATTTACTTATATAATTGCCTTATTCTGTCTGTGTGAAGTTCACGGATAGATTTTGGTCAGAATGGATAAAATAAAAAAATTGTCAAGGGATGGGAATCGAACCCACAACCTTCCGCTTACCGGGCAGATGCCATGACCACTAGGCTACCCTTGACATATTTTTCCGTTCATAAAGTTAATATATGATGCCGATATATATAATAATTGTATAAACGAATGCAAGACAAAATCACCGCGAATGTTTCTGGGGCGGGACGTTTCACAAGAGAGACATCCACGGCGCCAATTTATAATTGTAACGAATAGTATTTTAATTAAAACATTTTAAAAACACACAGTTTGGAACGGGACGTTTCACAAGAGTGACATCCATGGCGCCAATTTATAATTGTAACGAATAGTATTTGAATTAAAACGTTTTTAAAATATATACGCACTCGGGTAAAACCCGGGCGTTGCCCGGGCCATTCGGCTAGTTTACAATAATAGAAATACACTACACAGTGTTAGGGATTGAACAGTTTCATCATAATACCATAGTAGGTAAGTTACATGACCCAATAATAATTGAACAGGCATACATAGGATTGAGAAATATTCACAATTAGTTAAAATGACATCAGAACAGTAGGGAAAAGTATAGATGCAGTATAAGCTCACTTTAGAGACGGCCTAAAAGCGTGCCTAAACCAGCTCTCCCAGAGTTGGTCTCTTATCAAACAGACTTTCATGTCAGACAAAACCTCTAATGAGAGGCCATCTCAAAGAGAGACCAGTTAAGCCACGTCTTCAGGCGTCTCTTCAACTTAATACCTTTATATAAAAAATAAAATTTGCCTGTTTTCCGCCTGGCTGTTTATCGAAAAAACTTCCAACCTACAGAAACCATTCTCACCATAGTATCACTTCAAACACTATAGAGAGATATCTCAAGGATAATATAGTTCAAGCAATAAATTACGTTGAAATTCTATTTAAATTATATACAAGAAATAAATATTAATTTTTGTATCTCATAATTCGGGATACCTTCAGGCCAATATTTCGTGTTTAAGATATATATTTTAAAGAATTTTTTTGTGATTTTTAAAGGAAATATTCAAATACAAAGTATTTTTATAATATTTATGTACATATTCTTGATAACAGGGTTTTGAAACGAAATATTATAGAGAGTCGACAGGATCAATCGAAATATTATATTTATATATACTAGGGTTGCGATTAGGTGCCACAGCGTTTTTAACTACACTGGGCCTAATCCGTTCTAGTAGCCTGAGAAGATCTTGTTTGCTTTCAATTTTGGCAGTGGCCAGCTGGTCCTGAATATGCGAGGGAAGTCCATGCATAACCCCAATAATCAGCAATTCCTCACTGAGACCCGGCATTCCTCCAACTGCATTTTTCTTTGCTTCTTGTAAAAATACTCAACCAAAGAGCCTCTATGATACCTCCATCTAAAAGCGTGATCATATTTATCTATTGGGTTTTCCTCAAAAGAACAAACAAATTCACGATTCCACTCTTCATAACAGTAATCGTTTAAATCTTGAAATTTATAATAAAACCAGAGGAGTTCCGTTTAAGTAAGAACACATACTGTTGATCTTGGCACTCACCCATTCATTGTTTCTACAAATGTTTTCGTACGATTTCATACAAATCTTGGGGGTCAATATTATTTCCATTAAAAATAGCTACATCTAGTTTGAATGATTTACATTTAGTTATTTCACTCTGATTTTTAAGAAGCAATTGGGATTTTAAAATTTGCTCTTCTATCATGACTCGAACTAGGTTTTCAATATTTGTAGCTGAAGTGATTTTATCTCCTTCAGGACAATCCAATTCTTCATCTTCTATATATTGCATAGCAACAGATAATAATGTATCGAATTTCTTATCCACATAACATTGAATGACATTTTTTGGAACTCCCACAAATATATTTGAATCCTTCTGGAGGTAGTAAGAAGTAGGACGTGTACCGCATTTAAACAACAGCTCATGATGGAAGGCGATTGATATTCTTCGGGAATTTCAAATATTTCACCGCTAGGGTTAAAACTAAATATAAATACCTTTACTTGTTGGAAGTATAAATCTATGGATCCTGTCGGTGGCGCCATATTTGTTATATTCCTATTTATTAAATTAACGTAAGTAAGAAGCAAAAGATAAATTAACTTTATTATTCGATGAACAAAAAAAGGTAAAAAAGGTAATAGCCATTCGACGCGCGCGCATCTTGTGACGTCACTCGAGCGCGAAGGGCGTGCGCGGCGGTAAAACAATTTATAGCTTTCTCTCTTTCCATTCTTTTCTTCTTTTATATTGCAAGGTATATTACAGGTTAGTAAATCGTGATTGAAGATTTAAAGTATGTAGAAATACATAGAAACTTACTGAGCCTCGTTCAATTTATAGATGTTCGCAATCCCTCTTTTTTTCAAATTCCCCTTTAAATGATTCATATTTACTCTTTAAAAGTGGCTATTTTAATCGCGATTAAATCTTTAATCATTTATTAATTATTTACAAAAAGTAAATTGTTTATTTATATAGTCAAAACAAATAAGGAACTATTATGATTTTTTGTTATAACAAAAATATTTGAATATTAATATTTAAAATATAAATATAAAAGAAAATTCAATTGGTATCTTTTTATATACACTCTCAGAATATATATTAATTTATTATTTTTACAGAGTTGAATTATTTTTTGGTTTAGATGCGTTTTCAATATTCAGAAACTCATTGTTGGTGTAACAATTAAAAATTCAAATTCATAATAAAAACTTAAATATCAGAAAATTAAACTCACCTATAATGGATTCAAAAATTGAATTTTTACATAATATTATTCTGGGAAACATCAACGAAGTGTGTAGGATAATTGAAGAAGGGATTGATGTGAATATTAAATTTGACTGGAATTTATTAAGTAAATACTATGAATATATAAAGAGTCAACATATTATAATTGAAGATGACCCTTTAAATCATTGGTATTTAATCGATGTATCAGACTCCCCACTGCATATAGCTGCAGCTCTAGGTAACGAATATCTTTGTAGAAAATTATTGGACAAAGGCGCAGACATAAATGCCAGGAATGGATATAAAATAACTCCACTTCAGAAAGCTATCGAAACTCACAATTTTCAAATATTCCGATACCTGATTATTGCAGGAGCAGATTGTAATCTACCTGATCGCTGGGGGAAAACACCATTAATGAATACCTCTAAGATAGGTGATGCAAACTCCTTAAAATATCTTTTAAAAGTCAACCTTGATTTAGAAGCGAGCTGCCAAGAACATCTTACAGCAATCTTCTATTCAATTCAATCAAGAAATTTTCTAAATTTCAAGCTATTGTTAGAAGCTGGAGCTGATATAAGCAAAAAGGGTGCATATAATAGAACACTTTTACATTATGCATGCTTATATGAGTCTCGAGAAGTGGCAAGTTTCTTGATCAAATCAGGAGCTGATGTGAATGAAAAAGATATTAGGGGTGATGCACCTTTATCTATGACGATAAAAAATAAGAAAAATGAAATAGCAAAACTCTTAATACAAGCTGGCGCTTCAATAAATGCAAAGAATAATGAATGTGAGACCGCGTTGTTTAATGCTTCTAGCACTTTAAATCCAGTCATCATTCACACCCTTTTGGATGCTGGAGCTGACGCTAATATTAAAAACAGAAATGAAATTATACCTTTTAATTCACCTGGATTTAAATATATATTATTTAGAGAAGCCCATGATATCAGTGTAAATATAGTTTCAAAACTATTATTAAGGTATTCTACTCATTTTAATTTATTTGAATTTTTGAGAACCAATCAAATCAGGAATAATAGATTTGAAAGTATACCATTTATAAAATTAATGATATCATATTTTGTTCTATGGCACCCAACATATAGTTTGCCTGAAAATATTCATTTACCAAATAATCTAATTGAATGGATCAATAGCTGCAAGAGTCAAGTTGCTATATTGAAAAATCATCTTCTTGGTAAATCCAATATTACATTGCTTAGTTTCTTGTTAGAAAATGACCAAAACAGGTTAGCGGGCTATCTATCCAATGAATCAACAGGTCTACGTGAAAATATGGAATTAAACATGCCTTTTTATAAGAAACATTTTCCAAACTATTTTGAAATGATTCAAGAACGATTTTCTGAAGGCATTGAGAAAGAAAAATTGCGTACAAAATTATTTTCGGTTGCCAATGAACTGGATTTGAAAAGATCAAACAAATTCAATATATTGAGATTTGTCAATCAAATTCATTTTTGGAATTCAGAGTTTTATATATCAGAACGAAAATAAATTGACAATAATATAACTTAGTTATTTGTTTTGAATATATTTGTGTCTTAGTACAACTACTGTATTGTAAAATATATGAACTTGTACTTGAAGGCGCTAATTTCTATGTAAATACACATTTAATCCCTATAATACCTTAAAATATATATCATAAATTAATTCAATAAATTTCAATTATTGTATTTATCTTTTTGATAATTATATTTGTTTCCTTTTGCCACGTGTGTTTTTAATCACTCTTTTATATTAACCTCTAATATACAACATAGTTTAAGATTTTGTTTAATAATATATTGAACTTTAGATGGCCTTTTTAGTTTTATAAATGTATTAATATATACAGTTATCAGCGTCATGCACAATTCTTTCTTAATTCTGTCACCGTTTGCTTTAGGTTCAGTGGTAGAATGCTCGCCTGCCACGCGGGCGCCCCGGGTTCAATTCCCGGCCGGTGCATTTTTTTACAATTTTTAAACTCTCATTTATATTATTAAAATATATGTGCTTTTCCTGTCTATGTACAGACTTATGGTCTATGTACACAAGTATGTATACAAGTTATTTGCCCTTTCGCTCGCTAGCAGCGCCTCTAGCGGTGAAGATGGGAGGTAATATCAGCTGACCTAATGGACATGTAAAACGTGTTTTAACAGGACATAGAGAAAAATCTGGAAAATATATTTTTCGGATTTTTAGTCAAGAAAAATAAATTGACTGGTTCTAGGAAAAAGTAGTTGTAGTTGTTTTATATTCAGAAAATGATGATGACAATATTGCTGTATCATATTTGAATATCAGATACAAAATTATATCCGGAAAAATTCCAAAAATCAGAGACCAGGGGTGAAGCCAGTTCATTTTTAGTATGCAGGAACAAAATTCTAACAGAAAAAAACATTCATTCAAGCAGAAGACACAAAGCCAGATCATCTCTCTAAAAATATCGCTTCTCAGACACAAAGTTTGGAGCGGGACGTTTCACAAGAGTGACATCCACGGCGCCAATTTATAATTGTAAGGAATAGTATTTGAAAATCAAAATAATAGAATTAAAAAATATCTTTGTGAAAATTTACATTTTTATTTTTATATTTAAAACACGCAAAGTTTGGAGCGGAACGTTTCACAAGAGTGAAATCCACGGCGGTATTTGAATTAAAAACATTTAATCAGGTAAAACCCGGGCGTTGCCCGGGTCATTCGGCTAGTTATCATTAAAATATACAAGTATCAGAGTCATCAATTCTGTCATCGTTTGCTTTTGTGAATGGAATGCTTTTACGTAATATACGTAAAATACGTAACTAATATCACTGAAATTTTAGCAGTATGTATAGTAGAATCTGAAAAACCTATATTGAATATTTCAGGTCTCTATACCGAATATTCTTCGATTTATTTGCAAATTTGAGTTGCAAATTTGCTCTTTCGCTCGCAAGCAGCGCCTCTAGCGGTGAAGATGGGAGGTAATATCAGCTTACCTAATGTACATGTAAAACGTGTTTTAACAGGACATAGAAAAAATATGAAAGAGATATTTGTCGTATTTTTAGCCAAGAAAAATTGAAATTGACAGGTTCTGGGCAAAAATAGTTGTTTTTTTATTCAGAAAATGATTATGACAATATTGCTGTATCATGTTTGAATATCAGTGAGATCCACGGCGGTAATTTATAATTGTAACGAATAGTATTTTAAAATCAAAATGTAGTTAAACCTGTCTATAACGCCCCCTCTAAATAGCGCCTTCCTCTCTATAGCGGCCGATATTAAACATTAAAATGTAAACATTTTACATTAAAAGTGACCTGTCTATAGCACCCTATTTTGGTGAGTCTCAGGAGGAGGCACTATAGAAAGGTTTAACTGTAATAGAATTATCAAATATCGTTGTGAAAATTTACATTTTTATTTTTATATTTTAAAAACACACAAAGTTTGGAGCGCGACGTTTCACAAGAGTGACATCCACGGCGCCAATTTATAATTGTAACCAAGAGTATTTGAAAATCAAAATAATAGAATTTTCAAATATAGTTGCGAAAATTTAAATTTTTATTTTTATATTTTGAGAGAAAACACATAAAGTTTGGAGCGGACATTTCGGTTTCGGTTCAAAATCACTTTATTAGGTACCGCTCAACAAGAGCAACCTAGTTTATGATAATTGAAACAGTGAATAATAGGTGAAGGTTATTCACATATTAAACAAAATGTTAACGCGGGATTCAATCCCGGTTCATGGCTGTCGGGAATCGAGGCTGTTACCCACTCGTCCACTGACTTGTGATTTTGAGCGGACGTTTCACAAGAGTGACATCCACGGCGCCAATTTATAATTGTAATGAATAGTAATTGAATAAAAACATTTAATCGGATAAAACCTGGTCGCTGCTCGGACCATTCGGCTAGTATATAATACTAGCGGACGTACCCGGCTTCGCCCGGGTTTTACCCGAGTAAAGGTTTGTCTAACAAATCTCTCGATAAAGTGAACATTTTTTCCCGGTCCCTTGAAAAATACTCGATAAGTTGAATAAAATCAATATTAATTGGTTCCCTCGGTAATTGGAAGTTAAAGGAATAGTATCTTGCCTTGGAATTGTATCATTATTCTTGTCTCAAATAAATTGCCTTGTCATCCTGAATTTTGTCTTTCCTAATTTTCTACATTACAAAATCATCGTATCATCATGATAATATTTAGAGCAGATTGTTGAATTATAACAGATAAATTAAAATATTCATCTTGATTATTTTAAAGCGAAAATTTATTTCAAAAATTTTATTCGCTAGAAACCTTCCCAGTACTATACTAAATAACTTCCTAAAGTTTCATGGCGTTCCAAAGAGTGGTTTGGTCAGGCATAAAGGACAAACAGACACACACACACACACATTCATTCATTTTTATATATATAGTATATATATATATATATATATATATATATATATATATATTAGAAACTAAAGAAAAAATAAAAGATAAAAAGATCAGGTGTTGAAATCAATATTAAAAATGGCATATCCTGACCAGGGGAACTTATGCTTTACAGAAGGCAGAGCGCCATCTGGTGGAACAGAAATCAACTAAACATTGATTTAGCCTGTTCCCTGATATTTGGCCAACCCAATTTATTGATAAATCAAGAAAAGCCATCCACGAACGCGTTTCGCGCTTTTGGCGCTCGTCAGCGTGGAGTAGGCTGAACCATTGCGTCCAAAAAATATTTTTTGATCCTAATGGCTTCCCGAAAAACCAAGAAATGGGTATTTAAGGCAGAAATTTGCGTAAATACGCTTAGCACATTAAAAAACGAAAGAAAAAATAAAAGATAAAAAGATCAGGTGTTGAAATCAATATTAAAAATGGCATATCCTGACCAGGAGCACATGTTTAATATTGATTTCAACACCTGATCTTTTTATCTTTTATTTTTCTTTTGTTTTTTAATGTGCTAAGCGTATTTACGCAAATTCGGCCTTAAATACCCATTTCTTGGTTTTTCGGGAAGCCATTGGGATCAAAAATCTTTTTGGTCGCAGTGGTTACAGCCTTCTCCGCGCTGACGAGCGCCAACAGCGCGAAACGCGTTGGTGGATGGCTTTTCTTGATTTTTCAAGAAATTGGGTTGGCCAAATATCACGGAGTGCGCTAAATGAACGTTTAGTTTATTTTTGCTCCACTAGATGGCGCTCTGCCATCTAAAAAGCACATGTGCTCGTGGTCAGGAGATGCCTTCTTTATTTTTAATATCAACACCTGACTCACTTATCTTTTATTTTTTATATTATTTTTTCATTGATATACTTGTACTATTTTGCTATTGAAATGATAATCAGTCTTCCTCCGTGGTCTACTTTAGAAAATATTTCCCTAAAGATTTTGTTTCTGACAATCGAAGATAATACAGAAATATTGATATAATCTTTTTCTGACTGGAAAATAGTTATTTTTGTTCAGTACTTTGTGAATTTTTATTGGTCAAAAATGAGATAAAAACCCTTCCTGAATTAACCTTCTGTCCTGTTAAAATTTCAGACAGATTAGGTACCTATTGGGGACGTGTATAGCCAACAACAACAATATATATATATACAGTTAAACTTGTCTATAGCGCCCCCTCCAAATAGCGCCTTCCTCTCTATAACGCCCGATTTTAAACATTAAATGTTAAAATTTTACATTAAAAGTGACCTGTCTATAGCACCCTATTTTGGTGAGTCTCAAGAGGGGGCGCTATAGACAGGTTAAACTGTATATATACGCATGGCCCAACCAATTTCCCAGCTAAACACCTCTTTGGCAGATTGTGAAGTTTCCATTAGATCCCGTGTGGGTCTCATGGAATAAAGTCCACCCTAGACTGACGAGGGCCATTAGCTAAAAACCATGGTATCTAGGTGGACACTTCTCAGTTTTTCAAAGTTGGTGCTGTGGATTTGTCACCGACCTGATGCCACTAGTTTGCGGCGACGGTCAATAGATGGCGTCTAGTTTTGACGCTTAATTTGACGGGAGAAGCGCCCTATACTTTTTTAGATTAATTTCCTCTCGGTAAAATCCCCATTCTTCATTTATATATATACATACATATACTGACCTTAATATATAAAAAGTAGGAATTAATAAGCCAACTACTATTCAAAATTGAAACTTTTAACGCGATTTTTTTATTTTCTAAAAAATTTGCGCACTCGATATTTGAAAATTTTAAATAGTGAATTAAAAAAAAAACAGATTTTATTTCAGAGAGAATTTATTTCAATAATATACATATCATGACATTCTAAAAATATCACTTTTCGTTTATTCTCAAAAACTAAGTTTAATAAAAGTAAAATCTATCTTTGCATTTTTAATAACATGTATAAAATATACATAAATATAAAACGTGTATAAATATACTTTTGTATATATTTAATTGTGATATTTTCAATGAAGAAAACTAATTCTAATAACTGGAACTCTAGATTGCAACGAGCATCTGAAGAAGGCCATAAAAATGTGGTAATTTCTTTGATAAGACAAGGAATAGATGTAAATGCTACGTTTGGATTAGGTCTTACAGCCTTACATGAATGTTCAAGGTTTGGCCATGTTGATACAGCCCGTATCTTGATAGAAACTGGTGCTGAGGTTAATAGAAAGGCTTATAGCTCTTCAACACCTTTAGATCTGGCTATACTTGGTAAACATGTCGAAATGGTCAAGTTACTCTTGGAATCAGGAGCACATGTAAACACCAAATGTCGTTGTTGCATCACGCCTTTATATTTATCATGTTGTATTGTCCCAAATGAAGAAATCACCAAGATGCTAGTTAAAGCTGGTGCTGAACCAGATGCAAGAATAGATATCTTTCACAGCACCTGTTTGCATGCTATAAGAAAAATTAATATTGCTGATATTTTACTAAGAAATGGGGCTACAATTAATATACAAGATTCTAATGGAAATACCCCATTACACAGGGCTGTGGTTACACGCAATGAAAAAAAGGTTAGGTTTTTACTTTCCAAAGGAGCGGATCCTAACACAATGGATTTTTTTGACCGTTTTCCATTACACACAGCTATAGAACGTTGTAATCTACAAGTCGCTGAGATGTTGATCTTCGGTGGAGCAGACCTTTTTAACAAGGTTAATAGAATAGGTTTTTTAGATAAAGCCATAGATTTAGGTCACATAAATATGGCGAAGTTAATAATCATGCATATGGTCGTGAAAAAGCCAAGTCACTTGAAGCCTGAGATCGTTGCCAATGAAGCGACACTATCAAAACATTGGGACGACTGCCAAGCTGAAACTGAATATATGGACAAGACCGTCATCGGGCAAAGCACCATTACCTACCGCAAGTTTGTCCTGGAATCCTGTGAGAACAAGCTGGCACTATACTTGTCCCATAAAACTACTCGGGTGAAGGAAACTCTATCCAATACTAAAGTTCTAGAAAATGAACTCGAAATATATTCTCTGATGGTAAGTAAAAAGGTGGTTATTGGAAGAAATAGAAAGACATTACTTGACAAAATGAAGACGTTCGTGAAAGCAACCAAGCTAAACCATCTGAGTTTTACTACAAAAGCCGAAGTTATACAATGTTTGGATAATTACCTCATAGAGAATATCTAGTGAACTTTCAAATTTTAATGTAAATATGAATATTTCTATATTCCCTGGAGTCAACAAAGAAAAGAAGAGATAACTTTAAAATTTTAATGTCTTAACTACAAAATAAATAGAAATAGTCCAAATTTATGTACAATATTTATTATTTCTAATTGTTTTGTAAATATACTAGTGCTACAGCTTGTTCAATGTAAGGATCAAGAATGATGATCAGGTTTGTGTCTTATTAAAGTGTTTCATTCAAAATGTACTAAAAATAAAGTATGCGTTATTCTATATATCTTAGTTCTCTCTCTGTGTGCCAAATGTAGTAAATAAATAGCAAGATACACCTTTCACCAAATTATTTATCTCTCTTTGAATATATATCCTTCCTTATATATATATATATCCTTTCCTTTATATCTATAAAAATGAAATCCAAAATCGATGTTTATTATCGCGTTGCTCAAATTCTACAAAATCAATCATTATGAAATTTCGCATGTAGGTAGCTGAAGATTTCGTTTAACATATAGGCTATTCAAGAAATAAAAAGGTCAATGTGCATTTTAAAAATAATTAAAACCAAAAAGCGTTAGTTTCAGCCTTTTGTCGCTTGCTGCAGCACTGATCGCGACGATAAATTAAATTGACTGGTTAATAATTTTACACGTATTTGTTAGTTTGTTTACACGATGAATGTTTTTAAAAGGTACGATTATCCAATCGCCATGGAACTTTAGTAATCCATTTACTATACTACTGGGATGGTTTCTGGTTTGCATTTGATATGAAATAAATATTCGTTGCAATTTTATTTGCATATTTTCTACTTTCACTCACAAGCAGCGCCTCTTGCGGCTTCTAGTGAAATTACATTTATAAATTGTAAAAATGCTAAAATGTGTTCCAAGTATGATAATTTTAATATTTAATTTGAGGAATAAAAAAATATAATATTCCAATGACGTTGTAAAAAAACTTGGCATATCAATATATTAATATATATTTAAATAAAATATCTTATTTAAAATTCAATAAATGTTTTCAAAAAAATTATGTGTTTCAAAATATATATTTAAACGTTGTTTTTCCTCCTCACTCATGAACATATATAACCTTTTAGGGGAATCCCTTTGTAAGAAAATAGTGTCTCAATAAAGGTTTTTTGTTGTTTTTTTTTCTTATCCTTTTAGTTTGAATTAGACAGGATCTTGGAGGTCGTTCTCATAAAGAAGTTGTTGTTGTAATATATATAATTGTTTCTAAGTAAAATTGTAGATATTCTACACAATGTATAAAATTATATTTTTAAAAATAATATATTTAAGCAGGAGTGCATGTTAATAAAGATCCTTTGAAAATATATTTAAACGCATATAACAATATTTATATACGTTTATAAATCTATATATAGGTGGATTGGATGTTTTCAGGAATCGTTTTAACAAATGTTCGTTAGGCAAACTTTTACTCGGGTAAAAACCAGGTAAAGCCTGATACATTCGCTAAATACAGTTATTTACAAATGTTCGTTTGTGGCACGATACTATTCGTTCAACTTCAAATTACCGAATGGACCAATTAATATTGATTATATTCAACTTATCAAGTATTTTTCAAGGGACCGGGAAAACAATTAAAATTCGAGAGTATCGACAAGTATAGATTCAGTAGGGATTGGATGTTTGCTAGAATCGTTTTAACAAAGTTTGTTAGGCAAACATTTATTCGGGTAAAAACCTAGCGAAGCCGGGAACATATATATATGTGTTTGTCGGCTATGCACGCCCTCAATATATAACTAATCTCGCTGAAATTTGAACAGGACAGAGAGTTAAATCTGGAAAGAGTTTTTTGTCGCACTTTTAACCAAGAAAATGTATAATTGACCAAGTACTGAGCAACAATATTTTTTTAGTCAGAAATGATTATGACAATATTGCTGTATCATGCTTGATTGCCATAAACAAAATTCTTTAGGGGAATATTCTCTAAACTAGCGGATGTACATGGCTTCGCCCGAGGTTTTACCCGAGTAAAGGTTTGTCTAACGAACATTTGTTAAAACAATTCTCTATAAACTTATAAATATATATATATAGGTGACAATATAGTGGTAATAATGTGGTGAGGAGAGAAATAATCACACGACGAGTTGGAAGAGGAATATGGAAGCCATCCGAGAGAGAGAGGTAGCGAGAGGGCTGTCCGCTGAACGACTGTCTTGTGTGGTCACCCCCCGACTACCAAATTAGTCCCCAGGTGTTGACGGGCGGGCCCCTTTTACCGCCCCTTTGGAATGTCGTGATCTCTAAAGTGACGCCCTTTAGCCACCCATCTCTCTCTGGCTGATTCTAGGTTTGCTTTATTAATCCTGGAAGAGCATATATTATGACATATATATATATTGATAATTTGAAACTCGTAAATTTGAATATGTCGATAAAGTGAACACTTTTTCCCGGTCCCTGTGTGCCGTGTCATCCTGAATTTTGTCTTTTCTAATTTTCTACATTACAAAATCATCGTTTTATCTAGTGAACATTTTTCCCGGTCCCTTGAAAAATACTCGATAAGTTGAATAAAATCAATATTAATTGGTTCCCTCGGTAATTGGAAGTTAAAGAAATAGTATCTTCGCCTTGTATTGTATCATTATTCTTGTCTCAAATAAATTGCAGTGTCATCCTGAGATAATCTTACTTTTGATAAATAATCTTTAAGATAATAAACTTAGTGATAATAAAACTTATAGATATAAAAAAACCTGTTATCATCGTCGCAATGGTGGCGCTGCTTGCGAGTTAAATCTACAAATCTGCAAATAACTCTAAGGAAATTCAAGATATTCAAGAAATTATTTTTCAAAAACCTTTCCGGGGATATACCTAATAATATCCCAAATTTTCACGGCGATTGGATGTATGGTTTTTTAATCTATAGAGTACACACAGACAGACATTCAATTTTATATATATATAGACCACGGGCGAAGCCAGATAATAAATATCAGTTGGTAGGAACAAAATTCTACCAGCGAAACAATTACTCGAGCAGAAGACACACAAAGCCAGGTCATCTCTATATATAAAATATCGTTTTTCGGCCTTTTGGCTAAGATCATGTAGTATATCTTTATATATTTTTATTTATTTATATCTTTTTAAAAATCTATTCAGTAGAGATTGAGATTGAAACTACTTTATTTCAAAGTCCATATAAGATTCTATAAGGTTAAATACAGAATAAATATAAATATATGATTATATGATGATAAAAATATCAATAAATAGATAAAAATAGATTCAGTAGAGAGAGTGATATGTTTACTTGGAACATATATTTATATATTACTAGCGGATGTACCCGGCTTCGCCCGGGTTTTACCCGAGTAAAGGTTTGTCTAATGAACATTTGTTAAAACAATTATCTATAAACTTATAATTAAAAAAAAAAGAAATATTTTAATAATTTGAAACTCGTAAATTTGAATCTCTCGATAAAGTGAACATTTTTCCCGGTCCCTTGAAAAATGCTCGATAAGTTGAATAAACTCAATATTAATTGGTTCCCTCGGTAATTGGAAGTTAAAGAGGAATAGTATCTTTGTTGGAATTGTATCATTATTCTTGTCTCAAATAAATTGCCGTGTCATCCTGAATTTTGTCTTTCCTAATTTTCTACATTACAAAATAATCATTTTATCTATTCTACCAATATATATGTTGTAGATAAATGATAAAACTAACTTTGACTTGTGCGCAATTAATAGGTAGAAAATCTTACTTTTGATAAATAATCTTTAAGATATTAAACTTATTGTGATAATAAAACTTATAGATAAAAGAAATTTGTTATTATCGTCGCAATAGGGGCGCTGCTTTCGAATTAAATCTACAAATAACTCTAAGGATATTCAAGAAATTATTTTTCAAAACCTTCCCGGGGATATACCTAATAATATCCCAAAATTTCACGGCGATTGGATGTATGGTTTTTGAATCTATAGAGTACAAACAAACAGACAGACAGACATTTAATTTTATATATATAGATTAGCAGTAATTAAACGTATATATAACAGTAAAAAATATTCATTTTAATATATGTAAATAGTCTCTTAAGAAAGACCACCTAAAAACATGACTCAACTTGTTTCTCCTGTAGGTGGTCTCTCATTGGAGATTCTAATTGATATTAAAGAATCTCTAATATACCTTTAATAAGAGACTGCCTCTTGGAGAGACGGGTTAAGCTACGATTTTAGGCATCCTCTCAATGGAAGCTCTACTGTATCTACTTTTTCACACTGTTTGCCTTAATAAATGCCATTCTAACCATTTTAAATGTGCATAAATCCAGTCTATTTTTTTTTATATTTTATAGGCAAAATCACTTCATTTCAATTAATAGGGAATTCTTAACATTTTTTTTTCTTCATTCAGCTTACTTTCTATTATATTTTAAGCCATTGTTCCATTATACATATTTAATACCGTTTACACTGTTTTACTTTCAAAAATGTCATTAATAATTTGAAAACAGACACATTGAAAACCTGCTTAATAATGATGATAATTTTTAATAAAAATTTTAATGGAATTTGGGAAATAAAACGAAACGAAAAAAGGAAATCTGACAAAAAATAGCTTTATAACTTTCCCCAAAGTTCTAAATGGTCAAATAGCAAGTGGCTTTATAAATAAAATTATAGACAAAGATAAAATATAGATTTTAAATTTTTTTTTTTTTTACTTAATTTTAATGCATTGTAAATTCTTCATCTTCAGAGTCATTGGTAGTTATGTAGAAAATTTGGTGACATTTGGTTAAGTAGTTTCTGAGTTTATCGATAAACAGACAGACAAATTTTGATTTTTATATATATAAAGATAATACAGAGATAATAAATCAGAGTGCTAAAAATATAACAGATTAATTAATATTTATCCTTATTTTTTCCAAAATAAAAAGGTTTCTCAAACTAATAACCAGATAGAAACCTTTCTGGTAGTATATTAAACAATTTCTCAAAGTTAAATTGCGATGAAATGAGTAGTTTGGTCCGGCATAAAGAAGAGGCATATAATAATTTTTTTCTATATGCATGATAATATTTAGAGAAGATTGTTGAATTATAACAGATAAATCAGAATATTTATCTTGATTATTTTTAGGCTAAAAGTTATTTCAAAAATTTTATTTGCTAGAAACCTTCCCAGTACTATACTAAATAATTTCCCAGAGTTTCATGGCGTTCCAATGAGTGGTTTGGTCAGGCATAAAAGACAGACACACACACATACATTCTTTTTTATATATATATAGACAAGCGGATGTACCCGGCTTCGCCCGGGTTTTACCCGAGTAAAGGGTTGTCTAACGAACATTTGTGTAAACAATTCTCTATAAACTTATATAAAAAAAGATATATTTTGATAATTTGAAACTCGTAAATTTGAATCACTCGATAAAGTGAACATTTTTTCCCGGTCCCTTGAAAAATACTCGATAAGTTGAATAAAATCAATATTAATTGGTTCCCTCGGTAATTGGAAGTTAAAGGAATAGTATCTTGTCTTGGAATTGTATCATTATTCTTGTCTCAAATAAATTGCCATGTCATCCTGAATTTTGTCTTTCCTAATTTTCTACATTACAAAATCATTGTTTATCTAGTGAACATTTTTTCCCGGTCCCTTGAAAAATACTCGATAAGTTGAATAAAATCAATATTAATTGGTTCCCTCCGTAATTGGAAGTTAAAGGAATAGTATCTTTGCCATGGAATTGTATCATTATTCTTGTCTCAAATAAATTGCCGCGATATCCTGAATTTTGTCTTTCCTAATTTTCTACATTACAAAATTATCATTTTATCTATTCTCCCAATATATATGTTGTAGATAAATGATAAAATTAACTCAGACTTTTGCGCAATTAATAGGTAGAAAATCTTACTTTTGATAAATAATCTTTAAGATAATAAACTTAGTGATAAGAAAATTAATAGATAAAAAAACTTGTTATCATCGTCGCAATGGGGGGCGCTGCTTTCGAGTTAAATCGACAAATCTGCAAATAACTCTAAGGGTATTCAAGATATTCAAGAAATTATTTTTCAAAAACCTTCCTGGGGATATAGCTAATAATTTCCCAAAATTTCTCGGCGATTGGATGTATGGTTTTTGAATCTATAGAGTACAGACAGACAGACAAACAGACAGACATTCAATTTTATATCTTTATTAATAAAAGGCAAATTTCATAAGTGTTGTTCACTAAAAACTTTCTTTACAATGCATCAATTTCGACCAAATTTTCAACATTTATGTAAAACGAGATGGAGCAGGTTTTGCTTAACATCAAAATATTTTTCCTAACAATAACATGCGTAACTTCGCTGTTATCGATTAAATACAAAAAAAAAACAACAGAGTTAATTTTATTTATATATATAAATACATAATTAAATTTCAACGGAGTTAATTTTTTTACATACTAGCTAATAATCTCAATCTAAAAAATATTCAAAACAAGCAATTTTAAGATAACACCCTATGTAAAACAGTCGGCCAAGAAAACAAATAACGTGTAATATATATTTAATATAATATATATAATATAATGGTATAATAACGGTATAAAGAAATAATGAGCCTATCGTTCAAATTTATAATTGTAACGAATAGTATTTTGATTAAAACATTTTAAAAACACACACACACAGTTTGGAATATTATTATCAATTATCAATAATAAATATATTATCAATAATATTCGATAGGCAAACTTCCACTCAGATAAAACCCGGGCGAAGCCGGGTACACCTCCGCTAGTATATAGATACAAACATATAATTTAATGAATATTATTATCATTTTATGATAATATTCTGTGTGTTCTGAAATATTATTATCAAACAGAATAAGATGTCTACGAGTATTTGCTATATCAATCAAACACCATTTTTACCACCATAACTCCATCTGCTGTGACGGTGATTACGAGAAAACGGATCGCTGTTAAAGTTATTAACAAATTTTTCACGTCTCTCGCTATCATAACATCATAGATAATCTTATAGTGGTTAAACTGGCATTATTAAGTCAACCTACTAGAGATACTGATCACTCAATCGCTTAGTATTAGTAAAAACAATAATTTCATTTTGCACAGAAGGGACTCAGGAAAAGTGTTAGCTATAACGATATGATTTTTATTATTTATAAACCTTTCTCAATCAGTGTATTGGCTAACCACGGGAAAATGAAACATACATTATGGTGCTTAAAATAATTTGGAGAATCAACGGCGAAACCTATACTAAATCTGATTTATTTCGTCATTTTCTAGGCATTTTTTTAATAAACCAAAAGAATGCAGCCGGGCACCACGATAGCAACCTTTCGAAACAAGATACAACTATATATATATATATATTATGAGAGATATTCTGTACTTAAAATGGAACTAACTTCTGAAAAGAATATCCCGATTAACTTTGTTCAACCAGAGAACAAAGTGCTAGTTATGATTGGGATTATATAAGATAGGGATAGCACTCGTATCTTCATTCTTTCTTGTAGTATTAATCTGTATTATTTTGATCCAATATTACGACCTTTAATAACGTTATTCTTCTGAAACATCTATGTAGATATCACACACTTTCTTCTCTAACAAACAAGACCCAAATTGGGTCAAATGAAAGTAGAGCTGGAAACCATTAGAGAAAAGTTAGTGAAGAAAATAAAGGAGGCTCATAGTACTGGCTATATCTTAGAACAACTAGCCATCAAGGGCTAGCTCCTCACGGCAACTCATAAATTCAAGAAAAGGATGACTGCTGGAAGAAGAACATCCTCGTGTACATAAAGATATGCAGAATGACATGAAGAAAAAAGAATCTCAACATATAAGGACGAATATATTTAAACTAGACGAATGGCCCGGGCAACGCCCGGGTTTTACCCGAGTGCGTATATATTTTTAAAACGTTTTAATTCAAATACTATTCGTTACAATTATAGATTGGTGCCATGGATGTCACTCTTGTGAAACGTCCCGTTCCAAACTGTGTGTTTTTAAAATGTTTTAATTAAAATACTATTCGTTACAATTATAAATTGGCGCCATGTATGTCACTCTTGTGAAACGTCCCGTTCCAAACTGTGTGTTTTTAAAATGTTTTAATTAAAATACTATTCGTTACAATTATAATTTGATTGTATAAGAAACATATTTTCATTTAAGTATTGTACTTTATATAAAAAAGATTAAATAATTGTGCAAAACGGTATATACGATATATAAACATCAAAAGAAATAATGAGCCTATCGTTCAAATATAAAATTCGAATAAATATAAATGAGATACTAAAATTTAAATACCTATTTAATGAATATCATATTTTATTCTTATATTAAAATATTTATTCTTTTATTCTTAACTTTAAGAACGGAAAAATATGTCCAGGGTAGCCTAGTAGTCATGGCATCTGCCTGGTAAGCGGAAGGTCGTGGGTTCGATTCCCATCCCTTTTTACTTTTTTTATTTTATCCATTCTGACCAAAATCTATCCGTGAACTTCACACAGTGAACTTCACACAGACAGAATAAGGCAATTATATAAGTAGATGTATCATTTCCTCGCGCGTTTTAAATATATTTAAAAATATATATATCTCAATATGATAGTCTGGAAAAGATATATTGATGAAATCATTTGTATTAGTGAAATAACAAGCGCAACAATATTCTAATTTAAAGCCATTTTTAACCTTTACATATAAAATAGAAAATAACATATCTTTGGCATTTCTAGACATCAGGCTTACCAGAATCTATAGTAAAATAGAAACCAGAATATATAGAAAAAAGGTAGAAAAAAAGGAAGATAGGTGACCGTGCTAGAAGCAAGGTGTGCTCAACTTAGGCTCCAACCAAGGTAGTGTCCACTCCATCATGTGAAAGACAAAGGTACCTCCACCAGTCTCATTACTCTCTCCCTTTCGCAAAGTCTATTTTCTATCCCATCCAGGTGTGCTCGTTATTCCCCTGTGGAAAACCACCATTCGACCAAGACTGCGCCACCAATCACCAATCCAATCAAATCCACCCAACCACACAATTCACCAGGATTAAAACGGGTTGTTACAGTCAACAGCAATACGACAAGGTAAACACCAATCTCACAGTAAGTCGACAGGAGTCAACAGGATCCCACAGTAAGTCGACAGGATCAATCGAAATATTATAGAGAGTCGACAGGATCAATCGAAATATTATATATATATATACTAGGGTTGCGATTAGGTGCCACAGCGTTTTTAACTACACTGGGCCTAATCCGTTCTAGTAGCCTGAGAAGATTTTGTTTGCTTTCAATTTTGGCAGCGGCCAGCTGGTCCTGAATATGCGAGGGAAGTCCATGCATAACCCCAATAATCAGCAATTCCTCACAGGCCCGGCATTCCTCCAACTGCATTTTTCTTTGCTTCTTGTAAAAATACTCAACCAAAGAACCTCCCTGATTCCTCCATCTAAAAGCGTGATCATATTTATCTATTGGGTTTTCCTCAAAAGAACAATCAAATTCACGCTTTCACTCTTCATAACAGTAATCGTTTAAATATTGAAATTTGGCTGCCGGCGAGCACGTGACCTCCCTGTGCGCGCGCATCCATGACAGAGGCGGCCGATGAGGAATGAGTAAAGACGGTCGTGACTATATATAGTGATAATATCCCAAAATTTCACGGCGATTGGATGTATGGTTTTTGAATCTATAGAGTACAGACAGACAGACATTCAATTTTATATATATAGATATAGATAGATTTGCAAAAAGTAAATTGTTTATTTATATAGTCAAAGCTAATAAGGAACTATTATGATTTTTGTTATAAAAAAAATTTGAGTATATATATTTAAAATTAAAATATAAAAGAAAATTCAATTGGAATCTTTTTTTTATATAAACTCTCAGAATATATATTAATTTATTATTTTTACAGAGTTGAATTATTTTTTTTTGGCTTAGATGCGTTTTGAATATTCAGAAAATCATTGTTGGTATATCAATTAAAAATTCAAATTCATAATAAAAACTTAAACATCAGAAAATAAATCTCACCTATAATGGATTCAAAAATTGAATTTTTACATAATATTATTCTGGAAAACTTCAACGAAGTGTATAGGATGATTGAAGAAGGGATTGATGTGAATATTAAATTTGACATGAATTTAAAAAGTAAATATTTTCAATATATAGAGAGTCAACATATTACAATTGAAGGGAACCCTTTAAATAATTGGTATTTAATCGATGATTTAGACTCCCCACTGCATCTAGCTGCCGCTCTAGGTAACGAATACCTTTGTAGAATATTATTGGACATGGGTGCAGACATAAATGCCAGGAATAGGAAAAAAAAAACTCCACTTCAGAAAGCTATCCATAGTAACAATTTTCAAATATTCCGATACCTGATTATTGCAGGAGCAGATTGTAATCTACCTGATCGCTGGGGAAGAACACCATTAATGAATGCCTCTGATAGAGGTGATGCAAACTTCTTAAAATATCTTTTAAAAGTCAAGATTGATTTAGAAGCGAGCTGCGAAAAAACGCTTACAGCAATCTTTTATTCAATTCAATCGAGAAATTTTCTAAATTTTAAGCTATTGTTAGAAGCTGGAGCTGATATAGGAAAAAAGGATGTATCTAATAGCACACTTACATCATGCATGCTTATATGAGTCTCGAGAAGTGGCAAGTTTCTTGATCAAATCAGGAGCCGATGTGAATGAAAAAGATATTAGGGGTGATGCACCTTTATCTATGACGATAAAAAATAAGAAAAATGAAATAGCAAAACTCTTAATACAAGCTGGCGCTTCAATAAATGCAAAGAATAATAAATGTGAGACCGCGTTGTTTATAGCTTCTCGCACTTTTAATCCAGTCATCATTCACACCCTTTTGGATGCTGGAGCTGACGCTAATATTAAAATCCCAAATGAAATTTCACCTTTAAATGCAGCTGCATTTAAAATTATAATATCAAGATTAGACCATGATATCAGTGTAAATATAGTTATAAAACGATTATTAAGATATTCTACTAATTTTAATTTATTTGAATTTTTGAGTTCCATTCAAATCATGGATGATAGATTTGAAACCATTGAACCATTTGTAAAATTAATGATACCATATTTAGTTTTATGGCGCCCAACATATAGTTTGCATGAAGATATTCAGTTACCAAATAATCTGATTGAATGGATGAATAGCTGCAAGAGTCAAGTTGCTATAATGAAGAATCATATTCTTGGTAAATCCAATATTACATTGCTTAGTTTCTTGTTAGAAAATGACAAAAACAGGTTAGCGGGCTATCTATCCAATGAATCAACAGGTCTATGTGAAAATATGGAATTAAACATGCCTTTTTATAAGAAACATTTTCCAAACTATTTTGAAATGATTCAAGAACGCTTTTCTGAAGGCATTGAGAAAGAAAATTTTCGTACAAAATTATTTTCTGTTGCCAATGAACTGGATTTGAAAAGATCAAACAAATTCAATATATTGAGATTTGTCAATCAAATTCATTTTTGGAATTCAGAGTGTTATATATAAGAACAAAAATAAATTGACAATAATATAACTTAGTTATTTGTTTTTAATATATTTGTGTCTTAGTACAACTACTGTATTGTAAAATATATGAACTTGTACTTGAAGGCGCTAATTTGTGTGTAAATACATATTTAATCCCTATAATACCTTAAAATATATACCATAAATTAATATAATAAATTTCAATTATTGTATTTATCTTTTGATAATTATATTTGTTTCCTTTTGCCACGTGTGTTTTTAATCACTCTTTTATATTTTCACCTCTAATATTCAACATAGTTTAAGATTTTGTTTAATAATACATTGATCATTAGCTGGCCTTTTTAGTTTTATAAATGTATTTATATATACAGTTATCAGCGTCATGCACAATTCTTTCTTAATTCTGTCACCGTTTGCTTTTGGTTCAGTGGTAGAATGCTCGCCTGCCACGCGGGCGCCCCGGGTTCGATTCCTGGCCGATGCATTTTTTAAACAATTTTTAAACTCTCATTTTTATTATTAGAATATATGTACTTTTACTGTCTATGTACAGACTTATGGTCTATGTACACAAGTATGTATACAAGTTATTTGCAAATTTGCCCTTTCGCTCGCAAGCAGCGCCTCTAGCGGTGAAGATGGGAGGTAATATCAGCTGACCTAATGGACATGTAAAACGTGTTTTAACAGGACAAAGAGAAAAATCTGGAAAATATATTTTTCGGATTTTTAGTCAAGAAAAATAAATTGACAGGTTCTAGGAAAAAAGTAGCTGTAGTTTTTTTTTATTCAGAAAATGATGATGACAATATTCCTGTATCATATTTGATTATCAGATACAAAATTATATCCGGAAAAATTCCAAAAAGCAGAGACCACGGGTGAAGCCAGTTCATTTTTAATATGCAGGAACACAAAATTCTAACAGAAAAACATTCATTTGAGCAGAAGACACAAAGCCAGATCATCTCTTTATAAAAAAATCGCTTCTCAGACACAAAGTTTGGAGCGGGACGTTTCACAAGAATGACATCCACGGCGCCATTTCATAATTCTAACGAATAGTATTTGAATAAAAGCATTTAATCGGGTAAAACCCGGGCGTTGCCCGGGTCATTCGGCTAGTAAATTATATTCCTGAGTCGAATGGTTTATTGATATATCAGGGTTAAAATAAATATTTCACAATTTATAAATTTGGTAATAAAAAATATTTCAAAAAATTAAGGACTAGCCCATTTTTTATATGATCTTTCATAATTTTAAATATTGTGTGTTAATCATAAATAACTGATTTTTTATACATTAATTTTTTAGTTCTGTAAAATTCAGCCAGTTATTTTGTTTTCTCAACATTTCAACAAAAATATTTTGTCTTCGTCAGAAGAAATAAATATAAAAAGCATTTGGCAAGGTGTTAAAATTGTTCTGTAGAATATAGAACAATTTATAACGCTTTGCCAAATGCTTTATTTTTATTTATTTCTCTTGACGAAGAGAAAATATTTTTGTTTTAACGTTGAGAAAATAAAACTGGCCGAAGTGTCTATATTTTACAGAAATATGAATGCCAGCCAGGCAACCTTTATCTTCAAGGTTAATTTTTAAAGTGTTTTGTATCTTATTGGTAAAAAATATTCTCTTGATAATTATTGAATTAAGATATCAAAATCTTGATTATTAATTATTAGTTCATTATCCCGTTATATAAATGGATATAGAATGATAGCCAGTTCCCTTTCTCTAAGACTTGGTGAACCTTTGCTTCATCTCTCTCTATATATAGGCCTACTAGCAGACTGGACCTGGTTCGCCCTTTGTTCGAGTGGGGTTTACTCAAGAATGAATAAAACTTATAGTAATGAATTTTCTACAGCACAATGGAGATAAACTGCAAATAGCAAAATTGAAAATGCTGGTAAAAAGAATCTGAAATATAAGATCAATTTCACTAACACATCGAATGAATAAAGTGCTGTTTTGAAGGAGTGGTCTAAACTGTTGATTTTTAAAAACCACGAACCGGGATCATCGAATCCAGCTTTGAGAAATTTGTTCTGAAAAAAAAAATTGCCCCTGATTCTTGAAAAAGGCCAACCCTTCAACGAGTGCAAGTAACCAAACTGGGCTTTGGTATCTAAAAAATGAAAAAAAAATCTAATGATTAGTGTGAATTAAGGAAAATGGTCCTCGCAACCTGAAATTTTCAATTTCTCCACTCTACTCTCGGCTGTTCAAAGAGAAATAGCCAGATTAAACATTTTTAAGGGCACCTAATCCGGCACTTACATCTCTAAATAGTTAAACAACTTTTTATAAATGTAATATATCTGCAATACTGAAATACCCGGACTTGGATGAATTTTTTATTAGGTTATTGTTGGCAGTGTTAGAAAAGTGTGGGAAATTGGTTATTTTTACAAAAGAATGTACTTTTTAAAATGGTATATAAAATAAATAGGAAATTTGTATCATTTTCTAATAGTCAAGGGCAATTTTTAAAATACCAAAAAAGAATGACCAAATAAAAAATAAACAAATTATGTGTGAAGTTTCAGTGACAGCATTGTTACAATATTAAGACAATATTACTGAATGTATTCAGTACTTTTGTCTGAAGATGCTAACAATGCCTTTACCGAAACGTCACACACTATTATGAAAATATAAGAAAGAAAAAAATAGAATATTGTTCTAAATCTCAATTTGTCTTAAAATATGAATATTCCTTATGAGAATCAAATAGTAAACCTTATCTTAAAAAATTTAGATCGTTATATTTACACTAATTAAAATTAAACGAAGTAAAAATTGCATCGTCACAAAAAGATATGAATAAGCTGCGAAAAAAAATCATATTTCCAATTAATTTAATTTGAAAAACATTACTAAATAACTAAATAAAATATTAACTTCTAAAAAGGAAAAAAAAAGTTACTCGAAATGCAATTTTGCAATTTTAGTCTAAATGCTAACCTCAGCTACCGCGAAATTTCACAATACAGTTTTAATTAACCCCCGGGACGTATAAATTTGATAACGATCGATTAATAATTTTTCCGAAGAGTTTAAATATATATATAATCTTACCTTTTAAAAACATTCATCGTGTAAACAAACTACGTGTAAAATTATTAACCAATCAAATTCATTTATCGTCGCGACCAGTGCTGCTCCAAGCGGTAAAAGGCTGGATCTAACGCATTTTGGTTTTACAATTTGAAAAAAAAACACATTAACCTTTTTAGTTTTTTTAATAGCCTATATGTTAAAGGAAATCTTCAGCTACCTACCTGCGAAATTTCATAATGATTTATTCTGTAGATTTTGCGCAACGCGATAACAAACATTGATTTTGGATTTCATTTTTATAGATATATATAAAGGATAATATATATACAGTTAAACCTGTCTATAGCGCCCCTCTAAAGAGCGCCATCCTCTCTATAGCGCCCGATTTTAAATATGTAGTACGATGCGATTTACATTAAAAGTACCTGTCTATAGCATCCCCTCTCTATAGCACCCTATTTTGGTGAGTCCCATGAGGGACTCTATAGACAGGTTTAACTGTATATTTAAAAGGTTCTTACAGTTTTGATTAAAACATTTAATTTTTTTTACAAATGTTTTAATAGATACACATATATTTTTACATATATCTCTTAATGAATTACTAGACGAATGGCCCGGGCAACGCCCGGGTTTTACCCGAGTGCGTATATATTTTAAAAACGTTTTAATTCAAATACTATTCGTTACAATTATAAATTGGCGCCATGGATGTCACTCTTGTGAAACGTCCCGTTCCAAACTGTGTGTTTTTAAAATGTTTTAATTAAAATACTATTCGTTACAATTATAAATTGGCGCCGTGGATGTCATTCTTGTATAATATATAAATGAGTTTTAAAAATTGTAAAAAAAAAAATGCATCGGCCGGGAATCGAACCCGGGCCGCCCGCGTGGCAGGCGAGCATTCTACCACTGAACCACCGATGGTTATGAAAAATCCCATCCGTGAGCTTCAAACAGACAAACAGACAGAATAAGGCAAATATATAAGTAGATTAATGTTTTATATTCTATGTATCAAATATTACAAATATTTAAATAAAGGATAGACCTCATCATTTTTTCTCCTTTAATATTTTAAGATTATTAACTTATTATAATTGTAATTTTTATAATAATATTTTTCACGTACAAATTTCCTCCACCTAATTTGTATTTCTTTAAAATTATTTCAACTGTGATATTATAACACTATGCAGGGCTGAGTTTGTGTATACAAAAATGTAATGCCTTGATAAAGGTTTGGCGTTCAGCCAACCAAAATATTGGCAAATAAATATTTTTTCAATCCATTATATGCCTTTTTTATTATCTAATATAGCTCAAGAATAAAAGAGAAACATAATGGACAAATTTTAAATATTATTTTTGAGATGTGAGTTTTTGATTAAAAAATGCAAAATAATCACCTCAAAATGAATAATATAAACTTATTCATTATGTGGAAAACAAAATAGTACAAATTTGATATTGTACTGGGATAAGGTGCATAAATTATGAAAAAGGCATCTATTTATAGTGCAACTGAATGTTGCTGATGGATTTAACGCTGGTTATAAGCTAATTATTTCGCTAAATAACTTTTCGTGTCAATTTTATTTTCAAAAATCGAATAAATATGTTATGAGCCATTCAATTTTATTTTTGAAATCTATATTTTGTGTTTGTCTATATATTTATTTATATAGCTATTTGTTATTTAGAACTTTGGAGAGTAATAAAAGGCTTCTTAAATATTTCTCTTTCTTTTCAATTGTATTTCCCATTAACCAAGGAAATGACTTTCAGAAATTATCCTTATTACTAAGCAGTTTTCCTTTTTATCAATATTTCCACGTTTATATTATTTTAATGAAAAGTTATTGAAATACTACACGGCATCCAAGATATAATGGAACCACATTTTATACATTCTCTCATAGAAGGTAAGTTATGTGAACGAAAGTTAATTTATAAAAAAGTATCCGAAGCTTTCAAATGAAATGATTTTTTCAATAGAATATAAAACAAGTGTAAAATGTAACATATCTTGAGCAGAACAATGAGGAGCACTGTAGCTTCACACATTTAAAAGAATGCCTAAAACAAGCCATGCAACCAGTCTGTACAAGAGGTGGTCTTTCTTAAAAGACTCTTTCATGTCAGTCAGAATCTCTGATGAGAGACCACCTCCAGGAGAGACATTTTTAACCATTAAGAAAAAGGCATCTTTTTTTATCGTGCAACTAAAAATAAGGCGATGCATTGTCCTTAATTTATGAACCTTATCCCAGTCCAATATTACATTTGTACTATTTTTTTACAATGTTTACCCATGTTTTTAGGCGGCTTCTCTTGAAAATATCCTTCTCTTTTGATATATATAAAAAATATATATTGTCATGGAAATCAATATATTATCTTTTGAGCGGTCAAATAGTTTCTATTTGACTCTGAAACAGTTTTATGTTAATAATTTTAGGAAATAACTTTTATATTTAATTTCCCCCCCCCCCACACACACAAAAAAAATCAAGCAAAAATGTAAATTACTAAGTAAATTATTCAATTATTCAATAAATGTATAGAAATGGGATACTATCCGGATGAATGGAAAAAATCATTCTTAAAAATAATTCCAAAACCAGGCAAAACGAGTTATGAAGTAAATAAAAGTTATAGACCTATATCATTGACATCTAATCTATCTAAAACATTTGAGAATATAATAAAAAATAAATTAAGTAACTATTATTTAGAAAATAATCTAATGAGCTCAAGGCAGCATGGCTTTATGAAATCTAGATCAACTATTACTGGAATGGAAAAAATTATAGAAACTATATTGAAACATAAACAAAAAGAATTGACTTCCTTGATAGCTATAGATATAGCTGGTGCATTCGACAATGCATGGTGGCCTGCGATTATAAAACGAATGGATAATGACGACGTTCCCTCAGATTTAATACGGATCATAAAATCTTATTTGAATAAAGAAAGGGAGGTGAAATTTACATACGAATCAGAAACCTTTTATAAGAAAATAACTAAAGGATGTCCACAGGGTGGACCTTTATCACCACTTCTGTGGAATATTTTGCTAAATGATTTTTTGATAAATTTCGAATCAATTAATGCAGATATTATATGTTATGCAGACGATGCTACAATAATTTGCTGGAATAAGACTATTGAAGGACTAAAAACCGCAAGTGAACACACCTTAAATTATGTGATCCAATGGTGTAATAGAAATAAATTAACGATCAGTACAGAGAAAACTAATTTGCTATACCTGCATAACAGAGAAAAAATACCTATCGAGGTTAATAACAATATAATCAGGCCGGTCAAGCAAGTAAAAATTCTGGAAATGAAATTTTCAAATCACAAATGGAAAAATAAAGTTAACTTTACTCCACATGTGAATGATATTCTGTGTAAGGCAGGGCGTATGAAAAATTTATTATGTTCACTAAGCGGCAACGTGTGGGGTTTAGATACACAAAAGAGGTTAACTTTATATAAAACTATAATAAGGCCTGTACTTACATACGGATCAGAAATTTGGCTTAAATATTTAAACAACCGTTCTAAACAAAAACTGAATTCCATGCAGTACCAGATCATTTTATGGGCAGTTAGAGCTTATAAAACCACATCATCTAACTGTGTGCATAGTTTGGCAAAAATTCCACTCCTAATAGACTATATAGAATCTAGAATAATCAAATATGATCTAACTCATCTGTCCACTGAAGATATAATTACTTATGAACCCCATGCTCCAAGTATAGTCAAATCATTCTTACACGCAAAAATGAAGGAAAATTTTGACAATACTAATGAAATTTTCAGAAGCTTTTTCGTGTCTGGAATCCCAAGATTTTTCCGTCCAAATTTTCATAATATCCAATTCATTACAGATCATGGTAATTTTGGGAAATTTTTGGCAACTATCGGCGCGGTGAAGGAACCAGGATGCTTCTGCGGAGGTGAAATTCGGGACTCGAAACATCTACTTATGAATTGCCCAATTTTCCGGGTTTATAGAGAAGACAAATTTGGTCGTATTGGACGGCTTGATGAATTTGTAGGCAATAAAGAGAGGTGCAAAAGTTTTGATCAATTTTGCAAATTTATTTACAACTTTCTTTTAAATTGGAAAAGGGAGAGGGAAAATTAGAAGGAAAAGAATTGCGATGCCTGCTTTGTGTGTTTTGCTTTGTTGTTTGTTTTTCTCTTCGGACAATTTTCTTTGTTAATTATGTAAAATAGTGAATTGAACAGTATTGTATATAGCCGATTTGTTGTGATGTAGAGAGAGGTCTCGACGCAAATATCCCTGAGTTTGGGATATCGAGTTTTATGATGTTAATAAAGTAATTATAAGTAAATTATTTTTTCTAAAATCTATATCTTTATATATGTATTTTTTTTTTAAATAAAAAGAGCATATTCCCTGACCGCTCATATGAGCATTTTAGACGGTAGAGCGCCATCTAGTGGAGCAAAAATCAACTAAACGTTAATTTAGGTTTGTTCCATTATACTGTATTTTAACCAACCCATATTTTTTATTTATATAGAAGACTTTTATAAAATGATCATGTGAGCGGCAGGATATGTTCTCTTTATCTTTAACTAGACGAATGACCCGGGCAAAGCCCGGGTTTTACCCGATTAAATGTTTTTATTCAAATACTATTCGTTACAATTATAAATTGGCACCATGGATGTCACTTTTGTGAAACGTCCCGCTCCAAACTTTGTGTGTTTTTAAAATATAAAAATAAATATGTAAATTTTCACAACGATATTTGAAAATTATATTATTTTGATTTTCAAATACTATTCGTTACAATTACAAATTGGCGCCGTGGATGTCACTCTTGTGAAACGTCCCGCTCCAAACTTTGTGTCTGAGAAGCGATATTTTTATAGAAAGATGATCTGGCTTTTGTTTTCTGCTCGAATGAATGTTTTTCTGTTAGAATTTTGGTCCTGCGTTCAAAATTATGAACTGGTTTCACCCGTGGTCTCTGCTTTTAAGAATTTTTCCCTATATAATTTTGTATCTAATAATTAAACATGACACAGCAATATCGTCATCATCATTTTCTGACTAAAAATATATAGTTTTAATAATTTATTTATATATTTTTTAAAATAGCCTATCGTCTTCCCCGTATTTTTTACCTATGTATGGAAATTTTGGTTCGAATTAGTGAACTACTGCGAATTTGTATGCCGGACATACAAACAAATAAACAAATATTCATTTTTATATTTATAGAAGACTAGACGAATGTATTATTCAAACACATAAAAAATAGCAAAATAAAACATAGCAAGAGCAGTTATTTTAAACGCTGAATCAGATCAGTTATAGCAAAAAATCAAAATATATACCTGCCGGCGACGCGCGCCGAAAATATATACTGCCAACGGGCGCGCGCCGCCGGCAGATCGCCCGCGTTCTAGAGGGCGCTGTTTGTGAGCTAAGTAGAATAATTTGAATATATAGTTTTAATAATTGATTTAAATATTTTTTAAAATACCTTATCGTCATCTCCTTATTTTTTACCTATGTATGGAAATTTTGGTTTGAATTAGTGAACTACTGCGAATTTGTATACAGGTCATACAAACCAACAGATAAACATACAAACATTCATTTTTATATATATAGAAGATATCAACACTTAACCTTTTTATCAAATATTTTAAAATATTTTTCACACATGTACTTATATATATTGCCACTTTACTTGTGACCGTTTAGGACCTTGGAGAAATTTTAGGACTATTTTTGAAACCTTTATTTTTCGTTACAATTTTTATATCCAAAACAGAATAAAATGACTTTTAAAGGCCGTCACTTATAACAAAGTAGTTTTATATTTCATAAATTTTCTATATTCGTGTTATTGATGATTGGGTTAAGAAATGTGCTGCACACAGTATTAAAGAAAGGAAATGTTTTATTCACTCAGGTTGCCGGAGTGTACATATGTCGTCAACTCTCAAAAGACATAACTATTTACACATTTCTATAAATAAATTTCAAATTTGTACATTTATCAATAAACTCTAAAAAGTAATTCTCTCCATATTCTCCATGTAATATCTTTTGACCTTGGCAATGGTTTTTGTAGTATTTTTAAGGAATATCTTTTTTGCAATTTATTAAGAAAAGTCAAGTAAAATGTTGTAAACTAAGCAAATTTTAAATCTGTTACTCTATATTACTATAATTTATAATAAAATATAATATAATGCGACTTGTGATTGTAAAACGACATTTGAAAATTTACCGCACGTGTTTCTTTTCAACGAAAAATCAAAATTTATTTTAAGGAGAAATAACGATTATTTCTAACCTCAGGGATGAGTTATGAAAGGATAAATTGTGAAAAGTAATGATAAACGGAAAAATAAAAGTGTTGATAAACGGAGTCCCATCCCTGGACACTTTTATTTTTCCGTTTATCATTACTCTTCACAATTCATCCTTTCATACCTCATCCCTAAGGTTATAAATAATCGTTATTTCTCCTTAAAATAAATTTTGATTTTTCGTTGAAAGGAAACACATGCAGTATAATTAACAAATGTCGTTTTATATATACTATAGCGTGTAACCTCTTAAAATCATGGGGAACGTGTTTTAGGGTTATTTTTGGTGAAAATTCTTTTCATTACAATTTTCCAAAAATCCAAGTAAAATGCTTCTTATATAATAACAAAGAAGTTTTTCTCACATCTTCATATATCTCTATTTATTTGAACAATAAAAAGTTATAAAAATATGAGAATGTCAAAGATATATGTTTTCATAATGTCATAGAAGGTAAGTTACACTAAGGAATGAATAAACTATTAAGTACCCATAGAATTTAAATCAAATAAATCAAACAAGGGGATTGAGAAATATTTACAAGGAATAGAGGAACATGTCTTGAGCAGAAGTCAAAGTAGATAAAGACTTCCATAAGAGACTAAAACCTAAAATTGTCGCTGAATCTGTCTCTTTGAAAAGTGTTGTCATTACCCAACTGACATTCCATGTCAGACAGAATCTTTGACTAGAGACCACTTGTAGGAGAATTAACCACATTTTAAGTGGTCCCTCGTGGGAGATACTAATTATATACAGAGGTATCCCTTTTATTATGGAATCAAAATATTTTCTATGTGTTAATTAATTAATACACTCCTAAACTACTGTAGAAAATTCAACCTAATTTTTCATGGCATCCCCATGGATATGATTTAAGTCTATTTTTAGAAACCTCTTCTCTTTGTAATTTTTTGAAAAATAAGGTGTAAATTAATAACTAAATAAATTGATTTTTAGATATCTATATCTTATATTTTTCTATATCTTTTACATATAGCCACTTTCCATGGGGCTATTTAGAAGAATGAGAGAGATTTTAGTGTTAATTTTTGTAAGATTTCTTTTTTTCGCCAAATTTTATATTTTCAAAAATCTGAATAAAAACACTTTAAAAATGAATATACAAAGCAGTTTTACTTTCATCAATATATCTCTATTCACATTTACAATAATAGAAATACAACACACAGTGTTAGAGATTCAAGAGTTTTATCATAATACCATAGTAGGTAAGTTACATGACCCAAAAATCATATAAAAACGAAGTATACAAATAAAATGATTTTCCCATTAATAATTAAACAGGCATACACAGGATTGAGAAATATTCACAATTAGTTAAAATGACATCAGAACAGTAGGGAAAAGTATAGATGCCGTATAAGCTCACTTTAGAGACGGCCTAAAAGCGTGCCTAAACCAGCTCTCCCAGAGTTGGTCTCTTATCAAACAGACTTTCATGTCAGACAAAACCTCTAATGAGAAGCCATCTCAAAGAGAGACCAGTTAAGCCACGTCTTCAGGCGTCTCTTCAACTTAATACCTTTATATAAAAAATAAAATTTACTGTTTTAGCCTGGCTGTTTATCGAAAAAACTCCCAACCAACAGAAACCATTCTCACCATAGTAGCGCTTCAAACACTATAGAGAAATGTCTTAAGGATAAATATAGTTTAAGCAATAATTTACGGCAAAATTCTTATTAAAAAAACAAGTTATATATAATATGCTAAAAGAAATAAATTATAATTTTTGTATCTTATAATTTAGTATATCTCTTCAAGCCAATATATTTCGTGTTTAAGATATATATTTTAAGTAATTTTTAGATTTTTAAAAGAATTATTCAATTACAAAGTATTTTCAATCACATAAAATATATATGCGTATTTTTGATGACAGGGTTTTGAAAGTATAACGGTGTTATAAATGAATGATATCAAATAGCTCAATTTGCGATTTAAAAAAAATAATTTCATAGAAGGTAAATTGAAAAGTAAAATATTAAGAGGTGTACAAGGGTAGATTTAAAATGAATTGATTTTTATACTAAACGTCAAGAAATTAGGCAGGACACAGTTAATTTCGAGACAAAAATAATCCATTATAATACGTCCAATATATTTGTATACAGGTTAAATATTTCTTCGATAGATTCGCGTTCGTAGTGTGTGATCAACACACTACACCAGGGGTCGGAAAACTGCGGCTCTTTATATAGTTCCATACGCAAATATTATTTATGAGAGTACCATGCATTTTTGGCAAATAAAAAAATTGTGGCTCTTCAAAAACTTAGAAATTTGTAAATTTTGACTCTTCCTACTTAAAGGTTTGCCAATCTCTGCCCTAGTGAATTGTCATAGGTTTCAAAGAAAGGTAGAGCGCACAGGGCAGGGAAGAAGACTCAAGCAGTAAGGAATGACAAGTAGAGAGAGGAGGATGTAGCTTGTTATTCCCTAACGGCTGTCTCCTGATGGAATGACTGTCTATCCACAATATCGGGATTCCATAAAGAACTGTCAAAGATGACGCTGTCTTTAAAAGCGATTATCTTAACATTTGGATAGCGTTCAGGTTCAAATAATGCTATCGAGATAAATCATACAATTAATTCTATTGACAATACTTATATAGTTTATTCAATCTCACACCAAATTAAAATTTAAGATAAAAATTAAGGTTTATATATATCGACAATATATATATTTACATTTACTGGTATAATAATTTAACCAAACTTTTCTTTACTGGACAAAACTCAAAATAACTGAAAAATAAACATCAAGCTTTATAAAAACATCTACGTAACCACCTTCTTACGTAAACACACCCAAAGTAAATAAAATCAAGTAAAGATAACACACACACTGTGTAAAGATGAAGATAATATAGATTCACCTATTCTCTATAAAACTCCAACAAGGGTCTCACAGATATACATATATGGAGAAAGTATATGTTTGGCACATGTAGACTATCTGAACGGTATATGTGAAAATTTGAATAGTAGACTATCTATTAGAGCATTTTAAAAAATCAATAAACATCTTCATATGAATATTTTTTCAAAGACGAACTTTCTAGCAAGGTTTCATCAACGGGACTATTACCTATTTTTTTAATATTACGGAAGATTATAAAAGTGCCCTAAATAGAAATAAATGGTTTGTTAGCACATATACATTTTTGTATAAGAAACAGAGTTATTGTGCTCAAACTGACAAACTTGTTCTCTCTTTTGGCTACTTTCTCCCTCAAGATAATCGGTCCAAAACCCTACATTAGAAAAGCTGGATAATGCGGTGAAATAAGTCCGTGGTACTTAGTCTCTTCGAACAGTTCATTATAGAAAAATAGATCCTCTCTCATCGCAACTTTCAAGCTGAATAAGGAACAGTTCGATAAATATGAACGAAACGCCTGTTAAGGAACATCTTTCTGGCTGCAAAGATAATGGCGCAAACCTGAAAATAGATAAAGATCTCGCTTATGCCAATATTTTCAAGAATGTGTTCAATATAATTATAATTCTGTTCAAGTATGAAGCTGTGGCAAGATAACTACAGAAGGAAAGCACACTTAGCGCAGGTTCCCATGATATAGTTATTAAATAGCAAATAAGAAGGGAAAATAAAGCTTCAATATCACAAACATTTTGCCATATCACCTTCAAGGCATATATCTACTGGTTACCTGCGAAATACGCAGTGAATGGAGTATATAAACTGACTACCAGAATGAAACAACTTATCACCAGAAAACATCACAAAAATGATTATTACAACAATCAATCATCATTCAATATAACTGACATCCTCTTCATCAACTAATAATAATAGAGCCAATCTCTTCTCAAGATGACGAATCATGTTTTATATTCTAAAGCTGAAAAACCCTCGAAAGAGTTCCAATATAATTTGTTTTTGCAATTACCCCGAAGTCTCACTAAGGTAAATTGTCAAAATAAATCATTCAATGATTCAGTGCTGGAAAGAGATAAAGCCAATGTATTCATCAAACACATATAGAAAAATGTAGAAAAGTGCCCTAATATTCCAGCCGATTTTAATATATTTGAATAAGCAATGAGAAAGTACATAGAATGATCCTATGCCGAGATTTTTATAATTATAAATATATTATTATTTTTATATATAACTACATACAACTATCTGAATATCAAAATCTCTAAAGCGATAAGTTTTCACAGTTCAAACTTTCCAACCAAATATCTTCAACATTTGAACCATCCCGTTATTTAATGTTTGAAGGAATACTTATCCTAATGTCGAGATATTCTGGAAGAGAGAGAATGTATACAACTCTTTCTCTCTCAAAATCCACTAATAATTGTGGATGCTATAAATTGATCTCACTTCCACGTCGGCGTCTATCAAACAGAATAAGATGTCTATTTGCTATATCAATCCAACACCATTTTTACTACCATAACTCCATCTGCTGTGACGGTGATTACGAGAAAATCGGATCGCTTTTAAAGTTACTATCAAATATTTCACGTCTCTCAGTATCATAACTTCATAGATAATCTTATAGTGGTTAAACTGGCATTATTAAGCCAACCTACTAGATCACCCAATCGCTTAGTATTAGTAAAAACATTCACAATAATTTCATTTTTGCAAAGAAGGGACTCAAGAAAAGTGTTAGCTAAAAAGATATGATTTTTATTATTTATAAACCTTTCTCAATCAGTGTATTGGCTAACCAAGGGAAAATAAAACATACATTATGGTGCTTAAAATAATTCGGAGAATCAACGGCGAAACCTATACTAAATTCGATTTATTTCGTTATTTTCTAGGCATTTTTTTAATAAACCAAAAGAATGCAGGCGGGCACCACGAAAGCAACCTTTTGAAACAAGATACAACTATATATTATGAGAGACATCCAATACTTAAAATGAAACTAACTACTGAAAAGAATATCCCGATTACTTTGTTCGAACCAGAGAACAAAATGTTAAGTGCTAGTTATGATTGGGATTATATAAGATAGGCATAGCACTCGTATCTTCATTCTTTCTTGTAGTATTAATCTGTATTATTTTGATCCAATATTCTACGACCTTTAATAACGTTATTCTTCTGAAACACATCTACATAGATATCACACACTTTCTTCTCTAACAAACAAGACCCGAATTGGGTCAAATGAAAGTAGAGCTGGAAACCATTAGAGAAAAGTTAGTGAAGAAAATAAAGGAGGCTCATAGTACTGGCTATCTCTTTGAACAACTAGCCATCAAAGGCTTGCTCCTCATGGCAACTTATAAATTCAAGAAAAGGATGCCTGCTGGAAGAAGAACATCTTCGTGTACATAAAGATATGCAGAATGACAGGAAGAAAAAAGAAACTCAACATATTAGAACGAATATATTAAAATGGATCATTTCCTCGAGCGTTTTAAATATATTTAAAAGTATATATATCTCAGAATTATAGTCTGGAAAATATAGATTGATGACATCATTTGTATTAGTGAAAATAACAAGCTCAACAATATTCTAATTAGAAGCCATTTTTAACCTTTACATACGAAATAGAAAATAACATATATTTGGCATTCCTAGACATCAGGCTTACCAGAATCAGTCGACAGGATCAATCGAAATATTATATATATATATATATATATTAGGGTTGCGATTAGGTGCCACAGGGTTTTTAACTACACTGGGCCTAATCCGTTCTAGTAGCCTGATTAGATATTGTTTGCTCTCAATTTTTGCAGTGGCCAGCTGGTCCTGAATATACGAGAGAAGTCCATACATAACCCCAATAATCAGGGAATCCTCAATGAGACCCAGCATTCCTCCAACTGCATTTTTCTTTGCTTCTTGTAAAAATACCCAACCGAAGAGCCTCCCTAATACCTCCATCTAAAAGCGTGATCATATATATCTATTGGGTTTTCCTCAAAAGAACAAACAAATTCACGCTTCTACTCTTCCCTAACAGTAATCGTTTGAATCTTGAAATTTATTATCAAACTAGAGGAGTTCCGTTTAAGTAAGCACGCATACTGTTGATCTTGGCACTCACCCATTCATTGTTTCTACAAATGTTTTCATACAATGTCATCCAAATCTTGGGGTCAATATTATTTCCATTAAAAATAGCTACATCTAGTTTGACTGATTTACATTTAGGTATTTCACTCTGATTTTTAAGAAGTTGTGGGTTATTAAAATTTGCTCTTCTGTCATGACTCGAACTAGGTTTTCAATACTTGTAGCTCCTATACTATATCTCCTTCAGGACAATCCAATTCTTCATCTTCTATATCTTGCATAGCAACAGATAATAATGTATCGAATATCTTATCCACATAACATTGAATGACATTTTTTGGAACTCCCACAAATATATTTGAATTCTTCTGGAGGTATTAAGAAGTAGGACGTGTACCGCATTTAAACAACAGTTCATTATGAACAGGCGATTGATATTCTTCGGGAATTTCAAATATTTCACCGCTAGGGTTAAAACTAAATATAAATACCTTTACTTGTTGGAAGTATAAAACTATGGATCCTGTCGGTGGCGCCATATTTGTTATATTCCTATTTATTAAATTAATATAAATAAGAAGCAAAAAAAGGTAACAATAGCCATTGGATGCGCGCGCATCTTGTGACGTCACTCAAGCGCAAAGGGCGTGCGCGGCGGTAAAACAATTTATAGCTTTCTTTCCTTCCATTCTTTTCTTCTTTTATATTGCAAGGTATATTACAGGTTAGTAAATCGTGATTGAAGATTTCAAGTACGTAGAAATACATAGAAACTTACTGAGCCTCGTTCAATTTATAGATGTTCGCAATCCCTCTTTTTTCAAATTCCCCTTTAAATGATTCATATTTACTCTTTAAAAGTGGCTATTTCAATCGCGATTAAATCTTTAAGCATTTATTAATTATTTACAAAAAGTAAATTGTTTATTTATATAGTCAAAACAAATAAGGAACTATTATGATTTTTTGTTATAACAAAAATATTTGAATATTAATATTTCAAATTAAAATATAAAAGAAAATTCAATTGGAATCTTTTTTTTATATAAACTCCCAGAATATATATTAATTGATTATTTTTACAGAGTTGATTTATTTTTTTAGCTTAGATGCGTTTTGAATATTCAGAAAATCATTGTTGGTATATATATATTAAAATTCAAATTCATAATAAAAACTTAAACATCAGAAAATAAATGTCACCTATAATGGATACAAATTGTATAATGGATTCAAAAATTGAATTTTTACATAATATTATTCTGGAAAACTTCAACGAAGTGTATAGGATAATTGAAAAAGGGATTGATGTGAATTTTAAATTTGACAGAAATTTAATAAGAAAATACTTTGAATATATAGAGAGACAACATATTATAATTGAAGATAACCTTTTAAAGCACTGTGATTTAATCGATGTATCAGACACACCACTGCATCTAGCTGCCGCTCTAGGTAACGAATACCTTTGTAGAAAATTATTGGACAAGGGTGCAGACATAAATGCCAGGAATAAGAATAAAATAACTCCACTTCTGAAAGCTATCAAGACTTACAATTTTCAAATATTCCGATACCTGATTATTGCAGGAGCAGATTGTAAGCTACCTGATCGCTGGGGAAAAAACACCATTAATGAATGCCTCTGAGATATGTGATGCAAACTTCTTAAAATATCTTTTAAAAGTAAACCTTGATTTAGAGGTGAGTTGCCAAATCCAGCTCACAGCAATCTTTTATTCAATTGAATCGAGAAATTTTCAAAATTTCAAGCTATTGTTAGAAGCTGGAGCTGATATAGGCAAAAAGGATCTATATAATAGAACACTTTTACATCATGCATGCTTATATGAGTCTCGAGAAGTGGCAAGTTTCTTGATCAAATCAGGAGCTGATGTTAATGAAAAAGATATTTTGGGTGATGCACCTTTAGCTATGACAACAGTAAATCAAAGCAATAAAATAGCAAAACTTTTAATACAAGCTGGCGCTTCAATAAATGCAAAGAATAAAAAATGTGAGACCGCGTTGTATAAAGCTTCTCACATTTTAAATCCAGTCATCATTCACACTCTTTTAGATGCTGGAGCTGACGCTAATATTAAAAACACAAATAAAATTTTACCTTTTAATTCAGCTGCATTTGTAATTATGATATTAAGAGAAGCCCATGATATCAGTGCAAATCTAGTTATAAAACGATTATTAAGATATTCTACTCATTTTAATTTATTTGAATTTTTGAGTTCCATTACAATCATGGATGATAGATTTGAAACCATTGAACCATTTGTAAAATTAATAATATTATATTTTGTTCTATGGCACCCAACATGTATTTTGCCTGAAAATATTCATTTACCAAATAATCTGATTGAATGGATGAATAGCTGTAAGAGTCAAGTTGCTATAATGGAGAATCATCTTCTTGGTAAATCTAATATTACATTGCTTAGTTACTTGTTAGAAAATGACCCAAACAGGTTAGCGGGTTATCTATCCAATGAAACAACAGGTCTACGTGAAAATATGGAATTAAACATGCCTTCTTATAAGAAACATTTTCCAAACTATTTTGATATGATTCGAGAACGCTTTTCTGAAGGCATTGAGAAAGAAAAATTGCGTACAAAATTATTTTTGGTTGCCAATGAACTGGATTTGAAAAGATCAAACAAATTCAATATATTGAGATTTGTCAATCAAAATCATTTTTGGAATTCAGAGTGTTATATATCAGAACAAAAATAAATTGACAATAATATAACTTAGTTATTTGTTTTGAATATATTTGTGTCTTAGTACAACTACTGTATTGTAAAATATATGAACTTGTACTTGAAGTCCCTAATTTGTATGTAAATACATATTTAATCCCTTTAATACCTTAAAATATATATCATAAATTAATATAATAAATTTCATATGATTTATTTCTCTTTTGATAATTATATTTGTTTACTTTTGCCACGTGTGTTTTTAATCACTCTTTTATATTCAACATAGTTTAAGATTTTGTTTAATAATATATTGATCATTAGCTGGCCTTTTTAGTTTTATAAATGTATAGATTATATTGCTGAGTCAAATGGTTTATTGATATATCAGGGTTAGAATAAATATTTCACTATTTATAAATTTGGTAATAAAATAATTGTTCAAAAAATTGAGGACTTGCCCATTTTTTGATATGATCTTTGATATTTTTAAATATTTTGTGTTAATCATAAATAACAGATTTTTTTAATACATTGATATTTTTATTTCTGTAAAATATAGACACTTTTTTTATTTTTTTTTTTATTTATTGTTACAAAAGCACGAAGTCCAAAGGACTATTGTGCTGTGCTAGTATTATTTATATATATATGATTAATTATTTACACGATGGATTAGTATTGTTTTGTAAATTATTGTACAAATAGTTCTAAACTTAACAAAGTTCTCATAAGATAGAGTATATACACAAAGAGAATTTGGTAATGTTTCAAAGTATCTACATACAATTTGATTAGTCAGAGGGCAAGTTAAAAGAAGATGCTCTGGTGATTCAACATCTAAGCGGCATTCACATGTTGGACACTTCGACACTATAGACACTTCGACCAGTTATTTTGTTTTCTCAACGTTACAACAAAAATCTTTTGTCTTCGTCAGATGAAATAAATATAAAAAGCATTTGGCAAGGTGTTAAAAATTGTTCTTTAGAATATTGAACAATTTATAACGCTTTGCCAAATGCTTTATTTTTATTTATTTCTCTTGACGAAGACAAAAGATTTTTGTTGTAACGTTGAGAAAATAAAACTGGTCGATGTGTCTATATTTTACAGAAATATGAATGCCAGCCAGGCAACCTTTTTCTTCAAGGTTGATTTTTTAAGTTTTTTGTATCTTATTGGTAAAAAATAGTCTCTTGATAATTATTGAATTGAGATATCAAAATAGCAGAGCGCCATCTAGTGGAGCAAAAATCAACTAAACGTTTATTTAGGTTTGTTCCTTAATATTTTAACCAACCCATATTTTTTATTTATATAGAAGTCCCTTATAAAATGATCATGTGAGCGGCATAATATGTTCTCTTTATCTTTAATATCAACACCTAACCTTTTAATGAAATATTTTTTCACATGTACTTATATACGAGGGGTGTCCCATAAGTCGGTGGCCCGACATATAAAGAAAATGACTAATAAAATGATTATGATTTATTTTTCAACATAATCCCCTTTAAGGTCTATACACTCTTTCCAGCGATGTTCAGAGATGTTTTAATGCTTTTATGCACTCCAAAAGAACGATGTTTCAAGTGACTCAAAAAATGAGGTTACAGCATCATTGACCTCTTCATCTGACCTAAAATGAATGCCAGAAAGTGATTTTTTTTCAAATGAGGAAATAGGTGGAAGTTAAACGGAGCTAGATTTGGTGAATAGGGTGCATGTGGTAAATTTTCAAAGCCAGAATAAAAAATAGCAGCCATGACTTGCATCGACCGATGACTCTGAGCATTGTCTTGATGGTAAACAATATTCCTGGACAACTTTCCTCTTTTCTTTTCTTTAATAGCTTCTCATAGTTGCTTCACAAGATTTGCATAATATTTGCCAGTTATGGTTTGACCCTTATTCAGAAAGTCTAGAAGAATTACACCCTCGGAATCCTAAAAGACAGACACCATAACCTTCCCTGCTGATGGAACTGTCTTGGCTTTCTTGGGGGGAGGGGAACCGGAGTGTCTCCATTGCATGGATTGTTGCTTGGACTCTGGTGTAAAGTGATGGGTCCAAGTCTCATCCATGGTAACAAATCTATTGACAAATTCCTCTGAATTGGCTTCGAATAACGCAATATTGTCCAAAGATAACTTTCTCCTTATAGTCTTTTGATCGGGTGTCAAAAGTTTGGGAACCCAACAGGCAGAAAGATTCCTGGGGCCCAGGTGTTCTCTCATGATCCGATCCACTGTTGTTTTTGAAATACCCAAGGTCTCTTCTATCTGACGAACTGTCATTCTTCTGTCCAAAATAACCAAATCATATATCTTGTCGATGTTTTCTTGAGTAACTGACTCAACAGGTCTTCCTGGTCGATGTTCGTCTTCGGTGCTGATCCTCCCTAATTTAAACGCAGCTTATCATTTTTTTACTGTGATATAGGAAGGAGCATCTTCCCTTAATGTATCCACCAAATCCTCAGATTTCCTTCGGCGACATTCCTTTCTTACAAATATATTTTATTACAGCACGAATCTCGTTTGTCTCCATTTTAGATGATTCCTGTTTCTTGTCCTCTTTCAGAACCTATAACAAAAAAAGGTTAGTTGTAGAAACTTAAAAATTTAAATATCTTTATACAATGCTTTAAGGTATATATGGTAAAATTTATTAGTTTCTAATATTTCGTTCTCATGGTCGGGCCACGGACTTATGGGACACCCCTCGTATATTGTCACTTTCCATGTGACCGTTTAGGACCTTATGGGAAATTTTAGGACTATTTTTGCCACCTTTATTTTTCGCTACAATTTTTATATCCAAAACAGAATAAAATGACTTTTAATGGCCGTCATTTATAACAAAGTAGTCTTATATTTCATGAATTTTCTATATTCGTGTTATTGATGATTGGGTTAAGAAATGTGCTGCACACAGTATTAAAGAAAGGAAATGTTTTATTCACTCAGGTTGCCGGAGCATACATATGTCGCCAACTCTCAAAAGACATAACTATTTACATATTTCTATAAATAAATTTCAAATTTGTACATTTATCAATAAACTCTAAAAAGTAATTCTCTCCATATTCTCCATGTAATATCTTTTGACCTTGGCAATGGTTTTTGGAGTATTTTTTAGGAATGTTTTTTTTGCAATTTATTAAGAAAAATCAAGTTGTAAACTAAGCATATTTTAAATCTCTAACTATATATATTATAGCGTGTAACCTCTCTCTCTCTTGAAATCATGGGGAACGTGTTTTAGGGTTATTTTTGGTGAAAATTCTTTTCATTATAATTTTCCAAAAATCTGAGTAAAATGCTTCTTATATAATTACAAAGAAAGTTTTCTTACATCTTTATACATCTCTATTCATTTGAACAATAAAAAGTTATAAAATATGACAATGTCAAAGATATATAATGAAACTATGTCATAGAAGGTGAGTTACATTAAGGAATGAGTATATATATAAAGTATTAAGTACCCATAGAATTGAAATCAACTAAATCAAACAAGGGGATTGAGAAATATTTACAAGGAATAGACGAACATGTCTTGAGCAGAAGTCAAAGTAGATAAAGACTTCCATGAGAGACTAAAGCCTACAATTGTCGCTGAATCTGTCTCTCTGAAAAGTGTTGTCATTACCCGATTGACATTCCACGTCAGACAGAATCTTTAACTAAAGACCACTTCTAGGAGATTTAACCACATTTTAAGTGGTCCCTCGTGAGAGATACTAAATATATACAGAGATATCCCTTTTATTATGGTATTAAAATATTTTCTATGTGTTAATTAATTAATACACTCCTAAACTACTGTGAAAATTCAACTCAATTTTTCATGGAATCCCAATGGATATGATTTAGGTCTATTTTTTAGAAACCACTTCTCTTTGTAATTTTTTGGAAAAAGAAGTGAAAATTAATAATTAAATAAATTGATTTTTAGATATCTATATCTTATATTTTTTATATCTTTTACATATAGCCAATTTCCATGGGGCTATTTAGAAGAATGGGAGAGATTTTAGTAAATTTAATTTTATTGCCATCTATCGTTAAAATTTTACACAAATAAATTTACTGGCAATGCGTTTCTTTTAAATATCGTGATATTTAAAAGAAACGCATTGCCAGTAAAAAGAGATTTTAGTGTTAATTTTCTATAAGATTTCTTTTTTTCGCCTAAATTTTATATTTTCAAATTCTGAGTAAAAACACTTTAAAAATTAATATACCAAGCAGTTTTAATTTCATCAATATATCTCTATTCACATCTACTTATATAATTGCCTTATTCTGTCTGTGTGAAGTTCACGGATAGATTTTGGTCAGAATGAATAAAATAAAAAAATTGTCAAGGGATGGGAATTGAACCCACAACCTTCCGCTTACCGGGCAGATGCCATGACCACTAGGCTACCCTGGACATATTTTTCCGTTCATAAAGTTAATATATGATGCCAATATATATAATAATTGTATAAACGAATGCAAGACAAAATCACCGCGAATGTTTCTGGGGCGGGACGTTTCACAAGAGAGACATTCATGGCGCCAATTTATAATTGTAACGAATAGTATTTGAATTAAAACGTTTTTAAAATATATACGCACTCGGGTAAAACCCGGGCGTTGCCCGGGCCATTCGGCTAGTTTACAATAATAGAAATACAACACACAGTGTTAGGAATTGAACAGTTTCATCATAATACCATAGTAGGTAAGTTACATGACCCAATAATATTTGAACAGGCATACATAGGATTGAGAAATATTCACAATTAGTTAAAATGACATCAGAAAAGTAGGGAAAAGTATAGATGCAGTATAAGCTCACTTTAGAGACTGCCTAAAAGCGTTTCTAAAACAGCCTTACTTCCAGAGTTGGTCTCTTATCAAAGAGACTTCTATGTCAGACAAAACCTCTAATGAGAGGCCATCTCAAGGAGAGACCAGTTAAGCCACGTCTTCAGGCGTCTCTTTAACTTTATACCTTTATATATATATATGAAGTGCATGTTTTCCGCCTGGCTGTTTATCGAAAAAACTCCAAACCTACAGAAACCATTCTCACCATAGTATCGCTTCAAACACTATAGAGTGATATCTTAAGGATAATATAGTTTCAGAAATAATTCACGTTAAAATTCTATTTAAAAAACAAGTTATATATAATATGATTAAAGGAATAAATTTTAATTTTTGTATCTTATAATTCGGGATACCTTCAGGCCAATATTTCGTGTTTAAGATATATATTTTAAGCTTTTTTTTTGTGATTTTTAAAAGAATTATTCAAATACAAAGTATTTTTATAATATTTATATACATATTTTTGATGACAGGGTTTTGAAACGGTGTTGAATGATATCAAATAGCTAATTTTGCGATTTTTTAAAAATAATTTCATAGAAGGTAAATTTGAAAGTAAAATATTAAGAGGTGTACAAGGGTAGAATTAAAATGAATTGATTTTGATACTAAACGTCAAGAAATTAGGCAGGACAGTTAATTTCGAGAGAAAAATAATCCATTATAATACGTCCAATTAATATGTATACATGTAAAATATGTTTTCGATAGATTCGCGTTCGTAGTGTGTGATCAACAGACTTCACCAGGGGTCGGAAAACTGCGGCTCTTTATATAGTTCCATACGCAAATATTATTTATGAAAGTACCATTCATTTTTGGCAAATAAAAAAATTGTGGCTCTTTAAAAACTTAGAAATTTTGACTCTTCTGACCTAAAAGTTTGCCAATCTCTGCCCTAGTGAATTGTCATAGGTTGCAAAGAATGGTAGAGCGCACAGGGCAGGGAAGAAGACTCAGGCAGTAAGGAATGACAAGGAGAGAGAGGAGGGTGTAGCTCGTTATTCCCTTACGGCTGTCTGCTGATGGAACGACTGTCTATCCACAATATCGGGATTCCATAAAGAACTGTCAAAGATGACGCTGTCTTTGAAAGCGGTTATCTTAACATTTGGATAGTGTTCAGGTTCAAATAATGCTATCGAGATAAATCAGACAATTAATTCTATTGACAATACTTATATAGTTTATTCAATCTTACACCAAATTGAAATTTAAGATAAAAAATTAAGGTATATACGAGGGCCATCCAATAAATAAGTTTCCCTATTTTTTAACAAATAAACAACATTATTTACAATTATGCAGTTATTTTATTTTCATTATACAACTCATAGACTACTTCTCTACATAATCTCCATTTCTGTCCAAGCATTTTTGGTACCAAGGTAGCAATTTTTTGATACCACTGTTGTATCAAACCGTGTCCTGTCTTCGTAGCCAGTGGTTCGCCACCGCCTGCACTGCGTCATCATTCGCAAAGTGCTTGCCTCCAAGGTGCAACTTGAGTGCTGGAAAAATATGGAAGTCTCTTGGGGCAAGATCCAGAGAATAAGTTGGATGTGTGAAAATTTCCCATTTGAAGTTTTCCAGCATCGTTTGGGTCGTTCGAGCTGCGTGAGGGCGAGCATTGTCATGGACGAGTAACACTTTCCGAGACAAAAGTCCAGGACGTTTCCGTTTTATTGCAGCTTTGAGTTTAGTGAGGACTTCGCAGTACCTCGCAGCGTTAACTGTAGTGTTTGGGGGCAGGTAGTCAACCAATAAAACATCATTACAGTCCCAAAAGACGATAGCCATAACTTTGCCTGCAGAGATTGCGACCTTCGCCTTTTTTGGTTCCCTTTCCTCAGGCTTCTTCCACACCGTGCTTTGTCGTTTTGTTTCTGGAGTTGAATGATGCACCCAGCTTTCATCCCCAGTGACAATACGGGAAAACAGTTGATCTCCATCTCTTTGATGCATTTCCAGGAAAGCTCGGGCTGCCTCCATCCGTTGTTGCTTGTGATTTTCTGAGAGCAAACGCGGGACCCATCTTGCGCAGACTTTGCGAAAATTCAAAACATCTGACATGATTGTTCCAATAGAAGAGCGTCCAATTTCGATTCCAGGAGGCAGTCGAATTATTATTTCATCAATGGTGACGCGGCGATCTGCTTCCACCACATTCCGAACAGCAGCAACGGCTGCTGCATTGTCCGTAGCAGTAACGGGCCTGCCGTTTCGCTCGTCATCATGCACGTTTTGCTGTCCTTCCAAGAACCATTTAGATGCTCATACATCCTTCACCATACACTGACACTAAATTGCGATGAATATTGACCGCAGTTTTATTTTTCGCCGTGAAAAAACGAATTACAGAACGGAGTTTGCAAGTGGACACGTTCACCAGTGGTAGCTCCATGGAAACTGAAGCGCTACGGACTTGTGCGTACGAGTAGCGTGATTTTGAAGGTCACGCGCTTCCAACGCATCCTAGTGACCCTTTCTTACACTACTAACTAATTTTTACAACGTTTCGTTCGCAGAAAAAAAAAGGGAAACTTATTTATTGGATGGCCCTCGTATATATCGACAATATATATTTACATTTATATAACAATTAAACCAAACTTTTCTTTACTGGACAAAACTCAACATAACTGAAAATAAACATCAAGCTTTATATAAACATCTACGTAACCACCTTCTTACAGGCCAAAATCAATTAAACACACACAAAGTAAATAAAATCAAGTAACGATAACACATACACTGTGTAAAGATGAAGATAATATAGATTCACCAATTCTCTATAAAACTTCAACAAGGGTCTTACAGATATACATATATGTAGAAAGTATATTTGTGGCACATGTAGACTATCTGAAGGGTATATGTGAAAATTTGAATAGTAGACCTATCTATTAGAGCATTTTAAAAAAATCAATAAACATCTTTATTAGGATTTTTTTCAAAGGCGAACTTTCTAGCAAAGTTTCATCAACAGGACTATTACCTATTTTTTAAAAATATTACGGAAGATTATAAATGTGGCCTAAATAGAAATAAAAGGTTTGTTAGAACATATACATCTTGGTATAAGAAATAAAGTTATTATGCTTAAACTGTCAAACTTGTTCGCTCTTTCGGCTACTTTTTCCCTTAAGATAAACGCTCCAAACCCCTACATTAGAAAGGAAGAAGGATTCTCTCAAAATGACCGATGCTTTTGTAACCTTACTTAAAGAAGAGGATGAAATGATTTGAGTCGAAACAGAGCACAATTCGCCTTCAAGCATTCCGAGCCAAATGAAAGATCTTCAAGCTATTAGAGTTGGATAAGGCGGTGAAATAAGTCCGTGGTACTTAGTCTCTTCGAACAGTTCGTTATAGAAAAATAGATCTTCTCTCATCGCAACTTTTTCAAGCTAAATAAGGAACAGTTCGACAAATATAAACGAAACGCCTGTTAAAGAACATCTTTCTGCCGGAAAAGATAATGGCGCAAACCTGAAAAAAATATAAAGATCTCGCTTATGGCAATATTTTCAAAAATGTGTTCAATGTAATTGTAATTCTGTCCAAGTATGAAGCTGTGGCAAAAGATAACTACAGAAGGCAAGCACACTTAGCGCAGGTTCCCACGATATAGTTAGTAAATAGCAAATAAGAAGGGAAATTAAAGCTTCAATATCACAAACATTTTGCCATATCACCTTCAAAGCATATATCTACTGGTTACCTGCGAAATACGCAGTGAATGGAGTATCTAAACTTACTACCAGAATCAAACAACTTATCACCAGAAAACATCACAAAAATGATTTTTACAACAATCAATCATCATTCAATATAACTGACATCCTCTTCATCAACTAATAATAATAGCGCCAATCTCTTCTCAAGATGACGAATCATGTTTTATATTCTAAAGCTGAAAAACCCTCGAAAGAGTTCCAATATAATTTGTTTTTGCAATTACCCCGAAGTCTCACTAAGGTAAATTGTCAAAATAAATCATTCAATCATTCAGTGCTGGAAAGAGATAAAGCCAATGTATTCATCAAACAGGAATAGAAAAACATAGAAAAGTGCCTTAATATTCCAGCCGATTTTAATATATTTGAATAAGCAATGAGAAAGTACATAGAATGATCCTATGCCGAAATTTTATAATTATAATTATATTATTATTTTTATATATAGCCACATACAACTATCTGAATATCAAAATCTCTAAAGCGATAAGTTTTCACAGTTCAAACTTTCCAACCAAATGCCTTCAACCTTTGAACCATCCCGTTATTTAATGTTTGAAGGAATACTTATCCTAATGTTGAGATATTGTGGAAGAGAGAGAATGTATACAACTCTCTCTCTCTCAAAATCCACCAATAATTGTGGATGCTATAAATTGATCTCACTTCCACGTCGGCATCTGTCAAACAGAGGAAGATGTGTATTTGCTATATCAATCCAACACCATTTTTACCACCATAACTCCATCTGATCTGACGGTGATTACGAGAAAACGGATCGCTGTTAAAGTTTCTAACAAATTTTTCACGTCTCTCAGTATCATAACATCATAGATAATTTTAAAGTGGTTGAACTGGCATTATTAAGCCAATCTACTAGAGATACTTGATCACTCAATCGCTTAGAATTAGTAAAAATAATAATTTCATTTTGCACAGAAGGGACTCAAGAGAAGTGTTAGCTAAAAATATATTATTTTTATTATTTATAATCCTTTCTCAATCAGTGTAATGGCTAACCAAGGGAAAATAAAACATACATTATGGTGCCTAAAATAATTCGGAGAAACAACGGCGAAACCTATACTAAATCCGATTTATTTCGTCATTTTCTAGGCATTTTTTTTAATAAACCAAAAGAATGCAGGCTGGCACCACGAAAGCAACCTTTCGAAACAAGATACAACTCTATTTATATTATAAGAGATATTCTGTACTTAAAATGGAACTAACTTCTGAAAAGAATATCCCGATTACTTTTTTTCGAACCAGAGAACAAAGTGCTAGTTAAGATTGGGATTATATAAGATAGGCATAGCACTCGTATCTTCATTTTTCTAGTAGTATTAATCTGTATTATTTTGAACCAATATACTACGACCTTTAATAACGTTACACTTCTGAAACATCTACATAGATATCACACACTTTCTTCTCTAACAAACTGTTAGGTTTTTTTTATAAGTTGTTTTATTCATAGATTAATATATTTATATTTTGACCAGATGACCGGACGACTTTACATGTATATATTTGGTTTTTTAATGATGTAAATGAGTCGGCGTTTGTCCTATCATTTCGGTTGGCCGTGCTTGTTCCTTAAATATCACCGTTAGTCGGGTAATCGCTCTTGACATGAATCCTGCCAAGAAGAAAAAGAAGGCCTACAAGCCTACAACCCGCATCGTGAACGTCGCCGACCTGGAGAGGGAAGATGAGATGGTGATCTCACGCAACTGCAGCATCCTGAGCTCCATTGGCCATCCTGCCCTGAAATCCCTGCATGAGGACCTGATACGCTACATCGCCTCGCGGACTGAAATGATCAAGGCCCTCGCTACCAATGTAGAGAACCTCACTGACACCCTCGAGTCCTTCGCAGAGTTGGACGAAATTCAGGAGGCCAACAAGCCCAAGACTGCTTGCCGCGGCACTCAAACCTGCCCTGCTCCTTCCTGCAATGAAACCAGCTCCCAGACTGACCCAATCAAGCCCGCCACTCCTGCTCCTGCTGCTCTCCCTGCCAAGAAGCCTGCCTCCTCCCTGCCTGCTCCTGCTCCAACCAAAAGGAAGCAGTCTGAAGCTCCCAACCCGCCTGCAAAGAGGACAAACCTGAATGGTCCTTCAAAACCTGTGCCTTCCCACGTCTCCGAGCCTGCGGCCGCCCAAGTGATCCTTCATGGAGAAAAATCGGCGGCCCACACAGTGGTCATCTCAGATGACCCACAGGCTGACCCAAGGGAGATGCTGAAAACAGTCCGCGCTGCTCACACTCTCCCCCAAGGCGTTTGGGCCTCCCTGCGCACCAAGGGGAAGCTGGTCCTCCATTCCAGCAATCCTGACACCATCCTTGAGGTTACAACCTCCCTGGCCAGCAAGTTGAATGGAATGAAGGTCCGCCAGCAGAAGGAGATCCTGCCACGGATCTGCCTCTTCAAAGTGGATGAGGAGACATCCAACTCCACAATTGAGGAGACCTTCCTGGAAACCGCTGCTGTTAGAAAACTTCCTGGGGACAAGGTGGTGCGCGTGGCGCACCGTTCTGCACCCAGAAACGGGACCTGCACCGCCTTCATCGAGGTGGACCTCAAGACCTTTAGAGCCCTGAGCGTTCGCGGGGGATCGTGGTGGATGGAGTAATCCTCAACTTCGAGGAGTCCATCCGCGCCCGCGTCTGCTTCCGCTGTTGTGGCTTCGGCCACAACTCTGCCCAATGCACCAGAGCTCCTAAGTGCTTCCACTGCGGTGAAGACGGCCATGAAGGCCGAACCTGCCCATCCATTGCTGACCAGCGCACCTCCAAATGTGCCAACTGCTGCTCCCAGGGCCTTCCTGACAAGCACGAGGCGAGAGCCTCAAGCTGCCCCATCCTGAAGTCTAGGGCCCTCAAGTTCTAGGCTTCAAGGACCTTCTGCCTCCATTATCATCTGCCACTTCTCCTGGATTCCTGGCCTATTCAACGCACCCGCCTCACTGCACCCTGGCGCTATTCCCCTGCTTGCCCAACGTTTCTACCACCCCTGCGAGACATCTCCTGCTTCCACATCCTAGGGTCCCTTGCCACCTGACATCGATTTTGGGCTCAAAAATCATAACTTTTGGTTAGTAGCCCGTAAATAAAGATATTTTCTCTCTGTAAATGAGTCAGTTATGAAAGAGATATATGTAATAAAATGCCACCGATTGTAATTAAATCGACGATCGGACCAACCGGCGAGAAACTATGCATAATCGAAGCCTTCTTAATAACGAAGATCCTAGACAAATGTGGAATCGAGTATAAACTTGAGGAAACGGTTCAATCAAAGAAGAGAACTCGCGGCTCCCAATCGGATGACTCAAGATCGCCAACTAGGAGCGAGCGTAATCTGAAGACGCCTAGAATGGACATCGACGAACAAAGTCCCGCCACTGAAATTTCTCAACAAATGAACGTAGCTCACTCACCGCAAGACGATGAAGAAAATAACGACAACGATGGCCCATGGACCACAGTCACTAACGTGAAAAAACCGAGAATTCCTTCTGTTATTGCAGAAAATGTAGCAGATTGGAAGCTTCATTGCCAAGAACTTAAAGGCTTGTGCACGGAACCATTCCAAGTCACGATTTCTGGCAAAAAGCACATAATTAAATCTAAAAACATAGGCGACTTCAAAAAAATCAGGGAGTATGTACAGAAAAATAATGGAGGATATTCCTACAGACTACAGGAGGAAAAACCACTGAAAGTGGTATTGAAGGGGGTAACAACAGCCTTCAAAGAAGAAGACGTCGTAACTGAACTGGTCTCAATGGGCTTCACTGAGGTCATTGTCAAAAGACTCCATAGACAATCGACCAAAATACCGATGGATATAGTCCTAGTAGAGCTACCGAAAAATGAACACAATAAGCGAATCTATGGAATAACCGAAATACTTTACCAAAAAATAGTCGTGGAATCATTCAGGACTACAAAACGAGTGACCCAATGCTTTAACTGCCAGGGTTTTGGGCATGGCCAGCTAAACTGCTTTTTGAAGCCTAAATGCGTCAAGTGTGCTGAATAACATCATTCGAAGGATTGTCCAAGAAAGTCGAAACAGCTCCCACCAAAGTGCGCTAACTGTGGAGAGGCGCACACAGCCAATTACCGCGGATGCCCAAATTTTCCGAAGCCACAACAACAGCAGCTAAAGCCTCCCAGACAAAACTCCCCTAACACCATACCTCAAGCAAGCTCCACTAAAACAGAAGAAGCAACTGTTGAAAAACAAAAGGCAAGTTACGCGGAAACTACAAAAAAGAAAACTACTCGTTCTGACACCAGTGAACTGTGCGAAAAGCTATTGGAAATTATCAAAACTTACTTACAATGAAAGGAAAATTACCTTTAAAAATCGTTTTCTGAATTTGCAACGGAATCAAACTGAAAAAAGAAGAATTCCTACAGTTTTTAGAAGAAAACTCAATAGACATGGCACTTCTCAGTGAAACACACTTAAAACCATCTGTCGACCTCAAACTCAGAAACTATCAGACAATAAGAGACGATAGAATCGTTGGAAGGGGCGGTGGAACGGCAATAATTCTAAAAAACTATCTTAAATATAAAAAAGTGCTGATTCAAACATCTAACATGGAAAACACCACAATTCTAATGAAACCAGATGGAAGGGCAGTAGTGCAGATATCGTCAATCTATAAGAAACCCGATCTACCACTCCAGGAGGAAGATCTGAATCTCTTGTTAGAGAATAATCAATCAGTAATCGCTGCAGGAGACTGGAACTCCAAGCACCCTCTTTGGGGCTCAAGAACCTCCAATAATAGTGGAACCGTGCTTCATAATTTTTCCGAAAAAGAAAACCTGGACATTGTCGCACCTTCTTCACCCACGCACTACAGTCCTTTGGGAAATCCAGACTTTTTAGACATCGCAATTCTTAGAAACATCCCCTGGACTTCGAGGATTAAGACCCTGGATGCCTTATCTTCAGATCACCTCCCAGTAATCCTAGAGCTGACCTGCCCGAAGGATGAATTCACGACTAGGGCTTGCCGACTCACTAACTGGGTACACTTCCAACAAGACTTAATTTCCAGTACGCCTCCTAGAGTGCCCTTGAAAACGGAAGCCAATATTGACTCAGCAGTGACCATACTAAATGATAAAATCTACAACAGCTACTCAAAAAACACAGTTATATCATCCTCTTCATCAAAACAGAACCCCTCAACCAAGGCCTTGATAAAATAAAAGAATAAAGCTCGTAAGAGATGGCAAGCAACCTGGGATCCAGCCCATAGAGCCATTTATTTAAACCTACAGGGAAAAGTTAACAAAGCCCTCAAATCCGACTCCACCGAGAACTGGAATCAATTCATACACAAGATTGAATCAAGCCCAAAGGACTTCTGGAGAAAAACAAAACCCATCAGGAAAAAAACGGAAAGGATCTCAAGTTTAGTAACGAACGGCAAAACCTCTTATTGACTGACAAAGAAATCGGAAATGAACTTGCAGAACACTTCTCCAACCAGTTCTCCAAGGAAAAAGAAGAAGACCAACCAAATATAAATTATAATCACCAACAAGAAAAAATGCTCACAATGACGACACCAAATGAAGTCAAAAAAGTGATTAAATACTTAGCTAACCACAAAGCTCCTGGCCATGACAATATCACTCCGCAAATGGCCAAGAATCTTCCCATCAAATGGATTGTATTTCTAGCTGGAGTATTCAACGCCGCACTGCACTTGTGTTACTACCCCAAAGTCTGGAAGCATGCTATCATAATTCCAATTCCAAAGAAATCCGCTAAATCCCCTGAAGATCTAAGACCTATCAGCCTCCTCTCCACCATCGGCAAAATTTACGAAAGAATTATTCTACGTAGACTTCAGATGTACTTGGACAACTCTAACTTCATCATCCCGCAGCAATTCGGATTTAGAAGGGGGCATTCAACAACTCACCAACTCATTGCAGTTCTGGACTACATCCAAATAAGAAGATCCCACAAGGAAGTGGTAGGTGCTGTCTTTCTAGATTTTGCGAAAGCATTTGATAAAGTTTGGCATAATGGCCTTATAAAGAAACTCACAAAACACCAGTTCCCAAGTGACATTATCAATTTTATGCAGAATTATCTACAGGGCAGGACATTTTCAGTCAAGCAAGGAAATTTTATAACTGAACCAAAGCCAATCCAGACTGGAGTACCTCAAGGCTCTATCCTCGGAACCTACCTTTTCAATATTTACATTAATGACATCCCACTGCACTCTAAATGTAAACTTTAGCTCTTCGCAGATGACACAGCAATTTTATTCAACTTTAAATCAGTCAACCTATTGGTTACTCAGCTTCAGAGTTACCTAAATGACATAATCAAATGGTGCGATGAGTGGAAACTAGACATTAACCCAACTAAGACTCAAGCAATAGTTTTTCCCCCAAGAGATAACAAAAAATTCAAGCCACAAACCAACTTGACAGTAAACTCAAGCACTATTAGTTGGGCCGACCATGACAAGTATCTTGGTGTGACTTTGGATTCGAAATTAAAATTTAACCTACATGTCCAAAACACCATAAGAAAGGCAAAGATAGCCAAAATATATCTATCAAGCCTGCTTAATTTTAAAAGTAATTTAACAACAAAGCATAAATTCACGTTGTACAAAACCTGTATTCTACCCATCATCACGTACGCACTACCAGTCTGGGGCAAATATATCACACCTACGGATAAAAAAAGAATAGATGCCTTCATGAGGATTTGCTTACGAACCACTATAGGAGCCCCATTCAATCTTTCAAACAAAATTCTCAAAGAAGATCTCAACCAGCCTAATATAGAAGAGATTTATCAAGACTCTGCTACAAGACTATTCTCGCAATTTCAAAAACCCTCAAATCCAACTATACAAGAAATTGACTTATATATATATATATATATTAAAAATAGCATATCCTGACCAGGAGCACATGTGCTTTATAGAAGGCAGAGCGCCATCTGGTGGAACAGAAATCAACTAAACATTGATTTAGCCTGTTCCCTGATATTTGGCCAACCCAATTTCTTGATAAATCAAGAAAAGCCATCCACGAACGCGTTTCGCGCTTTTGGCGCTCGTCAGCGTGGAGTAGGCTGAACTATTGCGACCAAAAAATATTTTTTGATCCCAATGGCTTCCTGAAAAACCAAGAAATGGGTATTTAAGGTCAAACTTGCGTAAATACGCTTAGCACATTAAAAAACGAAATAAAAATTTTATTTCATTTTTTAATATATATATATATACATACAAGTACTATATATATTGATATACTTGTACTATTTTGCTATTGAAATGATAATCAGTCTTCCTCCGTGGTCTACTTTACAAAATATTTCCCTAAAGATTTTGTTTCTGACAATCGAAGATAATACAGAAATATTGATATAATCTTTTTCTGACTGGAAAATAGTTATTTTTGTTCAGTACTTTGTGAATTTTTATTGGTCAAAAATAAGATAAAAACCCTTACAGAATTAACCCTCTGTCCTGTTAAAATTTCAGACAGATTAGGTACCTATTGGGGACGTGTATAGCCAACAACAACAAAAAAAAATATATATATGGCAATATAGTGGTAATTATGTGGTGGGGAAAGGGAAATAATCACGCCACAAATTGGTAGAGGAATTTGGAAGCCATCCGAGAGAGAGAGGTAGCGCAAGGGGCTGTCCGCTGAACGACCGTTTTTGTCGCGCACCACCCCCCGACTCCAAAAATAGGTCTGCGGGTTCCAAGAAAAGCCCCCTCCGGCATGTGGCCAGTGGTTCAAAATGGCCGTAACTTAGTTGCCTTCTATCGACTACGTCTATCTCTCTCTGGTCGACTGTAGATTTACTTTATTATTCCTGGAAGAGCATATATTATGACATATATATATATGTGATAAGATCCTGTCGACTTTCTATGGGACAATATAATAATAATGTGGGGAAAGAGAAATAATCACACCACAATTTGGTAGAGGAGGGACCCAGGCAACCAGAGAGAGATGGAGAGCGACGGACCCGGCACCGCCAGGCGGCCGCCGTTTTTCGCACACAAAATGCTCAACTGTCTTAATTAGTCCTGAGGTTCTACGAAATGGGCCCCTTGGAATGTGGCCAGTGGCTCAAATGACCTTACTTTAGCCGTCCGTCTCTACGTCTCTCTCTGGTTGACTGTAGATTTTCTTCATTATTCCTGGAAGAGCATATATTATGACATATATATATATATAGTTAAACTTGTCTATAGCGCCCCCTCCAAATAGCGCCTTCCTCTCTATAACGCCCGATTTTAAACATTAAATGTTAAAATTTTACATTAAAAGTGACCTGTTTATAGCACCCACTCTCTATAGCATCCTATTTTGTTGAGTCTTAAGAGGGGGCGCTATAGACAGGTTAAACTGTATATATACGCATGGCCCAACCAATTTGCCAGCTAAACACCTCTTTGGCAGATTGTGAAGTTTCCATTAGATCCCGTGTGGGTCTCATGAAATAAAGTCCACTCTAGACTGACGAGGGCCATTAGCTAAAAACCATGGTATCTAGGTGGACACTTCTCAGTTTTTCAAAGCTGGTGTTTTGGATTTGTCACCGACCCGATGCCACTAGTTTGCGGCGACGGTCAATAGATGGCGTCTAGTTTTGACGCTTAATTTGACGGGAGAGGCGCCCTATACTTTTTTTAGATTAATTTCCTCTCGACAAAATCCCCATTCTTCATTTATATATATGCATACATATACTGACCTTAATATATAAAAAGTAGGAATTAATAAGCCAACTGCTATTCAAATTTGAAACTTTTAAAGCGATTTTTTTATTTTCTAAAAAATTTGCGCACTCGATATTTGAAATTTTTAAATAGTGAATTTAAAAAAATAAAAACAGATTTTATTTCAGAGAGAATTTATTTCAATAGTATACATATCATGACATTCTAAAAATATCACTTTTCGTTTATGCTCAAAAACTAAGTTTAATAAAAGTAAAATCTATCTTTTCATTTTTAATAACGTGTATAAAATATACATAAATATAAAACGTGTATAAAATATACATAAATATAAAACGTGTTTAAATATACTTTGTATATATTTAATTGTGATATTTTCAATGAAGAAAACTAATTCTAATAACTGGAACTCTAGATTGCAACGAGCATCTGAAGAAGGCCATAAAAATGTGGTAATTTCTTTGATAAGACAAGGAATAGATGTAAATGCTACGTTTGAATTAGGTCTTACAGCCTTACATGAATGTTCAAGGTTTGGCCATGTTGATACAGCCCGTATCTTGATAGAAACTGGTGCTGAGGTTAATAGAAAGGATTATAGCTCTTCAACACCTTTAGATCTGGCTATACTTGGTAAACATGTCGAAATGATCAAGTTACTCTTGGAATCAGGAGCACATGTAAACACCAAAGGTCGTTGGGGCATCACGCCTTTATATTTTACATGTTGTATTGTCCCAAATGAAGAAATCACCAAGATACTAGTTAAAGCTGGTGCTGAACCAGATGCAAGAATAGATATCTTTTACAGCACCTGTTTGCATGCTATAAGAAAAATTGATATTGCTGATATTTTACTAAGAAATGGGGCTACAATTAATATACAAGATTCTAATGGAAATACCCCATTACACAGGGCTGTGATTACATGCAATGCAAAAACAGTTAAGTTTTTACTTTCCAAAGGAGCGGATCCTAACACAATGGATTATCTTGACAGTTTTCCATTATACGCAGCTATAGAACGTCGTAATCTACAAGTCGCTGAGCTGTTGATCTTCGGTGGAGCAGACCTTTTTAAAAAGGTTAATAGAATAGGTTTTTTAGATAAAGCCATAGATTTAGGTCACATAAATATGGCGAAGTTAATAATCATGCATATGGTCGTGAAAAAGCCAAGTCACTTGAAGCCTGAGATCGTTGCCAATGAAGCGACACTATCAAAACATTGGGACGACTGCCAAGCTGAAACTGAATATATGGACAAGACCGTCATCGGGCAAAGCACCATTACCTACCGCAAGTTTGTCCTGGAATCCTGTGAGAACAAGCTGGCACTATACTTGTCCCATAAAACTACTCGGGTGAAGGAAACTCTATCCAATACTAAAGTTCTAGAAAATGAACTCGAAATATATTCTCTGATGGTAAGTAAAAAGGTGGTTATTGGAAGAAATAGAAAGACATTACTTGACAAAATGAAGACGTTCGTGAAAGCAACCAAGCTAAAACATCTGAGTTTTACTACAAAAGCCGAAGTTATACAATGTTTGGATAATTACCTCATAGAGAATATCTAGTGAACTTTCAAATTTTAATGTAAATATGAATATTTCTATATTCCCTGGAGTCAACAAAGAAAAGAAGAGATAAATTTAAAATTTTAATGTCTTAACTACAAAATAAATAGAAATAGTCCAAATTTATGTACAATATTTATTATTTCTATTTGTTTTGTAAATATACTAGTGCTACAGCTTGTTCAATGTAAGGATCAAGAATGATGATCAGGTTTAAGTCTTATTAAAGTGTTACATTCAAAATGTACTAAAAATAAAGTATGCGTTAGTCTATATATCTTAGTTCTCTTTCTGTGTGCCAAATGTAGTAAAATAAATAGCAAGATACACCTTTCACCAAATTATTTTTCTCTCTTTGAATATATATCCTTCCTTATATATATATATCCTTTCCTTTATATCTATAAAAATGAAATCCAAAATCGATGTTTATTATCGCGTTGCTCAAATTCTACAAAATCAATCATTATGAAATTTCGCATGTAGGTAGCTGAAGATTTCGTTTAACATATAGGCTATTCAAGAAATAAAAAGGACAATGTGCATTTTAAAAATAAGTAAAACCAAAAAGCGTTAGTTCCAGCCTTTTGTCGCTTGCTGCAGCACTGATCGCGACGATAAATTAATTTGACTGGTTAATAATTTTACACGTATTTGTTAGTTTGTTTACACGATGAATGTTTTTAAAAGGTACGATTATCCAATCGCCATGGAACTTTAGGAATCCATTTACTATACTACTGGGATGGTTTCTGGTTTGCATTTGATATGAAATAAATATTCGTTGCAATTTTATTTGCATATTTTCTACTTTCACTCACAAGCAGCGCCTCTTGCGGTTTCTAGTGAAATTACATTTATAAATTGTAAAAATGCTAAAATGTGTTCCAAGTATGATAATTTTAATATTTAATTTGAGGAATAAAAAAATATAATATTCCAATCTTTTGTAAAAAAACTTGGCATATCAATATAAATATATATTTAAATAAAATATCTTATTTAAAATTCAATAAATGTTTTCAAAAAAATTATGCGTTTTAAAATATATATTTAAACGTTGTTTTTCCTCCTCACTCATGAACATATATAACCTTTTAGGGGAATCCCTTTGTAAGAAAATAGTGTCTCAATAAAGGTTTTTTGTTGTTTTTTTTTATCCTTTTAGTTTGAATTAGACAGGATCTTGGAGGTCGTTCTCATAAAGAAGTTGTTGTTGTAATATATATAATTGTTTCTAAGTAAAATTGTAGATATTCTACACAATGTATAAAATTATATTTTTAAAAATAATATATTTAAGCAGGAGTGCATGTTAATAAAGATCCTTTGAAAATATATTTAAACGCATATAACAATATTTATATACGTTTATAAATCTATATATAGGTGGATTGGATGTTTTCAGGAATCGTTTTAACAAATGTTCGTTAGGCAAACTTTTACTGGGGTAAAAACCAGGTAAAGCCTGATACATTCGCTAAATACATTTATTTACAAATGTTCGTTTGTGGCACGATACTATTCGTTCAACTTCAAATTACCGAATGGACCAATTAATATTGATTATATTCAACTTATCAAGTATTTTTCAAGGGACCGGGAAAACAATTAAAATTCGAGAGTATCGACAAGTATAGATTCAGTAGGGATTGGATGTTTGCTAGAATCGTTTTAACAAAGTTTGTTAGGCAAACATTTATTCGGGTAAAAACCTAGCGAAGCCGGGAACATATATATATGTGTTTGTCGGCTATGCACGCCCTCAATATATAACTAATCTCGCTGAAATTTGAACAGGACAGAGAGTTAAATCTGGAAAGAGTTTTTTGTCGCACTTTTAACCAAGAAAAAGTATAATTGACCAAGTACTGAGCAACAATATTTTTTCAGTCAGAAATGATTATGACAATATTGCTGTATCATGCTTGATTGCCATAAACAAAATTCTTTAGGGGAATATTCTCTAAACTAGCGGATGTACATGGCTTCGCCCGAGGTTTTACCCGAGTAAAGGTTTGTCTAACGAACATTTGTTAAAACAATTCTCTATAAACTTATAAAAATATATATATAGGTGACAATATAGTGGTAATAATGTGGTGAGGAGAGAAATAATCACACGACGAGTTTGAAGAGGAATCTGGAAGCCATCCGAGAGAGAGAGGTAGCGAGAGGGCTGTCCGCTGAACGACTGTCTTGTGTGGTCACCCCCCGATTACCAAATTAGTCCCCAGGTGTTGACGGGCGGGCCCCTTTTGCCGCCCCTTTGGAATGTCGTGATCTCTAAAGTGACGCCCTTTAGCCACCCATCTCTCTCTGGCTGATTCTAGGTTTGCTTTATTAATCCTGGAAGAGCATATATTATGACATATATATATATTGATAATTTGAAACTCGTAAATTTGAATATCTCGATAAAGTGAACACTTTTTCCCGGTCCCTGTGTGCCGTGTCATCCTGAATTTTGTCTTTTCTAATTTTCTACATTACAAAATCATCGTTTTATCTAGTGAACATTTTTCCCGGTCCCTTGAAAAATACTCGATAAGTTGAATAAAATCAATTTTAATTGGTTCCCTCGGTAATTGGAAGTTAAAGAAATAGTATCTTCGCCTTGAATTGTATCATTATTCTTGTCTCAAATAAATTGCAGTGTCATCCTGAGATAATCTTACTTTTGATAAATAATCTTTAAGATAATAAACTTAGTGATAATAAAACTCATAGATATAAAAACCTGTTATCATCGTCGCAATGGTGGCGCTGCTTGCGAGTTAAATCTACAAATCTGCAAATAACTCTAAGGAAATTCAAGATATTCAAGAAATTATTTTTCAAAAACCTTTCCGGGGATATACCTAATAATATCCCAAATTTTCACGGCGATTGGATGTATGGTTTTTTAATCTATAGAGTACACACAGACAGACATTCAATTTTATATATATATAGACCACGGGCGAAGCCAGATAATAAATATCAGTTGGTAGGAACAAAATCTACCAGCGAAACAATTACTCGAGCAGAAGACACACAAAGCCAGGCCATCTCTATATATAAAATATCGTTTTTTCGGCCTTTTGACTAAGATCATGTAGTATATCTTTATATATTTTTATTTATTTATATCTTTTTAAAAATCTATTCAGTAGAGATTGAGATTGAAACTACTTTATTTCAAAGTCCATATAAGATTCTATAAGGTTAAATACAGAATAAATATAAATATATGATTATATGATGATAAAAATATGAATAAATAGATAAAAATAGGTTCAGTAGAGAGAGTGATATGTTTACTTGGAACATATATTTATATATTACTAGCGGATGTACCCGGCTTCGCCCGGGTTTTACCCGAGTAAAGGTTTGTCTAACGAACATTTGTTAAAACAATTATCTATAAACTTATAATTAAAAAAAAAAGAAATATTTTAATAATTTGAAACACGTAAATTTGAATCTCTCGATAAAGTGAACATTTTTCCCGGTCCCTTGAAAAATGCTCGATAAGTTGAATAAACTCAATATTAATAGGTTCCCTCGGTAATTGGAAGTTAAAGAGGAATAGTATCTTTGTTGGAATTGTATCATTATTCTTGTCTCAAATAAATTGCCGTGTCATCCTAAATTTTGTCTTTCCTAATTTTCTACATTACAAAATCATCATTTTATCTATTCTACCAATATATATGTTGTAGATAAATGATAAAACTAACTTTGACTTGTGCGCAATTAATAGGTAGAAAATCTTACTTTTGATAAATAATCTTTAAGATATTAAACTTAGTGTGATAATAAAACTTATAGATAAAAGAAATTTGTTATTATCGTCGCAATAGGGGCGCTGCTTTCGAGTTAAATCTACAAATAACTCTGAGAATATTCAAGAAATTATTTTTCAAAACCTTCCCGGGGATATACCTAATAATATCCCAAAATTTCACGGCGATTGGATGTATGGTTTTGAATCTATAGAGTACAAACAAACAGACAGACAGACATTTAATTTTATATATATAGATTAGCAGTAATTAAACGTAACAGTAAAAAAATATTCATTTTAATATATGTAAATAGTCTCTTAAGAAAAACCACCTAAAAACATGACTCAACTTGTTTCTCCTGTAGGTGGTCTCTCATTGGAGATTCTAATTGATATTAAAGAATCTCTAATATACCTTTAATAAGAGACTGCCTCTTGGAGAGACGGGTTAAGCTACGATTTTAGGCATCCTCTCAATGGAAGCTCTACTGTATCTACTTTTTCACACTGTTTGCCTTAATAAATGCCATTTTAACCATTTTAAATGTGCATCAATCCAGTCTATTTTTTTGATATTTTATAGGCAAAATCACTTCATTTCAATTCATAGGGAATTCTTAACATTTTTTTTTTCTTCATTCAGCTTACTTTCTATTATATTTTAAGCCATTGTTCCATTATACATATTTAATACCGTTTACACTGTTTTACTTTCAAAAATGTCATTAATAATTTGAATACAGACACATTGAAAACCTGCTTAATAATGATGATAATTTTTAATAAAAATTTTAATGGAATTTGGGAAATAAAACGAAACGAAAAAAGGAAATCTGACAAAAAATAGCTTTATAACTTTCCCCAAAGTTCTAAATGGTCAAATAGCAAGTGGCTTTATAAATAAAATTATAGACAAAGATAAAATATAGATTTTAAAATATTTTTTTTTACTTAATTTTAATGCATTGTAAATTCTTCATCTTCAGAGTCATTGGTAGTTATGTAGAAAATTTGGTGACATTTGGTTAAGTAGTTTCTGAGTTTATCGATAAACAGACAGACAAATTTTGATTTTTATATATATAAAGATAATACAGAGATAATAAATCAGAGTGCTAAAAATATAACAGATTAATTAATATTTATCCTTATTTTTTCTAAAAAAAAAGGTTTCTCAAACTAATAACCAGATAGAAACCTTTCTGGTAGTATATTAAACAATTTCTCAAAGTTAAATTGCGATGAAATGAGTAGTTTGGTCCGGCATAAAGAAGAGGCATATAATAATTTTTTTCTATATGCATGATAATATTTTTAGAGAAGATTGTTGAATTATAACAGATAAATCAGAATATTTATCTTGATTATTTTTAGGCTAAAAGTTATTTCAAAAATTTTATTTGCTAGAAACCTTCCCAGTACTATACTAAATAATTTCCCAGAGTTTCATGGCGTTCCAATGAGTGGTTTGGTCAGGCATAAAAGACAGACACACACACATACATTCTTTTTTATATATATATAGACAAGCGGATGTACCCGGCTTCGCCCGGGTTTTACCCGAGTAAAGGGTTGTCTAACGAACATTTGTGTAAACAATTCTCTATAAACTTATATAAAAAAAGATATATTTTGATAATTTGAAACTCGTAAATTTGAATCACTCGATAAAGTGAACATTTTTTCCCGGTCCCTTGAAAAATACTCGATAAGTTGAATAAAATCAACATTAATTGGTTCCCTCGGTAATTGGAAGTTAAAGGAATAGTATCTTGTCTTGGAATTGTATCATTATTCTTGTCTCAAATAAATTGCCATGTCATCCTGAATTTTGTCTTTCCTAATTTTCTACATTACAAAATCATCGTTTTATCTAGTGAACATTTTTTCCCGGTCCCTTGAAAAATACTCGATAAGTTGAATAAAATCAATATTAATTGGTTCCCTCCGTAATTGGAAGTTAAAGGAATAGTATCTTTGCCATGGAATTGTATCATTATTCTTGTCTCAAATAAATTGCCGCGATATCCTGAATTTTGTCTTTCCTAATTTTCTACATTACAGAATTATCATTTTATCTATTCTCCCAATATATATGTTGTAGATAAATGATAAAACTAACTCAGACTTTTGCGCAATTAATAGGTAGAAAATCTTACTTTTGATAAATAATCTTTAAGATAATAAACTTAGTGATAAGAAAATTAATAGATAAAAAAACTTGTTATCATCGTCGCAATGGGGGGCGCTGCTTTCGAGTTAAATCGACAAATCTGCAAATAACTCTAAGGATATTCAAGATATTCAAGAAATTATTTTTCAAAAACCTTCCTGGGGATATAGCTAATAATATCCCAAAATTTCACGGCGATTGGATGTATGGTTTTTGAATCTATAGAGTACAGACAGACAGACAAACAGACAGACATTCAATTTTATATCTTTATTAATAAAAGGCAAATTTCATAAGTGTTGTTCACTAAAAACTTTCGTTACAATGCATCAATTTCGACCAAAATTTCAACATTTATGTAAAACGAGATGGAGCAGGTTTTGCTTAACATCAAAATATTTTTCCTAACAATAACATGCGTAACTTAGCTGTTATCGATTAAATACAAAAAAAACAACAGAGTTAATTTTATTTATATATATAAATACATAATTAAATTTCAACGGAGTTAATTTTTTTACATACTAGCTAATAATCTCAATCTAAAAAATATTCAAAACAAGCAATTTTAAGATAACACCCTATGTAAAACAGTCGGCCAAGAAAACAAATAACGTGTAATATATATATAATATAATATATGTCATAATTTGTATATAATTGTATGCACCCCCGACCCACTATGCATGTACAATGTATGATTTTCAAAGATTTAATAAAGAATAAGGTAACTGGAGGAAAGAAAGTAGCAACAAGACATAGGAAGCAGGCTTCAAGCGGGCCCAATTATAAATAACTTGTACAGTCAATACTTCCTGGCAAGGCCGGTCGTATCTGGTGACCAGAAGTTATAAAAGTAGAGAGACGCCCAATATTTCCGGAGCAAGACCGGACGTATTTGATAACCGCGGAAGTAAGAAGAGTCGAGCAAACACCCAATACTTCCTGACCAGGCCGGATATCTTCCGACAAAAGCAGCTCCAAAGAAAGCCGCAGGACCAATTAGAAAGTATCCCCTTAAGTAGGCCAACCAATAGAAAAACGGGCACGTTCCATCCTTCGACCAATGGGAAGGAAGACAACTCGTGGTATTAAAACGAGAAGCAAGAATTGTCAGTAGTGATTTGGCTCTCATAGGAACAACACCTAGAGTTGCTCCTTCGCTCCCAACGAGGTGACATCTGCTCTGGACCTCTCTCCCTCTGCTCATCCCATAGCTAAGTACAATCACCACCATGTGATCAGATAATTAACAATCAAAACCGCTCTGCTCTTCTCAAGCTTTCTTTCCTCCAACCCAGTTGCCTTTTATTTTCAAACCCCATCACGTGTCCTGATTATTCCTAACTGTATGCTTCACTTGCCACTCAACGACTGCGTTTCAACCAATCCTCACCATTCAAATCGAACAACAAGAAATTCCGCAACGATATTGTCACAGAACGGTTAAGTCGACAGGATATATTACCACATATATATAATATAACGGTATAATAACGGTATAAAGAAATAATGAGCCTATCGTTCAAATTTATAATTGTAACGAATAGTATTTTGATTAAAACATTTTAAAAACACACACACACACACAGTTTGTAATATTATTATCAATTATCAATAATAAATATATTATCAATAATATTCGTTAGGCAAACTTCCACTCGGATAAAACCCGGGCGAAGCCGGGTACACATCCGCTAGTATATAGATATAAACATAAAATTTAATGAATATTATTATCATTTTATGATAATATTCTGTGTGTTCTGAAATATTATTATCAAACAGAATAAGATGTCTACGAGTATTTGCTATATCAATCAAACACCATTTTTACCACCATAACTCCATCTGCTGTGACGGTGATTACGAGAAAATCGGATCGCTGTTAAAGTTTCTAACAAATTTTTCACGTCTCTCAGTATCATAACATCATAGATAATCTTATAGTGGTTAAACTGGCATTATTAAGTCAACCTACTAGAGATACTGATCACTCAATCGCTTAGTATTAGTAAAAACAATAATTTCATTTTGCACAGAAGGGACTCTGGAAAAGTGTTAGCTATAACGATATGATTTTTATTATTTATAAACCTTTCTCAATCAGTGTATTGGCTAACCACGGGAAAATAAAACATACATTATGGTGCTTAAAATAATTTGGAGAATCAACGGCGAAACCTATACTAAATCTGATTTATTTCGTCATTTTCTAGGCATTTTTTAATAAACCAAAAGAATGCAGCCGGGCACCACGATAGCAACCTTTCGAAACAAGATACAACTATATATATATATTATAAGAGATATTCTGTACTTAAAATGGAACTAACTTCTGAAAAGAATATCCCGATTAACTTTGTTCGAACCAGAGAACAAAGTGCTAGTTATGATTGGGATTATATAAGATAGGGATAGCACTCGTATCTTCATTCTTTCTTGTAGTATTAATCTGTATTATTTTGATCCAATATATTACGACCTTTAATAACGTTATTCTTCTGAAACATCTATGTAGATATCACACACTTTCTTCTCTAACAAACAAGACCCGAATTGGGTCAAATGAAAGTAGAGCTGGAAACCATTAGAGAAAAGTTAGTGAAGAAAATAAAGGAGGCTCATAGTACTGGCTATATCTTTGAACAACTAGCCATCAAGGGCTAGCTCCTCACGGCAACTCATAAATTCAAGAAAAGGATGACTGCTGGAAGAAGAACATCCTCGTGTATATAAAGATATGCAGAATGACATGAAGAAAAAAGAATCTCGACATATAAGGACGAATATATTTAAACTAGACGAATGGCCCGGGCAACGCCTGGGTTTTACCCGAGTGCGTATATATTTTTAAAACGTTTTAATTCAAATACTATTCGTTACAATTATAAATTGGTGCCTTGGATGTCACTCTTGTGAAACGTCCCGTTCCAAACTGTGTGTTTTTAAAATGTTTTAATTAAAATACTATTCGTTACAATTATAAATTGGCGCCATGTATGTCACTCTTGTGAAACGTCCCGTTCCAAACTGTGTGTTTTTAAAATGTTTTAATTAAAATACTATTCGTTACAATTATAATTTGATTGTATAAGAAACATATTTTCATTTAAGTATTGTACTTTATATAAAAAAGATTAAATAATTGTGCAAAACGGTATATACGATATATAAACATCAAAAGAAATAATGAGCCTATCGTTCAAATATAAAATTCGAATAAATATAAATGAGATACTAAAAATTAAATACTTATTTAATGAATATCATATTTTATTCTTATATTAAAATATTTATTCTTTTATTCTTAACTTTAAGAACGGAAAAATATGTCCAGGGTAGCCTAGTAGTCATGGCATCTGCCTGGTAAGCGGAAGGTCGTGGGTTCGATTCCCATCCCTTTTTACTTTTTTTATTTTATCCATTCTGACCAAAATCTATCCGTGAACTTCACACAGTGAACTTCACACAGACAGAATAAGGCAATTATATAAGTAGATGTATCATTTCCTCGCGCGTTTTAAATATATTTAAAAATATATATATCTCAATATTATAGTCTGGAAAAGATATATTGATGACATCATTTGTATTAGTGAAATAACAAGCGCAAAAATATTCTAATTTAAAGCCATTTTTAACCTTTACATATAAAATAGAAAATAACATATCTTTGGCATTTCTAGACATCAGGCTTACCAGAATCTATAGTAAAATAGAAACCAGAATATATAGAAAAAAGGTAGAAAAAAAGGAAGATAGGTGACCGTGCTAGAAGCAAGGTGTGCTCAACTTAGGCTCCAACCAAGGTAGTGTCCACTCCATCATGTGAAAGACAAAGGTACCTCCACCAGTCTCATTACACTCTCCCTTTCACAAAGTCTATTTTCTATCCCATCCAGGTGTGCTCGTTATTCCCCTGTGGAAAACCACCATTCGACCAAGACTGCGCCACCAATCACCAATCCAATCAAATCCACCCAACCACACAATTCACCAGGATTCAAACGGGTTGTTACAGTCAACAGCAATACGACAAGGTAAACACCAATCTCACAGTAAGTCGACAGGAGTCAACAGGATCCCACAGTAAGTCGACAGGATCAATCGAAATATTATAGAGAGTCGACAGGATCAATCGAAATATTATATATATATATACTAGGGTTGCGATTAGGTGCCACAGCGTTTTTAACTACCCTGGGCCTAATCCGTTCTAGTAGCCTGAGAAGATTTTGTTTGCTTTCAATTTTGGCAGTGGCCAGCTGGTCCTGAATATGCGAGGGAAGTCCATGCATAACCCCAATAATCAGCAATTCCTCACTGAGACCCGGCATTCCTCCAACTGCATTTTTCTTTGCTTCTTGTAAAAATACTCAATCAAAGAGCCTCCCTGATACCTCCATCTAAAAGCGTGATCGTATTTATCTATTGGGTTTTCCTCAAAAGAACAAACAAATTCACGCTTCCACTCTTCATTACAGTAATCGTTTAAATCTTGAAATTTATTATCAAACCAGGGGAGTTCCGTTTAAGTAAGAACGCATACTATTGATCGTGGCACTCACCCATTCATTGTTTCTACAAATGTTTTCATACAATGTTATCCAAATCTTGGGGTCAATATTATTTCCATTAAAAATAGCTACATTTAGTTTGACTGATTTACATTTAGGTATTTCACTCTGATTTTTAAGAATCAATTGGGTTATTAAAATTTGCTCTTCTGTCATGACTCGAACTAGGTTTTTAATACTTTTAGCTGAAGTTATTTTATCTTCTTCAGGACAATCCAATTCTTCATCTTCTATATCTTGCATAGCAAAAGATAATTCTCTATCGAAATTATTATCCACATAACATTGAATGACATTTTTTGGAACTCCCACAAATCTATTGGAATCCTTCTGGAGGTATTAGAAGTAGGACGTTTACCGCATTTAAACACAAGTTCATGATGAACAGGCGATTGATATTCTTCGGGAAGTTCAAATATTTCACCGCTAGGGTTAAAACTAAATATAAATACCTTTACTTGCTAGAAGTATAAAACTATGGATCCTGTCGGTGGCGCCATATTTGTTATATTCCCATTTATTAAATTAACGTAAGTAAGAAGAAAAAGATAAATTAACTTTAATGTTACGATGTACTAGAGCGCCATCTGTTATCAAATTATAAAACTATTTTAGAGGCGTATTATTCTTTTTTTAAAATAAAACAATTTCTACTGTCCTTACTTTTTTCATCGCAGTAAGGACAGTAGAAATTGTTTTATTTTAAAAAAAGAATAATACGCCTCTAAAATAGTTTTATAATAAATTAACTTTGTTATTCGACGAACAAAAAAAGGAAACAATAGGCGTTCGACGCGCGCGCATCTTGTGACGTCACTCAAGCGCGAAGGGCGTGCGCGGTGGGAAAACAATTTATTTATTTCTCTCCTTCCATTCTTTTCTTCTTTTATATTGCAAGGTATATTACAGGTTAGTAAATCGTGATTGAAGATTTCAAGTATGTAGAAATACATAGAAACTTACTGAGCCTCGTTCAATTTATAGATGTTCGCAATCCCTCTTTTTTCAAATTCCCCTTTTAATGATTCATATTTACTCTTTAAAAGTGGCTATTTTAATCGCGATTAAATCTTTAATCAATTATTAATTATTAACAAAAAGTAAATTGTTTATTTATATAGTCAAAGCAAAAATAAGGAACTATTATGATTTTTGTTAGAACAAAAATATTTGAATTATAATATTTAAAATTAAAATATAAAAGAAAATTCAATTGAAATCTTTTTTTTTATATAAACTCTCAGAATATATATTAATTTATTATTTTTACAGAGTTGAATTATTTTTTTTTTTTTGGTTTAGATGCGTTTTCAATATTCAGAAACTCATTGTTGGCGTATCAATTAAAAATTCAAATTCATAATAAAAACTTAAATATCAGAAAATTAAACTCACCTATAATGGATTCAAAAATTGAATTTTTACTTAATATTATTCAAGAAAACTTCAACGAAGTGTATAGGATGATTGAAGAAGGGATTGATGTGAATTTTAAATTTGACAGAAATTTAATTCTTGAAAGTAACCTTTTAGCGCAATGTGATTTAATCGATGTATCAGACTCCCCACTGCATCTAGCTGCCGCTCTAGGTAACGAATACCTTTGTAGAAAATTATTGGACAAGGGTGCAGACATAAATGCCAGGAATAAGAATACAACAACTCCACTTCTGAAATCTACCTATACTAACAATTTTCAAACATTCAAATACCTGATTATTGCAGGAGCAGATTGTAATCTATCTGATCGCTTTGGAAAAACACCATTAATGAGGGCCTCTGAGATATGTGATGCAAACTTCTTAAAATATCTTTTAAAAGTCAACCTTGATTTAGAGGTGAGTTGCCAAATGCAGCTTACAGCAATCTTTTATTCAATTCATTCGAGAAATTTTCTAAATTTCAAGCTATTGTTAGAAGCTGGAGCTGATATAGGCAAAAAGGATCAATGTAATAGAACACTTTTACATCATGCATGCATATATAAGTTTCGAGAAGTGGCAAGTTTCCTGATCAAATCAGGAGCTGATGTTAATGAAAAAGATATTTTAGGTGATGCACCTTTAGCTATGGCAACAGTAAATCAAAGCAATGAAATAGCAAAACTGTTAATACAAGCTGGCGCTTCAATAAATGCAAAGAATAATAAATGTGAGACCGCGTTGTTTAAAGCTTCTCGCACTTTTAATCCAGTCATCATTCACACCCTTTTGGATGCTGGAGCTGACGCTAATATTAAAAACACAAATGAAATTTCACCTTTAAATTCAGCTGCATTTAAAATTATAATATCAAGATTAGCCCATGATATCAGTGTAAATATAGTTATAAAACGATTATTAAGATATTCTACTCATTTTAATTTATTTGAATTTTTGAGATCCAATGAAATCATGGGTGATAGATTTGAAAATATACCATTAATAAAATTAATGATATCATATTTTGTTTTATGGCGCCCAACATATAGTTTTCCTGAAAATATTCAGTTATCAAATAATCTGATTGAATGGATAAATAACTGCACGAGTCAAGTTGCTATAATGAAGAATCATCTTCTTCGTAAATCCAATATTACATTGCTTAGTTTCTTGTTAGAAAATGACCTAAACAGGTTAGCGGGTTATCTATCCAATGAAACAACAGGTCTACGTGAAAATATGGAATTGAACATGCCTTTTTATAAGAAACATTTTCCAAACTATTTTGAAATGATTCAAGAACGCTTTTCTGAAGGCATTGAGAAAGAAAAATTGCGTACAAAATTATTTTTGGTTGCGAATGAACTGGATTTTAAAAGATCAAACAAATTCAATATATTGAAATTTGTCAATCAAATACATTTTTGGAATTCAGAGTGTTATATATCAGAACAAAATTAAATTCACAATAATATAACTTAGTTATTTGTTTTGAATATATTTGTGTCTTAGTACAACTACTGTATTGTAAAATATATGAACTTGTACTTGAAGTCCCTAATTTGTATGTAAATACAAATTTAATCACTATAATTCTCAAAATATATATTATTAATCAATGTAATTGATGTATATATATTGTTCATTTGTTTTAGATAAATATAAAATGATGTATATATATTGTTCATTTGTTTTAAATAAATATAAAATGATGTATATAATTGTTCATTTATTTTGCATATTTTTCATCTTTGAATTTATCTTATAATTTGGTCTGTGAAAATAAATATATTGGACCAGTGACCAAAAAGGCTGTAAATAGATCGTTTAATGTTAGTTAGATAGTATAGAGAATGGTTAGGCAGGATATATATATATATATTTAAATGTTATGCTTGTGTAATTATAATCTTAATTGAATAAAAATATTTAAATTATAAATGTATTCTAAATCTTAAATACCAAGCATTAAAACAACTGGCGACGAGGAAAAGCAAATTTTGTAAAGAAAAAAGAATTTAAATAGTGAAAAGAAATTATACTTTAAAAAAAATGTCTTCAAGTATGTTTGAAAGATTCGACGAAAATCTAGAGAATGTAGAGAATTATATTTATCGATTGAAGCAATTCATGCTAATTTCTAAAACAAAAGAAGACTTTAAGACGCCATTTCTGATATCATGCATCGGGCCTAAATATTTCGGGATCTTGCGAAACTTAGTTTTTCCGGAAGAAGTTGATCAAGTTCCCTTTGATAAATTGTGCAGGATCTTATTGAAACATTTCAATCCTAAGACCAATATAATATATGAAAGATTTGTATTCCAGAAAATGGATCAGAAATCAGGCGAAACAATATCTAAATACATAATACGCCTTAAGGAACAGGCTCAAAGGTGTAACTTTGGAGATGTTCTGCAAGAATCCCTGCGAGACAGATTTGTGGCGGGCATCATTGATACACCGACCCAAAAGAAGCTACTACAGGAGGAAGGATTGACTTTTGAGGGAGCGTTAGACATCGCGCTGTCTGCGGAGTCTGCAGATAATGACCTACACAACCTCAAGAGATCCGAAGATGCCCATCTGTCCCCACAGCATCTTCATGCCATCAATAATCCCTGCAAACACTGTGGTAAGACCAACCATCTACACTATAATTGTTTTTTTAAATCAGCTAATTGTAGAGTTTGTGGTAGAGTAGGGCATATTTCTACTATATGTTATAAAAAAGATAGTTCTGCCCGTAAATTGCCCAGAAATCCCAAAAATACTTTTAATAAATTTAAAAAGCATGCTAATAATAATAATCCTTCGGGATCTCAAAATAATTTATCATTGAATAATATAAATTTGCATCATCCCTTGATTGAAACTGTATATGTAAATGATATAAAATTGTTGGCTGAAATTGATACTGGAGCAGCCATTACTACATTAACTAAATATGAGTACTTTAAATATTTCAAAAATGTTAAATTAAATAAATGTAATACAGTCTTGACCGGCTATAGTGGCTCTAAAATACCTATTTTGGGCAAGGCTAAATTTGATATAAAATTAAGAAATGTTTCTAGAACCATTGAAATACTAATAACTAATTTAAATTGTTCTAAATTTCTCTTAGGAAGAGATTTCCTTAATCTTTTCAATATCTCATTCAATTATTTGCATAAATTGGACTCTTTTAGTATAGATTCACTTTTAAATGATTACGGGTCCATTTTTGAATGCAAATCTGACCCTATTAAAGGTATCAAATGCCATCTTGATGTAAAAGCCTCCAAATTCAATAGTCAATATGTTAGCGGTAAATTTAAAGTGGATGAGACTGTGAAGTTTAGGTGGATTACTAATGGGCATCCCTCTTGGTATACAGGAAAGATAATTAAAATACTAGGAAGGAATGTTTATTTAATAAAACAAGGTGACAGTATAAAAAAGGTTCATAAAAACTACATTAGAAAAATGTTGCCTGGTAAATCACATCCCACTAATATGAATGAGGCTGAACGTGTGCCAACTCCAATCTCGGAGGAGAAAAGTATTACAACCCCCAGGTATCCTCAGAGGGAGCGCAGATGTCCGCAGAGATATGGAGAGTAAATAGATAAATAAGGGGGGCCAAGCCTAAGAAGGGGGAATTGATGTATATATATTGTTCATTTGTTTTAGATAAATATAAAATGATGTATATATATTGTTCATTTGTTTTAAATAAATATAAAATGATGTATATAATTGTTCATTTATTTTGCATATTTTTCATCTTTGAATTTATCTTATAATTTGGTCTGTGAAAATAAATATATTGGACCAGTGACCAAAAAGGCTGTAAATAGATCGTTTAATGTTAGTTAGATAGTATAGAGAATGGTTAGGCAGGATATATATATATATATTTAAATGTTATGCTTGTGTAATTATAATCTTAATTGAATAAAAATATTTAAATTATAAATGTATTCTAAATCTTAAATACCAAGCATTAAAACAGTAATAAATTTCAATTATTGTATTTCTCTTTTGATAATTATATTTTTTTACTTTTGCCACGTGTGTTTTTAATCATTCTTTTATATTCACCTCTAATATTCAACATAATTTAAGATTTTGTTTAATAATATATTGATCACTAGCGGATGTACCCGGCTTAGCCCGGGTTTTACCCGAGTAAAGGTTTGTCTAACGAATCTCTCGATAAAGTGAACATTTTTTCGCGGTCCCTTGAAAAATACTCGATAAGTTTAATAAAATCAATATTAATTGGTTCCCTAGGTAATTGTAAGTTAAAGGAATAATATCTTGCCTTGGAATTATATCATCATTCTTGTATGGATGTACCCGGCTTTGCCCAAGTTTTACCCGAGTAAAGGTTTGTCTAACGAATCTCTCGATAAAGTGACATTTTTTCCCGGTCCTTTGAAAAATACTCGATAAGTTTAAAAAAATGAATATTAATTGGTTCCCTCGGTAATTGGAAGTTAAAGGAATAGTATCTTGCCTTGGAATTGTATCATTATTCTTGTCTCAAATAAATTGCTGTGTCATCCTGAATATCGTCTTTCCTAATTTTCTACATTACAAAATCATCCATGATAATATTTAGAGCAGATTGTTGAATTATAACAGATGAATTAGAATATTTATCTTGATTATTTTTAGGCGAAAAGTTATTTTAAAAAATTTATTTGCTAGAAACCTTCCCAGTACTATACTAAATAACTTCCCAAAGTTTCATGGCGTTCCAATGAGTGGTTTGGTCAGGCATAAAGGACACACACACACATACATTCATTTTTATACACTGCGTGACATTGAAAATGGAACACCAAGAAATAGTGGCCAGAAAGTGGTGAAACTCGGCAGACAGAGAGAGACAAGGACGAACAATAAGTGATCTTTATTTCAAAATGATAGTCATAATACAGAGCGAGAACGGCGTCGTCTTAGTAGCAAGTAGGACCACCGCGGACGGCGATGCACGCAGCAACACGTCTAGGTAGAGAGTCAATCAGAGTACGGATGGCGTCCTGAGGGATGGCTCTCCATTCCCTCTCAACCATTTGCCACAGTTCGTCTTCTAAAGGCGGCTGTGGCAAGGCATGCAAACGGCGTCCAATGATGTCCCAGACGTGCTCGATTGGTGAGAGATCAGGAGAGTACGGTGGCCAGGGAAGCATCTGTACATCTTGCAGAGCTTGTTGGCTAATGCGAGCAGTGTGCGGTCGGGCGTTATTGCTGATAAAGGGCATTGGGTACCCCCTGAAGGTAGGGGAGTGTCACCGGTCGCAGCACATCATCAACGTATCGTTGGGCCATCATAGTGCCCTGAATAAGAAGTAAAGGTGACCTGGAATCATACGCGATTGCCCCAAACCAGGATTCCACGTTGTCGCACGGTGGGGCGTTCCACAATTGCTGCCGGATTGGACCTCTCTCCACGTCGACGCCACACGCGTACACGGCGACTATCACTGGACAAGCAGAAACGCGACTCATCTGAGAACACGACCCTGTGCCATTCCGTCATCCACGTCGATCTAGCCTGGCACCATTCCAAACGTTGGCGCCTATTCGGTGGGGTCAATGGCAGTCTTCTTAGCGGACGGCATGAGTGCAAGCCATTAGCAACCAATCGACGGGAAATGGTTCTTGTCGAGATGGAATGATCTAGGGTGTCTTGCGCATGTTGCAGGATGGCGGTACAAGTGGCTTGTGGGGCCGCCACTGCTTGTCGAAGGATACGCCGATCCACACGTGCTAACGTCACTCTGGTTGCACCGACATTCCTATAAATTGCCACATTTCCTTGTTCCAACCATCTTCTCCACAGTCAGTGCACCGTGGACGCACCAAGGTGTGTATCAGCTGCGATTTGACGTATGGACCAACCTGCCTTTTTCAGTCCGATCACCATGCCCCTCGTAAAAGCGTCTGTCTGCTTAAACTGTCTCCGTTTACGATGACCTGGCATTCTCTGTTATTACACGTGTCTTTTGACACAAGAACAAAATTTCTACAATGAATTTCCTTGAAGAAATAACGACACGAATACTGTCCTTTCTGCAAGTTCCTTCCCTTATATCTTACTCCATGTGCGCACGAGAGCTGCGCATTTTACATCATTTGCATAACTCGGTTAGGCGCGTCTACCCTGAAATTTGCATAATTTTCTGGCCACTATTTCTTGGTGTTCCATTTTTAATGTCACGCAGTGTATATATAGACTAGCGGATGTACCTGGCTTCGCCCGGGTTTTACCCGAGTAAAGGTTTGTCTAACGAACATTTGTTAAAACAATTCTCTATAAACTTATTTAAAAAAAAAATAGATATATTTTGATAATTTGAATATCTCGATAAAGTGAACATTTTTTCCCGGTCCCTTGAAAAATACTCGATAAGTTGAATAAAATCAATATTAATTGGTTCCCTCGGTAATTGGAAGTTAAAGGAATAGTATCTTGCCTTGGAATTGTATCATTATTCTTGTCTCAAATAAATTGCTGTGTCATCCTGAATTTTGTTTCTCCTAATTTTCTACATTACAAAATCATCGTTTATCTAGTGAACATTTTTTCCCGGCCCCTTGAAAAATACTCGATTAGTTGAATAAAATCAATATTAATTGGTTCCCTCGGTAATTGGAAGTTAAAGGAATAGCATCTTTGCCTTGTAATTGTATCATTATTCTTGTCTCAAATAAATTGCCGCGATATCTGAATTTTGTCTTTCCAAATTTTCTACATTACAAAATCATCATTTTATCTATTCTCCCAATATATATGTTGTAGATAAATGATAAAACTAACTTTGACTTTTGCGCAATTAATAGGTAGGAAATCTTACTTTTGATAAATAATCTTTAAGATAATAAGCTTAGTGATAAGAAAATTAATAGATAAAAAAACTTGTTATCATCGTCGCAATGGGGGCGCTGCTTTCGAGTTAAATCTACAGATCTGCAAATAACTCTAAGGATATTCAAGATTTTTAGAAATTATTTTTCAAAAACCTTCCCGGGGATATAGCTAATAATATGCCAAAATTTCCCGACGATTGGATGTATGGTTTTTGAATCTATAGAGTACAGACAGACAATCAGACAGACATTCAATTTTATATATATAGATTAGCTGGCCTTTTTAGTTTTATAAATGTATGAATTATATTGCTGAGTCAAATGGTTTATTGATATATCAGGGTTAGAATAAATATTTCACTATTTATAAATTTGGTAATAAAAAATTGTTCAAAAAATTAAGGACTTGCCTATTTTTTGAAATGATCTTTCATATTTTTAAATATTGTGTGTTAATCATAAATAACTGATTTTTTTAATACATTGATCTTTTTATTTCTGTAAAATATAAACACTTTGACCAGTTATTTTGTTTTCTCAACGTTACAACAAAAATCTTTTGACTTCGTCAGAAGAAATAAATATAAAAAGCATTTGGCAAGGTGTTAAAAATTGTTCTGTAGAATATAGAGCAATTTATAACGCTTTGCCAAATGCTTTATTTTTATTCATTTCTCTTGACGAAGACAAAAGATTTTTGTTGTACCGTTGAGAAAATAAAACTGGCCGAAGTGTCAATATTTTACAGAAATATGAATGCCAGCCAGGCAACCTTTTTCTTCAAGGTTGATTTTTAAGTGTTTCATATCTTATTGGTAAAAAATAGTCTCTTGATAAATATTGAATTAAGATATCAAAATCTTGATTATTAATTATTTGTTCATTATCCCGTTATATAAATGGATATAGAATGATGGCCAGTTCTCTCTTTCTCTCTAAGAATTGGTGAAACTTTGCTTCATCTCTCTCTATATATAGGCCTACTAGCAGACTGGACCTGGTTCGCCCTTTGTTCGAGTGGGGTTTACTCTTGAATGAATAAAACTTATAGTAATGAATTTTCTACAGCACAATGGAGATAAACTGCAAATAGCAAAATTGAAAATGCTGGTAAAAAGAATCTGAAATATAAGATCAATTTCACTAACACATCGAATGAATAAAGTGCTGTTTTGAAGGAGTGGTCTAAACTGTTGATTTTTAAAAACCACAAACCGGGATCATCGAATCCAGCTTTGAGAAATTACTTCTGAAAAAAAAATTGCCCCTGATTCTTGAAAAAGTCCAACCCTTCAACGAGTGCAAATAACCAAACTGGCCTTTGGTGTCTAAAAAATGAAAAAAAAAAATCTAATGATTAGTGTGAATTAAGGAAAATGGTCCTCGCAACCTGAAAATTTCACTTTCTCCACTCTACTCTCGGCTGTTCAAGGAGAAATAGCCAGATTAAACATTTTTAAGGGCACCTAATCCGGCACTTACATCTCTAAATAGTTAAACAACTTTTTATAAATGTAATATATCTGCAATACTGAAATACCCGGACTTGGATGAATTTTTTATTAGGTTATTGTTGGCAGTGTTAGAAAAGTGTGGGAAATTGGTTATTTTCACAAAAGAATGTACCTTTTAAAATGGTATATAAAATAAATAGGAAATTTGTATCATTTTCTAATAGTCAAGGGCAATTTTTAAAATACCAAAAAAGAATGACCAAATAAAAAATAAACAAATTATGTGTGATGTTTCAGTGACAGCATTGTTACAATATTAAGACAATATTACTGAATGTATTCAGTACTTTTGTCTGAAGATGCTAACAATGCCTTTACCGAAACGTCACACACTATTATGAATATAAGAAAGAAAAAAATAGAATATTGTTCTAAATCTCAATTTGTCTTGAAATATGAATATTCCTTATGAGAATCAAATAGTAAACCTTATCTTAAAAAATTTAGATCGTTATATTTACACTAATTAAAATTAAACGAAGTAAAAATTGCATCGTCACAATTGGCCAAATACCCATTCTTGATTAATCAAGAAAAGCTAACCACGGACGCGTTTCGGGCTGTTGGCCCTCATCAGCGTGGTGCAAGCTGTACCTCAACGACCAAAAAAAAAAAATTGGTCATTAAGGCATCCTGAAAAATCATGAAACGGGTAGTTAAGGCCAGAATTGCGTGAGGACGCTACAAAATGTGAAAAAATAGTACAAATGTAATATTGTACTGGGATAAGGTGCATAAATTAAGAAAAAGGCATCTACTTATCGTGCAACTAAAAGTTGCTGATGGCTTGCGCCATCTATCGGAATAAATATCAACTATTCTCGTTGATTTTTAATTATTCCAGAATTGGCCAAATACCCATTCTTGATTAATCAAGAAAAGCTAACCACGGACGCGTTTCGGGCTGTTGGAATAATTATAAATCAACGAGAATAGTTGATATTTATTCCGATAGATGGCGCAAGCCATCAGCAACTTTTAGTTGCACGATAAGTAGATGCCTTTTTCTTAATTTATGCACCTTATCCCAGTACAATATTACATTTGTACTATTTTTTCACATTTTGTAGCGTCCTCACGCAATTCTGGCCTTAACTACCCGTTTCATGATTTTTCAGGATGCCTTATTGACCAATTTTTTTTTTTTTTTTTTTTGGTCGTTGAGGTACAGCTTGCACCACGCTGATGAGGGCCAACAGCCCGAAACGCGTCCATGGTTAGCTTTTCTTGATTAATCAAGAATGGGTATTTGGCCAATTCTGGAATAATTAAAAATCAACGAGAATAGTTGATATTTATTCCGATAGATGGCGCAAGCCATCAGCAACTTTTAGTTGCACGATAAGTAGATGCCTTTTTCTTAATATATATATATATATGACAAAATAGTACAAATGTAACATTGTACTGGGATAAGGTGCATAAATTAAGAAAAAGGCATCTCCTCATCGTGCAACTGAAAGTTGCTGATGGCTGGCGCCATCTGTCGGAATAAATATCAACTATTCTCGTTGATTTTTAATTATTCCAGAATTGGCCAAATATATATAAAACAATAGAAAAAAATAAAAGATAAGTGGGTCAGGTGTTGATATTAAAAATAAAGAAGGCATCTACTGACCACAAGCACATGTGCTTTTTAGATGGCAGAGCGCCATCTAGTAAGTAAAAATAAACTAAACGTTTATTTAGCTTACTCCGAGATATTTGGCCAACCCAATTTCTTGATAAATCAAGAAAAGCCATTCACGAACGCGTTTCGCGCTGTTGGCGCTCGTCAGCGTGGAGAAGGCTGTAACCATTGCGACCAAAAAGATTTTTTGGAACCAATGGCTTCCCGAGAAATCAAGAAATGGGTATTTAAGGCCAAATTTGCGTAAAGACGCTTAACACATGAAAAAACAATAGAAAAAAAAAAGATTAGTGGGTCAGGTGTTGATATTAAAAATAAAGAAGGCATCTCCTGACCACAAGCACATGTGCTTTTTAGATGGCAGAGCGCCATCTAGTGGAGTAAAAATAAACTAAGCTTTATTTAGCTTACTCCGAGATATTTGGCCAACCCAATTTCTTGATAAATCAAAAAAAGCCAACTACGAACAGGTTTCGCGCTGTTGGCACTCGTCAGCGTGGATAAGGCTGTAACCATTGCGACTAAAAAGATTTGTGGGTCAGGTGTTGATATTAAAAATAAAGAAGGCATCTCCTGACCACAAGCACATGTGCTTTTTAGATGGCAGAGCGCCATCTAGTGGAGTAAAAATAAACTAAGCTTTATTTAGCTTACTCCGAGATATTTGGCCAACACAATTTCTTGATAAATCAAGAAAAGCCATCCACGAACGCGTTTCGCGCTGTTGGCGCTCGTCAGCGTGGAGAAGGGAATGATTCCTTTTTGGGGTCACCCTGTGTACTTATTTGTACTTAGGAAGGTTCTGTGCAGGTCTTCAGGGGTAAATATGCTGATTCCTAGGAATATATATAATCCCTCCTATATATAAGAATAAGTATATTTACCCCTGACGACCTGCAGAACATTATCAAATACAAACCAGCCTGGTGACATCTGATAAACTGGATGTCTGCTGCCACCATTAAATGTGAAGTCTAAAGACCAACCTGGATAGTTGGCTACTTTTGTACTTTGCTCCAGGAGAGGAGAGAGAATATATATATATATATAATTCCATCAAATTATTTTTTTTGTTTTATAATGTCTTTTTATATCCTTTCAAAAAGTTACCAAATATTTTATAAAAAGGCTTTATGCTACACAACCCCACATCTAAAATCGCGAGGCGCGAGTTTCGCGGGCGCCCGTTTCGTTTTTTAATTTGAATCTCACGTTATTCATCTCTCGTGATTTAGTTTGAAGCCTCGCAGAAACAAAGAAAGTTGTTTTTTCTAAGCTGCTCATCTTAAAATATCTCTAAGAATAAATACATTACAAGCCAAACTGATCTTGGATTTTTGAAGAAAAAACTGTTTTAATTTTCAATTTAACAAGTTTGCCTGTGAAAATGGGTAATATACCCTTCAAAAAAACAAAATACTTACGAAAATCTTTGGCCTACTGCCAACAGCAGCAACCAAAAAGTTCAAGGAAATATTTCAGATTAAAGAGATCCCCATAATCGGCCAAGGTGTGTATGGGATTGTACTTAAAGAAGAAAATAGCGAAATGATTTTCAAAATAATAGAAATATCCTATCAAAATTCATTCAAAATTGCTGCTATCGATTTGAAAATTGGTAGATTGATTGGTTTACTTAAACATGATCAAAGAAACAGATGCACTTCCTTCTCCAATTCAATCGAAAGCCTTGTTGTTTATGATAAGTCTTTTTTTAAACTTCAAAATTTTCAAACCAAAGCTTATTTTATTGTTATACAACAAGAATTTTGTGGAAATTCTCTATGGTCTCATTGGGAGAATTTGAATCATTCTAATATCATTAGTATTATAACTCAATTATGCCTTGGTCTAACTGCGGCAGAAAACTTGCTCAAATTTTAGCATCGCGACATGCACACGGGCAATATACTCCTATGGCCAACAATTTCCCCAATGATAGAATTCCTGATTGAAGGGAATACCTATAAAGTGGCCTCTTATGGCTTACAGGCCATAGTGATTGACTTCTCAAGAAGTAGAGTCGGGAAGCCATTGGGTCCAAAAAATCTTTTTGGTCGCAATGGTTACAGCCTTCTCCATGCTGAAGAGCGCCAACAGCGCGAAACGCGTTCGTGGATGGCTTTTTTTGATTTATCAAGAAATTGGGTTGGCCAAATATCTCGGAGTAAGCTAAATAAACGTTTAGTTTATTTTTACTCCACTAGATGGCGCTCTGCCATCTAAAAAGCACATGTGCTTGTGGTCAGGAGATGCCTTCTTTATTTTTAATATCAACACCTGACCCACTTATCTTTTATTTTTTTCTATTGTTTTTTCATGTGTTAAGCGTCTTTACGCAAATTTGGTCTTAAATACCCATTTCTTGATTTCTCGGGAAGCCATTGGGTCCAAAAAACATTTTTGGTCGCAATGGTTACAGCCTTCTCCACACTGACGAGCGCCAACAGCGCGAAACGCGTTCGTGGATGGCTTTTCTTGATTTATCAAGAAATTGGGTTCGCCAAATATCTTGGAGTAAGCTAAATAAAAGTTTAGTTTATTTTTACTCCACTAGATGGCGCTCTGCCATCTAAAAAGCACATGTGCTTGTGGTCAGGAGATGCCTTCTTTATTTTTAATATATATATATATATGAAAAGTGTTGTCATTACCCGACTGACATTCCACGTCAGACAGAATCTTTGACTAAAGACCACTTCTAGGACCACACCGATGGATCGCGGTCCCTCAAAGGCGTAGGCGGCGCAGTTTTTCTGCCACCCCCCTCCACTCCAATACAACTAAAACTCCATGATCTTTGCACCTCCTTCCAGGCAGAATTACTTGCTATCCTATATGCAACTAGAGCGATCCAGTTCATGCAAAGACAACCAACAGCAATCGCTTCTGATTGCCTTGCAGCTCTCCATGCCATTTGTAACCCAGAACTCCCAAAAACCTCACTCATAGCTGAGATAGTTCGCAATCTTAACCATTTAAACGTTCAGCTCTGCTGGGTTAGAGGCCACAGCGGCATAGAAGGCAATGAGCATGCAGATAAATTAGCCAAGGCAGCAGCTGAATCAAACTTGCCCATATCCTACTCCACTCTATCCAAAAAGTTTGTTCGAGCCCGCAGCGAACAGTATTCACACCAACTCTGGAAAGAATTATATGTCACAGATCACTCCACAAGAAACCTCAGGAGAATAGCTGCATTCCCAAACACTCTCATGGCGATCCTGCCCAAAATAAAATTTTGTGGCACCACCTCAACAATCCTCACAGGTCATGGCTTTGTCAAAGCCGATGCTGCAAAATTATCTAGAGACGATCCTACCTGCCCACACTGCCTCGAGGAAGACCAAACTGTCGACCACCTTCTCTTCAGATGTCCCGCCTACCACCGTCATAGGTTCCAAACAGCCACCCTCCTAGGAATAAATATATTTGCCCCTGAAGACCTGCAGAACATCCCCAAGCACAAGTCAGCCTGGCGACACCTGATAAACTGGATGTCTGCTGCCACCATTAGACGTGAAGTCTAAAGACCAACCCGGATAGTTGGCGACTTTAGTATGCTCCAGGAATCCGGGTTACCTAAATAAATAATAATATTCAGAAACTCATTGTTGGTATATCAATCAGAAATTCAAATTCATAATAAAAACTTAAATATCAGAAAATAAATCTCACTTATAATGGATAAAAATTGTATAATGGATTCAAAAATTGAATTTTTACTTAATATTATTCTGGAAAACTTCAACGAAGTGTATAGGATAATTGAAGAAGGGATTGATGTGAATTTTAAATTTGACAGAAATTTAATAAGTAAATACTTTGAATATATAGAGAGTCAACTTATTATATTTGAAGGTAATCTTTTAAAGTATTGGCATTTAATCGATGATTTAGACTCCCCACTACATCTAGCTGCCGCTCTAGGTAACGAATACCTTTGTAGAAAATTATTGGACAAGGGCGCAGACATAAATGCCAGGAATTGGGATGAAATAACTCCACTACAGAAAGCTATCAATACTCAAAATTTTCAAATATTCCAATACCTGATTATTGCAGGAGCAGATTCTAATCTACCTGATCACTGGGGAAGAACACCATTAATGAATGCCTCTGAGATAGGTGATGCAAACTTCTTAAAATATCTTTTAAAAGTCAACCTTGATTTAGAAGCGAGGTGCCAAAACCAGCTTACAGCAATCTTTTATTCAATTTATTCGAGGAAATTTCTAAATTTCAAGCTATTGTTAGAAGCTGGAGCTGATATTGGCAAAAAGGATGTATTTAATAGAACACTTTTACATCATGCATGCTCATATGAGTCTCGAGAAGTGGCAAGTTTCCTGATTAAATCAGGAGCTGATGTTAACGAAAAAGATATTTGGGGTAATGCACCTTAACTATGACAACAATAAATCAAAGCAATAAATTAGCAAAAATGTTAATACAAGCTAGCGCTTCAATAAATGCAAAGAATAAAAGAAGTGAGACCGCGTTGTATAAAGCTTCTCGTACTTCAAATCCAGTCATCATTCACACTCTTTTAGATGCGGGAGCTGACCCTAATATTAAAAACACAAATGAAAATTTACCTTTTACTCTATATGCATTTGAAAATATGATATTGAGAGAAGCCCATGATATCAGTGTAAATATAGTTACAAAACGATTATTAAGGTACTCTACTCATTTTAATATTTTTGCATTTTTGAGATCCAATGAAATCATGGGTGATAGATTTGAAAATATACCATTTATAAAATTAATGATATTATATTTTGTTCTATGGTACCCAACATATAGTTTGCCTGAAAATATTCAGTTACCAAATAATCTGATTGAATGGATGAATAGCTGTAAGAGTCAAGTTGCTATAATGAGGAATCATCTTCTTGGTAAATCCAATATTACATTGCTTAGTTTCTTGTTAGAAAATGACCAAAACAGGTTAGCGGGCTATCTATCCAATGAATCAACAGGTCTACGTGAAATTATAGAATTGAACATGCCTTTTTATAAGAAACATTTTCCAAACTATTTTGAAATGATTCAAGAACGCTTTTCTGAAGGCATTGAGAAAGAAAAATTCCGTTCAAAATTATTTTCTGTCGCCAAGGAACTGGATTTGAAAAGATCAAATAAATTCAATATATTGAGATTTGTCAATCAAATTCATTTTTGGAATTCAGAGTTTTATATATAAGAACAAAAATAAAATGACAATAATATAACTTAGTTATTTGTTTTGAATATATTTGTGTTGTAGTGTAACTACTGTATTGTAAAATATATGAACTTGTACTTGAAGGCGCTAATTTGTACCTATTTGTATGTAAATACATGTTCAATCATTATAATACCTTAATATATATATCTTAAATTAATGTAATAAATTTCATATGATTTATTTCTCTTTTGATAATTATATTTATTTACTTTTGACACGTTTATTTTGTAATCACTCTTTTATATTCACCTCTAATATTGCACATAGTTTAAGATTTTGTTTGAATATACAAGGTATGTCCCATAAGTTCCCGGACTGGGTCCATAAAAAAAAAAGGTAAGATTTTTTAAAAAAATTTTTATTAAAACTTTTCAAAGTAATCCCCCCTTGCTTCAACGCACCAGCGCCATCGTTTCTCCCAATTGTCGAAACAGTTTTTATAAGCCTCTTTTGGAATGCTCTTCAATGTTAACAGCGATTTTTCTATTATGTCATCCCTAGTGTCAAAATGTCTTCCTTTTAGAACTGCTTTAAGAATGGGGAACAGGAAAAAGTCATTTGGTGCGATGTCTGAGAAATAGGGTGGTTGAAGTAGGATTTGTGTCCCGTTTTTCGCCAAAAAGCTAGTCATCAAGTGCGCTGTGTGAGGGCGAGCATTGTCATGGTGTAGGATCCAGCCACCATTAGTCCATTTTTCTGGCTTTTTTTTGAATCGCTTCCCTTAGACGGCGAAGAATGCCCAAATACATATCCTTGATAACTGTTTGGCCTGCAGGAAGATACTCGTGATGAAAAATGTCCTTTTTATCCAAAAAAGCGACCAGCAACACCTTGCTTCTGGATTTCAATAATCTGGATTTTTTGGGTCTAAGCTCATCTTGACATCTCCACTCGGCAGATTGAGGCTTGGTTTCAGGATCATAGCCATAGACCCATGTCTCGTAGCCTGTGATTATCTTGTCTTTCCATTCCGGATCCGTTCTTGTCATTTCCAACATGTCCTCACAGGTTGCAAGCCGACACAGTTTTTGCTCATTAGTGAGGAATCTTGGGATGAATTTTGCAGGAGTCTTTTTGATTTGGTTACGATCCTTCCAATCGTTGTTTTAGAGATGCCTGTGTCTTGCTCTAGCTCCAGCAAAGTGGTTCGAGGATTTTCTTTTATCAAATCGGTGATTTTTTTGCACATTTTCATCAGTCCTTTGAAATTTTTGGGCGTCCTTGACGAAGATCATCTTCAATGGAAATTCTGCCAGCTTTAAATCTAGAATGCCATTCAAAAACAATTGTTCTCTTTGGGGAATGCTTTATTAAGTATTTAAAAGGTTTCGGTTGCTGATATTTGAAGTTTCACACAAAATTCTATGCAAATCCTCTGCTTCAATTTTCGTTCCATCGTAAAATCGCCGCAGCGCTATGTGTAACCTTTAAATAAATTAGAATAACTTTGGGGCGCGTGCACGTACCGCCTCGATATTGGTACCACCGTGTAGCCAGATATTTTTTTCTATAATAAACAGTCAAATTCATTTATATTTTTCACTTATTTATTTTTTTATGGACCCAGTCCGGGAACTTATGGGACATACCTTGTATATTGATCATTAGCTTGCCTTTTTAGTTTTATAAATGTAAAAATTATATTGCTGAGTCAAATGGTTTATTGATATATCAGGGTTAGAATATATTTTTCACTATTTAAAAATTTGGTAATAAAAGAAATTGTAAAAAAATTAAGGACTTCCCCATTTTTTGATATGACCTTTCATATTTTAAAATATTGTGTGTTAATCATAAATAACTGATTTTTTAATACATTTTTTCAGAACAAATTGCCCAAAGCTGGATTCGATGATCTCGGGCCGTGGTTTTTAAAAATCAACAGTTTAGACCACTTCTTCAAAACAGCACTATATTCATTAGATGTGTTTGTGAAATTGATCTTATATTTAAGATTCATTTTACCAGCATTTTCAATTTTGCTATTTGCAGTTTATCTTCATTGTGCTGAAAGAAAATTCAGACTACAGAATACTCTACAGACCTATAAACTCTTGTCCATAGTTCACTAAACACCCCTAAGCTGCTTTCCATAGAAACTACAGGGTATACTCCAAACCAATCCAATACAATAGTGGAGCGGTCTAGAGATTAATTTGGGGAAACCGCTGAGAGGGTTCACTACTGATGAGCCAAGCCCTCTCATTCAATAGCTCATATAATTGCAGTAAGGTCTGTAGAGATAATATTTGATGATATTTGAAAGAAGCGCATTGCCAGTGGGTTTGTTTGTGTAAAGGTTTGGCGATGGATGGCAATTAAATTTAATTTACTAATATATATTGAATTTTTAGATAATAAAAGGCATATATTGGATTTAATAAAATATTTATTTGGCCAATATTTCGGCTGGCTGAACGCCAACCTTTATCGAGGCATTACATTTTTATATACACAAACTCAGCGCCGCATAGTGTTATAATATCACAGTTGAAATCAATTAAAATACAGAGTAGGTGGGAGAAATTTGTGCATGAAAAATTATTATAAAAAATGCAATCAAAAATGTAAAATATCTTAAAATATAAAAGGAAAAAAGTTCTATCTTATATTTAAAAAATTGTAATAAGTACATAAAAATAATTCATCAATAACTCATAAAGAGATAAATGTAAAAATGTATATAAAATAAAAGGATTTAAAAGCGCGAATGTTTCTTTTTTATAATAATACAAACTTCTACTGTCCTTACTGCGATGAAAAAATATATTGGGAGGGCTTGGCTCATCAGTGGTGAACCCTCCCAGCGGTTTCGCCAATTTAATCCACCAGACCGCCTCTCAGAGCTCTAATATTGTATTGGATCATTCTGCTTTTATATGCTACACTGAAGGATGGAATCTTAGAAATGGTTTTCAAGTAAACTATGGACATAAGCTTATAGGACAGTAGAATTACATTTAAATATTTGCATCGAGCAATGCTCTTCCGCAAACTATAAAGACAAGGCCAGTTAGGCATAAATTAATACAAAGCAATAACGCGCCATCTATACATATAAAATGAAAGGATTTAAAAGCGCGAATGTTTCTTTTTATAATAATACAAACTTCTACTGTCCTTACTGCGATGAAAAAATATACTGGCCTTGTCTTTATAGTTTGCGGAAGAGCATTGCTCGATGCAAATATTTAAATGTAATTCTACTGTCCTATAAGCTTATGTCCATAGTTTACTTGAAAACCATTTCTAAGATTCCATCCTTCAGTGTAGCATATAAAAGCAGAATGATCCAATACAATATTAGAGCTCTGAGAGGCGGTCTGGTGGATTAAATTGGCGAAACCGCTGGGAGGGTTCACCACTGATGAGCCAAGCCCTCCCAATATATTTTTTCATCGCAGTAAGGACAGTAGAAGTTTGTATTATTATAAAAAGAAACATTCGCGCTTTTAAATCCTTTCATTTTATATGTATAGATGGCGCGTTATTGCTTTGTAGTAAAAATGTATGTATCTATTAAAACATTTGTAAATAAATTTAAAATGATTTAAACAATAAACTGTAAGAACCTTATAAAAAGTTTTTAAAAAATGTGGGTATTTAAAAAATTCATTTCAAAATTTAGGAGATCGATTTATAAATAAGTAAAAATATTTTATAAAAATGCATTAAAATGGAAGTTAAAACAATTTAGAATGAATAAATGAGTAAATAAATTAAAAAATAGAAACTAAAAAGTTTAAATTATTGCATGTAAAATGTTATATATTTAAAATATCAATACTTTTGCGTTTTGAAGCGATAAATGTAAAAATAATTAAACAAGTGGTATGTATTAATTACATGTAATTACTAATGTGTGAAAATATAATTTAAGAAATCGCGGGTATTACAACAAAATATAAAGTAAAATTAAAGAAAAAAATAAAAAAGCAAAGTTGTGAAATTAAAAAAAAAAAAAAACGGCACCTCTCCCTTTAAAATAGTACATAATAAGTCAATTAAAATTAAAAATTAACTAATTGAAATTGAAATAATTAGACAAAAAAATTAAGATCTAAATGGTGTGTAGATGTCTGGTAAATCAATTTTTCTATTTATGCTTTCTTTGTCTTCTACAGAGGCCCAGCTTTCTAAGAACAATCGGCAGTGTTTTTATGTTCTGGTATAAAATATCTGTATTTTCGAAATCCGGAGTGTGGTTATTTTTTAGTGCATGATCAACAAGGAGAGATAGTGGGTTGTAATTCCTTAGTCCTGATTTGTGTTGATTTATACGATCTTTGAGTGGTTTGGTTGTTTCCCCTATATAATTAGCTTGGCAATTGTTACAAGGTATTTTGTAAATTACGTTGATTTTGTTTTCCATTTTGTTAATTTTCTTAGTGTCTGGATGGCGTAGGGCCTTTTTTAAATTTAAAGATGATTGATAGGTGGTTGTGATGTTGTATCTCTTTAGGACTCTGGCGATGCGTTCAGAGCCGTAGCTGTAGGGGAGGGAGCAGAAAAGCTTTTTTGATTGAACAGGGGTGTTATTTAAAAGTGGAGATTTTGGTTTATAAAAATGTTTTTCGATAAATTTGCTTGGGTAATTGTTGTTTTTTAATTCACTGAATATTCTATTTCTCTCCACTATATCATTATCGTCGTCAGAAGAAATAAATATAAAAAGCATTTGGCAAGGTGTTAAAATTGTTCTGTAGAATATAGAGCAATTTATAACGCTTTGCCAAATGCTTTATTTTCATTTATTTCTCTTGACGAAGACAAAAGATTTTTTTTGTAACGTTGAGAAAATAAAACTGGCCGAAGTGTCTATATTTTACAGAAATATGAATGCCAGCCAGGCAACCTTTATCTTCAAGGTTGATTTTTAAGTGTTTTGTATCTTATTGGTAAAAAATAGTCTCTTGATAAATATTGAATTAAGATATCAAAATCTTGATTATTAATTATTTGTTCATTATCCCGTTATATAAATGGATATAGAATGATGGCCAGTTCTCTCTTTCTCTCTAAGAATTGGTGAAACTTTGCTTCATCTCTCTCTATATATAGGCCTACTAGCAGACTGGACCTGGTTCGCCCTTTGTTCGAGTGGGGTTTACTCAAGAATGAATAAATTTTATAGTAATGAATTTTCTACAGCACAATGGAGATAAACTGCAAATAGCAAAATTGAAAATGCTGGTAAAAAGAATCTGAAATATAAGATCAATTTCACTAACTCATCGAATGAATAAAGTGCTGTTTTGAAGGAGTGGTCTAAACTGTTGATTTTTAAAAACCACGAACCGGGATCATCGAATCCAGCTTTGAGAAATTTGTTCTGAAAAAAAAATTGCCCCTGATTCTTGAAAAAGTCCAACCCTTCAACGAGTGCAAGTAACCAAACTGGGCTTTGGTATCTAAAAAATGAAAAAAAAAATCTAATGATTAGTGTGAATTAAGGAAAATGGTCCTCGCTACCTGAAAATTTCACTTTCTCCACTCTACTCTCGGCTGTTCAAGGAGAAATAGCCAGATTAAACATTTTTAAGGGCACCTAATCCGGCACTTACATCTCTAAATAGTTAAACAACTTTTTATAAATGTAATATATCTGCAATACTGAAATACCCGGACTTGGATGAATTTTTTATTAGGTTATTGTTGGCAGTGTTAGAAAAGTGTGGGAAATTGGTTATTTTTACAAAAGAATGTACTTTTTAAAATGGTATATAAAATAAATAGGAAATTTGTATCATTTTCTAATAGTCAAGGGCAATTTTTAAAATACCAAAAAAGAATGACCAAATAAAAATAAACAAATTATGTGTGATGTTTCAGTGACAGCATTGTTACAATATTAAGACAATATTACTGAATGTATTCAGTACTTTTGTCTGAAGATGCTAACAATGCCTTTACCGAAACGTCACACACTATTATGAATATAAGAAAGAAAAAAATAGAATATTGTTCTAAATCTCAATTTGTCTTAAAATATGAATATTCCTTATGAGAATCAAATAGTAAACCTTATCTTAAAAAATTTAGATCGTTATATTTACACTAATTAAAATTAAACGAAGTAAAAATTGCATCGTCACAAAAAGATATGAATAAGCTGCGAAAAAAATCATATTTCCAATTAATTTAATTTGGAAAAACATTACTAAATAACTAAATAAAATATTAACTTCTAAAAAGGAAAAAAAAAGTTACTCGAAATGCAATTTTAGCAATTTTAGTCTAAATGCTAACCTCAGCTACCGCGAAATTTCACAATACAGTTTTAATTAACCCAGGTTCCGGGACGTATAAATTTGATAACGATCGATTAATAATTTTTCCGAAGAGTTTAAATATATATATAATCTTACCTTTTAAAAACATTCATCGTGTAAACAAACTAACATTCATCGTGTAAACAAACTACGTGTAAAATTATTAACCAATCAAATTCATTTATCGTCGCGACCAGTGCTGCGCCCAAGCGGTAAAGGCTGGATCTAACGCATTTTGGTTTTAAAATTTGAAAAAAAAAACACATTAACCTTTTTAGTTTTTTTAATAGCCTATATGTTAAAGGAAATCTTCAGCTACCTACCTGCGAAATTTCATAATGATTTATTCTGTAGATTTTGCGCAACGCGATAACAAACATTGATTTTGGATTTCATTTTTATAGATATATATAAAGGATAATATATATACAGTTAAACCTGTCTATAGCGCCCCTCTAAAGAGCGCCATCCTCTCTATAGCGCCCGATTTGAAATATGTAGTACGATGCGATTTACATTAAAAGTACCTGTCTATAGCATCCCCTCTCTATAGCACCCTATTTTGGTGAGTCCCATGAGGGACTCTATAGACAGGTTTAACTGTATATTTAAAAGGTTCTTACAGTTTTGATTAAAACATTTCAATTTTTTTACAAATGTTTTAATAGATACACATATATTTTTACATATATCTCTTAATGAATTACTAGACGAATGGCCCGGGCAACGCCCGGGTTTTACCCGAGTGCGTATATATTTTAAAAACGTTTTAATTCAAATACTATTCGTTACAATTATAAATTGGCGCCATGGATGTCACTCTTGTGAAACGTCCCGTTCCAAACTGTGTGTTTTTAAAATGTTTTAATTAAAATACTATTCGTTGCAATTATAAATTGGCGCCGTGGATGTCATTCTTGTATAATATATAAATGAGTTTTAAAAATTGTAAAAAAAAAAATGCATCGGCCGGGAATCGAACCCGGGCCGCCCGCGTGGCAGGCGAGCATTCTACCACTGAACCACCGATGGTTATGAAAAATCCCATCCGTGAGCTTCAAACAGACAGAATAAGGCAAATATATAAGTAGATTAATGGTTTATATTCTATGTATCAAATATTACAAATATTTAAATAAAGGATAGACCTCATCATTTTTTCTCCTTTAATATTTTAAGATTATTAACTTATTATAATTGTAATTTTTATAATAATATTTTTCACGTACAAATTTCCTCCACCTAATTTGTATTTCTTTAAAATTATTTCAACTGTGATATTATAACACTATGCAGGGCTGAGTTTGTGTATACAAAAATGTAATGCCTTGATAAAGGTTTGGCGTTCAGCCAACCAAAATATTGGCAAATAAATCTTTTTTTCAATCCATTATATGCCTTTTTTATTATCTAATATAGCTCAAGAATAAAAGAGAAACATAATGAACAAATTTTAAATATTATTTTTGAGATGTGAATTTTTGATTCAAAAATACAAAATAATCACCTCAAAAATAATAATATAAACTTATTCATTATGTGGAAAACAAAATAGTACAAATTTGATATCATACTGGGATAAGGTGCATAAATTATGAAAAAGGCATCTATTTATAGTGCAACTGAATGTTGCTGATGGATTTAACTCTGGTTATAAGCTAATTATTTCGCTAAATAACTTTTCGTGTCAATTTTATTTTCAAAAATCGAATAAATATGTTATGAGCCATACAATTTTCTTTTTGAAATCTATATTTTAGGTTTGTCTATATATTTATTTATATAGGTATTTGTTATTTAGAACTTTGGAGAGTAATAAAAGGCTTTTTAAATATTTCTCTTTCGTTTCAATTGTATTTCCCATTAACCAAGGAAATGACTTTTAAAAATTATCCTTATTACTAAGCAGTTTTCCTTTTTATCAATATTTCCACGTTTATATTATTTTAATGAAAAGTTATTGAAATACAACAAGTCATCCAAGATATAATGAAACCACATTTTATAAATTCTCTCTTAGAAGGTAAGTTATGTGAACGAAAGTTAATTTATAAAACAAAGTATCCAAAGCATTCAAATGAGATGATTTTTCCAATAGAATATAAAACAAGTGTAAAATGTAACATGTCTTGAGCAGAACAATGAGGAGCACTGTAGCTTCCCTTAAAAGAATGCCTAAAACAATCCATGCAACCAGTCTGTACAAAAGGTGGTCTTTCTTAAAAGACTCTTTCATGTCAGTCAGAATCTCTGATGAGAGACCACCTCCAGGAGAGACATTTTTAACCATTAAGAAAAAGGCATCTTTTTTATCGTGCAACTAAAAATAAGAAGATGCATTTTTCTTAATTTATGAACCTTATCCCAGTACAATGTTACATTTGTACTATTTTTTTTACAATGTTTACCCATGTTTTTAGGCGGATTCTCTTGAAAATATCCTCTCTTTTGATATATATAAAAAAAATTATATTGTCATGAAAATCAATATATTATCTTTTGAGCGGTCAAATAGATGTTATTTGACTCTGAAACAGTTTTATGTTAATAATTTTAGGAAATAACTTTTATATTTAATTTTTTTCCCCACACACACAAAAAAAAATCAAGCAAAAATGTTAATTACTAAGTAAATTATTTTTTCTAAAATCTATATCTTTATATGTGTATTTTTATTTTAAAAATAAAAAGAGCATATCCCCTGACCGCTCATATGAGCATTTTAGACGGCGGAGCGCCATCTAGTGGAGCAAAAATCAACTAAACGTTTATTTAGGTTTGTTCCATTATACTGTATTTTAACCAACCCATATTTTTTATTTATATAGAAGACTTTTATAAAATGATCATGTGAGCGGCAGGATATGTTCTCTTTATCTTCAACTAGCCGAATGACCCGGGCAACGCCCGGGTTTTACCCTATTAAATGTTTTTATTCAAATACTATTTGTTACAATTATAAATCGGCACCGTGGAAGTCACTTTTGTGAAACGTCCCGCTCCAAACTTTGTGTGTTTTTAAAATATAAAAATAAATATGTAAATTTTCACAACGATATTTGAAAATTATATTTTCTCGATTTTCAAATACCATTCGTTACAATTACAAATTGGCGCCGTGGATGTCACTCTTGTGAAACGTCCCGCAACGAACCCAGAATTTTTTTTATGCTTGGCCCGTTTTCTGATCGAGTAAGAAGAGAAATTCGAGTCCCACGCGAAAAACCCGAACCATGGAAGACCTCCCTGCACCAGAAGCCCCCAAAACTAATTTTACCAACCCCAAATATCCAGTAGGTACCCGTAAATATTCAATTTGGAAACTTCCAGAATGCCCAGAATTAAAAAATGAAGATTCTCAAGCCTTGAAAAAATACTCCAGCGCGGTCGAAACCACCTTTGCCGAGCTAATAAATTTTATCGACTTTTACGAAAGGGAACTGTGCGAACTGCGCTCCAACTACCTAGAACACAATACTACAAAAGCCCCCGCGAAGCGCCCAAGAGAAAAATCACCAGTAGCCGCAAAAGAAACAACAACGCAAAAAACAACCTGGTGCTCCAACCAAAGGTCACAAGGTAATCCTGAACCAAAATTACAATCTAAACAGCCTGAAAAACCTAATGAAGCAAAAACAGTCGAAATGGAAATCGAAGAGACACCAAACAAAATGCCAAATCACAAACAAAACCATAAAAACTCTAACCCATCAAAGAAACCTAACGAAACATTGAATAACAAACCTAACAATCCCACCCCTAACTCCAAGATCAGAATACCACCAATTAAAATAAGCGGAGTAAAGGAATGGTCAGGCCTTAGAGATGGTCTTGTCAATTGTACAAAACAAAAGCCAGAATTTTACACATCAGGCCGATACATCAACGTTCAGACTCGCACAACTTCGGACTACCGGATAGCTACCAAGTGGTTGGAAGATCGCCACTACACCTTCCACTTCAAGATCCTAGACGACGAAAAGTGCCTTAGAGTCGTCGTCAGAGGTCTCGACCGCTGCATCACTATCCCCGAAATACAAGAAGATCTGGAAAACAAGGGATTCGAGATGTCTAAACTTGCAAGACTACGAAATTCAAGAACAAAGGAGGAGCTCCCACTAATCCAGGTAACCCTTCCCAAGACTGCAAGGAATAAAGAAATTTACAATATCACAGATCTCTGCGACATGAAGTGCAACGTCGAGGCTTACAGGGCTCCCAAAGGCCCCGGACAATGCCATAGGTGCCAAAACTTTGGGCACTCTCAGTTTGAATGCAGGGAAACTCCCAAATGTGTAAAATGTGGAGAAAATCATTTCACATCCGAATGCGCCAAAGAAAAAGAAGTCCCACCTAAATGTGCAAACTGCCAGGGTCAGTATACAGCAAGTTGGCGTGGTTGCCCACTATACAGAAAAATAAATAGAGTGCCCCAAACCCAAATTAATAAGAAACCAAACCCCAATACAGAAAAAGAAAAATCCAACCCTACAGGTCCAAACCCTTCAGAAATTCCCCAACCCACTCAAAACAAGAATAAAACTCCATATGTCAATAAAGAACGTCCCAATCCTCCTTCAGCCACTAAGGTCAACCAACTAGAGAGCGCTATCAAAAAGGCTCTCAGTGACCCCGCAATAATAGAAAACATCATGAAGAACGTTGTAGACACCTTTAGATGTAAATGAATAACAAAAATATGTATAAAAATAGCTTTCGAATCGTTCACTGGAACGCGTGCAGTCTCCGAAACAAAAAACAACAATTCTCAGAATTCCTGAACGACCACGACATCGACATCGCACTAGTGTCAGAAACCTGGCTTAAGCCGTGCCATAAAATGAGGATTCAAAACTTCATCACCCTCCGCAACGACAGACTAACCGGACAAGGTGGTGGAACTGCCATTTTCATCCACAAGAAGTACAGCCATGCACCTATTCATGCCACCACCTCAAGCCTGGAAACAACAGGAATTTCAATCAAAAACAAAAACGGGTTAAATATGAACCTGTATTCGTGCTACAAACCACCAAACACCTATCTTGATCAAACCGATATCTATAACATTTTTTCAACGGACACCAGACCATCATAGCAGGGGACCTAAACTGCAAACATCCTGCCTGGGGTTCCACCACCACTAACCCAAGCGGGAGAAGGCTCCAAAACGCAATCAACGTTATGGACCTAGATGTGAGCTACCCCGACGAACCTACTCATGACTCACCTCCAGACATCATTGATATCGCCGTGCACAAAAACATCTCCCAAAGCGTATACTCTAAAGTCCTGCACGAACTAACCTCTGATCATCTCCCAGTACTACTTGTGCTACAGGATTTCAAAATCTCCTACTCAAATACAAAAATAAAAATTACAGATTGGGCCCTATTCAAGTACAAAATGGAAATCGCTGAACCTCCTGAACTGATCCTAGATACATCTTCAAAAATAGACGAGGCCATTACACACATTGAAGAACAAATGGTGCAAAATTTGAAAGATTCAACAAAATATAAGGCCCCGGAACTAGAACGAAGATATCCACCTCACATTAAAGAAAAAATACGATCCACCACCGACTAAGAAAAAAAAAGAAAAATACTTGCGACCCCCGAGATAAATCAGCCTACATGACGGCCCAGAGAGAATCACAGAAACTTACAAGAGAGCACGATAACACCAGCTGGGACCACTTTATCGAAAACTTGAAAGTCACGGACCAAACCATATGGAAAGCCATCAAACGATTATCCAACTCTGAAAAACAAGAAATAACACTGAAGACAAACAATGGGCAGACACTAACCACAGAAGAAGCAGCTGAATCATTTGCCAACAACTATGAAAAACAGTTCACCCCCAATCCCTATACATCCCACTCCAAACCTACTCGTACATACATCAAACGTGTGAATTCATACATGAAAAAAAATAAAGAAACAGGACTAGAACCAACAAACATTGGTGAAATAAAAGCGATTATTGAATATCTACCAAATAAAAAAGCTCCCGGAATCGACGAATTACCTAATGAAGCTCTCAAACTGCTCCCTAATCATATACTACCATCAATAACCGAAATATTTAACGCCTCGCTGCAGCTTGCCCACTTCCCTGACAGATGGAAAACGTCCATTATCTGTCCCATACTTAAAAAAGGAAAATCCATCCATGAACCAACAAGCTACAGGCCCATCTCACTGCTACCTGCCATCTCAAAACTATTCGAAAGAATTGTTTTAAGAAGACTCAGAAAATCCCTCGAAGAAAAGAATCCACTCACACCCGAACAATTTGGCTACCAAGCCAAACACTCAACATTGCACCAGCTAGTAGTTGTCACTGAAAAAATAAGAAAAGCCATGGACCTAGGCCAAATAACAGGAGCCGTATTCTTTGATATCGCCAAAGCATTCGATAAAGTCTGGCACGAAGCCCTTCTCTACAAAATGTGCAAAAAGCACCTTCCTGGAGACATCATAAAAATAACACAAAACTTCTTAACAAATAGAACATTCAAGGTACGAGTCAAAAATGAACTTTCAACAGCTAGGAACATCCTTGCCGGGGTCCCCCAAGGATCAGTCACAGGACCAACCTTATTTGACATATATATAGACGACTTCCCCTGTATTGAAGACACCTCTTTACACCTATTTGCCGATGATACCGCCATTTTAGCCTCAACATATAACTTCGACAATCTCCACATGAAACTCCAAGAGGCCTGCATCTTTTCCACGCTCTGGTGTAAGGAATGGCGAGTCACAATGAACCCCCAAAAAAGTTAAGCAATCATTTTTTCCAGAAAAAAAGACAAAATTAAGAAACCTTTAGACGAACTTTTTGTCTTCGAAGACAATATTAAATGGAAAGAGAACATCCGATACCTAAGGATGACCCTAGACGAGCACCTAACCTTCAAAAAGCACATCGAAAACAGAATTAATTTGGCGAAAGCTGCCCAACACCGACTATCCCTACTTCTAGGACCAAAAAGCAAATTATCACTTCATTGCAAAAGAACCATTTACACTTCAATAATAAGACCAATACTCATATACGGCCACCCAATTTTTATGACAGCACATAAGACCATCCTTAAAAAGCTAGAAGTATTTGAAAATAAAATGATCAGAAAAATCATGTCTCCACCCTGGTTCGTTCGGAACACAATCCTCAGGAACGATCTAAATATCGAAAACATCAATGACTACATTATTAGACAATCATTTAAATTTTACGAAAAATCAGAAAAATCAGAAAATCCCACCTCTAAGGAAGCCACAAACCACAAATGCGGAAAAAGGAAAATAAGAAATTTGAAACCTAGACAAATTCTCCATCAATTAAGCCAGAATGACGAAAAGTGGAAAAAAAGGAAAACAAACCCACCTTGAATATCAAACAAGCCCGAAAAAACCTTCTCAAGAACAATATCCCCAAGGACCTGAGAATCCGGACCCAACGACATCATTATAAATTATAATTGTAAATGAACCCCTGTACATAACCACCCCCCTCAGTATATTGTAAATATGATGATCTAGGTTGCTCTTTTTGAGCGGCACCTAATTAAGTTATTTGGAACTGGAACTGGAAACGTCCCGCTCCAAACTTTGTGTCTGAGAAGCGATATTTTTATAGAAAGATGATCTGGCATTTGTTTTCTGCTCGAATGAATATTTTTCTGTTAGAATTTTGTTCCTGCGTACAAAATAATGAACTGGTTTCACCCATGGTCTCTGCTTTTAGGAATTTTTCCCGATATAATTTTGTATCTGATAATCAAACATGACACAGCAATATCGTCATCATCATTTTCTGACTAAAATATATAGTTTTAATAATTGATATATATATTTTTTAAAATAGCCTATCGTCTTCCCCATATCTATTTACCTATGTATGGAAATTTTGGTTTGAATTAGTGAACTACTGCGAATTTGTATACCGGACATACAAACATTCATTTTTATATATAGAGAGAAGATATCAACACTTGACTTTTTTATGAAATATTCTAAAAGATTTTTTCACATGTACTTATATATATTGCCACTTTACATGTGACCGTTTAGGATCTTGGAGAAATTTTAGGACTATTTTTTGAAACCTGTATTTTTCGTTACAATTTTTATATCCAAAACAGAATAAAATGACTTTTAAAGGCCGTCACTTATAACAAAAGAGTTTTATATTTCATAAATTTTCTATATTCGTGTTATTGATGATTGGGTTAAGAAATGTGAGGAAAAAGTATTAAAGAAAGGAAATGTTTTATTCACTCAGGTTGCTGGAGCGTACATATGTCGCCAACTCTCAAAAGACATAACTATTAACATATTCCTATAAATAAATTTCAAATTTGTACATTTATCAATAAACTCTAAAAAGTAATTCTCTCCATATTCTCCATTTATATCTTTTGACCTTGGCAATGGTTTTTGGAGTATTTTTAGAAATATTTTTTTTTGCAATTTATTAAAATAAATCAAGTAAAATGTTATAAACTAAGCAAATTTTAAATCTCTAACTATATATTATAGCGTGTTACCTCTTGAAATCACGGGGAACGTGTTTTACGGTTATTTTTGGTGAAAATTCTTTTCATTACAATTTTCCAAAAATCCGAGTAAAATGCTTCTTATATAATTACAAAGAAGTTTTTCTTACATCTTTATACATATCTATTCATTTGAACAATAAAAAGTTATAAAAATATGACAATGTCAAAGATATATAATGTTTTTATAATGTCATAAAAGGTAAGATACATTAAGGAATGAATAAAGTATTAAGTATGAATTGAAATCGAATAAATCAAACAAGGGGATTGAGAAATATTTTCGAGGAATAGACGAACATGTTTTGAGCAGAAGTCAAAGACTTCCATAAGAGACTAAAGCCTACAATTGTCGCTGAATCTGTCTCTCTGAAAAGTGTTGTCAGTACCCGACTGACATGCCACGTCAGACAGAATCTTTGACTAAAGACCACTTCTAGGAAAATTAACCACATTTTAAGTGGTCCCTCGTGGGAGATACTAATTATATACAGAGATGTCCCTTTTATATATATATATATATATATATATTATGGAATTAAAATATTTTATATGTGTTAATTAATTAATACACTCCCAAACTACTGTAGAAAATACAACCCAATTTTTCATGGAATCCCCATGGATATGATTTAAGTCTATTTTTAGAAACCACTTCTCTTTGTAATTTTTTGAAAAAATAAGTGAAAATTAATAATTAAATGAATTGATTTTTAGATATCTATATCTTATATTTTTCTATATCTTTTACATATAGCCACTTTCCATGGGGCTATTTAGAAGAATGAGAGAGATTTTAGTGTTAAATTTTGTAAGATTTCTTTTTTCGCCTAAATTTTATATTTTCAAAAATCTGAGTAAAAACACCTCAAAAATGAATACACAAAGCAGTTTTACTTTCATCAATATATCTCTATTCACATTTACAATAATAGAAATACAACACACAGTGTTAGGGATTGAACAGTTTTATCATAATACCATAGTAGGTAAGTTACATGACCCAAAAGTCATAAAACAAGAGTCATAATACAAATAAAATGATTTTCCCAATAATAATTAAACAGGAATACATAGAATTAAGAAATATTCACAATTAGGTAAAATGACATCAGAACAGTAGGGAAAAGTATAGATGCCGTATAAGCTCACTTTAGAGACGGCCTAAAAGCGTGCCTAAACCAGCTCTCCCAGAGTTGGTCTCTTATCAAACAGACTTTCATTTCAGACAAAACCTCTAATGAGAGGCCATCTCAAATAGAGACCAGTTAAGCCACGTCTTCAGGCGTCTCTTCAACTTAATACCTTTATATAAAAAATAAAATTTGCCTGTTTTCCGCCTGGCTGTTTATCGAAAAAACTTCCAACCTACAGAAACCATTCTCACCATAGTATCACTTCAAACACTATAGAGAGATATCTCAAGGATAATATAGTTCAAGCAATAAATTACGTTGAAATTCTATTTAAATTATATACAAGAAATAAATATTAATTTTTGTATCTCATAATTCGGGATACCTTCAGGCCAATATTTCGTGTTTAAGATATATATTTTAAGGAATATTTTTGTGATTTTTAAAGGAAATATTCAAATACAAAGTATTTTTATAATATTTATGTACATATTCTTGATAACAGGGTTTTGAAACGGTGTTAAATGAATGATATCAAATAGCTCATTTTGCGATTTTTAAAAATTAATTTCATAGAAGGTAAATTGTATCATTGAAAAGTAAAATATTAAGAGGTGTACAAGGGTAGAATTAAAATGAATTGATTTTGATACTAAACGTCAAGAAATTAGGCAGGACACAGTTAATTTAGAGACAAAAATAATCCATTATAATACGTCCTAAAAATGTGTATACAGGTTAAATATTTCTTCGATAGATTCGCGTTCGTAGTGTGTGATCAACACACTACACCAGGGGTCGGAAAACTGCGGCTCTTTATATAGTTCCATACGCAAATATGCATTTGGCAAATAAAAAAATTGTGGCTATTTTAAAACTTAGAAATTTTGTAAATTTTGACTCTTCCGACTTACAAGTTTGCCGATCTCTGTCCTAGTGAATTGTCATATGTTTCAAAGAATGGTAGAGCGCACAGGGCAGGGAAGAAGACTCAGGCAGTAAGGAATGACAAGGAGAGAGAGGAGGGTGTAGCTCGTTATTCCCTAACGGCTGTCTGCTGATGGAATGACTGTCTATCCTCAATATCGGGATTCCATAAAGAACTGTCAAAGATGACGCTGTCTTTGAAAGCGGTTATCTTAACATTTGGATAGTGTTCAGGTTCAAATAATGCTATCGAGATAAATCAGACAATTAATTCTATTGACAATACTTATATAGTTTATTCAATCTTACACCAAATTGAAATTTAAGATAAAAAATTAAGGTATATATATATCGACAATATATATTTACATTTATAACAATTTAACCAAACTTTTCTTTACTGGACAAAACTCAACATAACTGAAAAATTAACAACAGGCTTTATATAAACAATTACGTAATACCTTCTTACAGGTCAAAATTAATTAAACACACACAAAGTAAATAAAATCAAGTAAAGATAACACATACACTGTGAAAATATGAAGATTATATAGATTTACCAATTCTCTATAAAACTCCAACAAGGGTCTCACAGATATACATATATGGAGAAAGTATATGTGTGGCACATGTAGACTATCTGAACGGTATATGTGAAAATTTGAATAGTTGACCTATCTATTAGAGCATTTTAAAAAATCAATAAACAACTTTATTAGGACTTTTTTTTTTCAAAGGCGAACTTTTTAGCAAAGGTTCATCAACGGGACTATTACCTATTTTTTAAAATATTACGGAAGATTATAAATGTGCCCTAAATAGAAATAAACGGTTTGTTAGAACATATACATTTTCGTATATATATAATAACTAGAGTTAATATTCTTAATCTGTCAAACTTAATCGCTTTTTCGGCTACTTTCTCCCTCAAGAAAAACGGTCCAAAACCCTACATTAGAAAAGAAGAAGGATTCTCTCAAAATACCAATGCTTTTGTAACCTTACTTAAAGAAGAGGATGAAATGATTAGACTCGAAGCAGAGCACAATTCCTCTTCAAGAACTCCGAGCCAAATGAAAGATCTTCAAGCTATTCGAGCTGGATAAGGCGGTGAAATAAGTCCGTTGTACTTAGTCTCTTCGAACAGATCGTTAAAGAAAAATAGATCCACTCTCGTCGCCACTTTCAAGCTGAATAAGAACCAGGTCGACAAATATGAACGAAACGCCTGTTAAGGAACATCTTTCTACCCGGAAATATAATGGCGCAAACCTGCAAAAAGAATAAGGTTTCGCTTATGCCAATATTTTCAAGAATGTGTTCAATGTAATTATAATTCTGTCCAAGTATGAAGCTGTGGAAAAAGATAACTACAGAAGGCAAGCACACTTAGCGCAGGTTCCCACGATATAGTTAGTAAATAGCAAATAAGAAGGGAAAATAAAGCTTCAATATCACAAACATTTTGCCATATCACCTTCAAGGCATATATCTACTGGTTACCTGCGAAATATGCAGTGAATGGAGTATCTAAACTGACTACCAGAATCAAACAACTTATCACCAGAAAACATCACAAAAATGATGTTTACAACAATCAATCATCATTCAATATAACTGACATCCTCTTCATCAACTAACAATAGTAGCGCCAATCTCTTCTCAAGATGACGAATCATGTTTTATATTCTAAAGCTGAAAAACCTTCGAAAGAGTTCCAATATAATTTGTTTTTGCAATTACCCCGAAGTCTCACTCAGGTAAATTGTCAAAATAAATCATTCAATCATTCAGTGCTGGAAACAGATAAAGCCAATGTATACATCAAACACGTATAGAAAAACATAGAAAAGTACCTTAATATTCCAGCCGATTTTAATATATATGAATAAGCAATGAGAAAGTACATATAATGATCCTATGTCGAGATTTTTATAATTATAAATATACTAGCGGACGTACCCGGCTTCGCCCGGGTTTTACCCGAGTAAAGGTTTGTCTAACGAATCTCTCAATAAAGTGAACATTTTTTCCCGGTCCCTTGAAAAATACTCGATAAGTTGAATAAAATCAATATTAATTGGTTCCCACGGTAATTGGAAGTTAAAGGAATAGTATCTTGCCTTGGAATTGTATCATTATTCTTGTCTCAAATAAATTGCCGTGTCATCCTGAATTTTGTCTTTCCTAATTTTCTACATTAAAAATCATCGTATCATCATGATAATATTTAGAGCAGATTGTTGAATTATAACAGATAAATTAGAATATTTATTTTGATTATTTTAAAGCGAAAAGTTATTTCAAAAATTTTATTTGCTAGAAACCTTCCCAGTACTATACTAAATAACTTCCCAAAGTTTCATGGCGTTCCAATGAGTGGTTTGGTCAGGCATAAAGGACAAACAGACACACACACATACATTCATTTTTATATATATATAAGATATAAATGAGTTTTAAAAATTGTAAAAAAAAAAATGCATCGGCCGGGAATCTAACCCGGGCCGCCCGCGTGGCAGACGAGCATTCTACCACTGAACCACCGATGCTTAAAAAAAAGGCCATATTTAGGTATTTATTCCATTCTGGATTAGTCCGCGTAAAAAAAAAAATCTTCAAATGAAAAAAAAAAAAAAGAAATAGCCAAAAATACTAATAAAAATGCAGCCGAAATTTTTCTCAGGTTTATAAAAAGCGATATGCAAATTTGGTACCAATTGGTTCAGTAGTTTTTAAGTTTATCGCGAAACAGACAGACAGACATTGACTTTTATATATATAGAGATTATTATATACATATTTTAAATACTTATTATATTATAAAACTATTTTAGAGGCGTAATATTATTATCTCTTATTATATATAATATGGCTGACGGCGGTATTTACATATGTCCCTCTCTCTTTCTTAATGTGTTTGTTGTCAAAGAGTTAGGAAAGGGAGTGAAAAAGGCAACTAACGGCATAAATTAGTAGAAAAAAAAGAAAGCATAGTTGTTGAGATTGGTGAATATATAAAGAAAAAATTGCATATTTCCTGTTGTATATATGTAACAATGGGGCTACACCAGTGTGGGTGGTTGAAGAGGTGCAGGTTGGGCAGTAAGGACAGTAGAAATTGTTTTATTTTAAAAAGAATATTACGCCTCTAAAATAGTTTTATAATTTGATAACAGATGGCGGTCTAATACATCGTAACTTATTATATATTGAGATATCGTTTAACCAGCACGTATCATCCACCATGCACGTATATTTTCAAAATTTTGTTTTTCACACAGAAATAATGTAATAAATAGTTTTCTCTCAATATATTTAATATTATTTAACAGTTGGGAGAGACAGGCCATATCCACAATTTGGATAATTGCGTGTATATTTTAAATTATATACAATTAATACAATTGAACATTGGAAATCATTAAAATTAAACGTTCGATGTCAAATTTTACATATAGCAATTATAAGTAGTAGCTTGAAATATGTACAGTCAACACTTTCGCCTCAAAATATACATCCTGCAGAATCTATTAAACTTGATGTATTGGTCTTTATTGCAAGCAGCTTGTTTTGTATTAGTCAGGTAAAGTTGGTTTTCTTCCCTTAGATCAGAAGTTAATGGACAGTTTATCAGAAGGTGTTCAGGGGTTTGTTGTTCGTTTCCACAAGTGCATGCAGGTGAACCAATTTTGCCAATTCTAAACAAATATGTGTTGAAGTCACCATGTCCAGTAAAAAATTGAACGTTATAGAAGTTGGGTTGAACATAGTTAGGAATTCTTGAAGTATCAAAGAATCCCTTGAAATTATCATTGGCACCTCCATAGTATTCCTCAAATTTCTCGTTTATAAAATTATATATCATTTTTCTTTTAGTTGGATCTGATTTTTTGTATCCAATATTCATTTTTAGTATATTTGTTTCAATAAAATCCGTGAGCTTTGGTGCTCTAGCGACAATATGAGTACAGTTTGAAGATGTTGAATTATAAACCTGTGTACTGTGCTTCAAAATTTTGTACTGCAGAGAGTTTAATTTATCTTTGACTTTTTTGGGTATAAAGTTGTACCAGATCGTGGAACCATAAGTTAGTGAACTTCGAAACAGTGTCTTATAGAGTTATATTCTTCTTTTACTGTCCAGTCCCCATGCTTTCCCGGTTAATCCAATTAGGTATCCACTAGCTCTATTTGTCTTAGTAATAATCTCATCAATATGGGGCACAAAATCCAATTTGTTTTTATTTCTATGATTTTTAAAAGTTATTCCCATAATCTTCAGTTTTTCTACCCGATTGGCAGTGATATCGTTAGGAATTTTTGCAGCTATTTTGCTATTAAACAAGTATAAGATTTTCGTTTTCTCTTCAGATACGGTCAACTTATTGTTCCCACATCAGTCTAATATTCTCCCCATGACCTTTCCTGTTGTATTCCGAAGTTCTGTCAAGTTGTTTCCCCAACATATCACAGTTAATTCATCCGCATAAGCAATGATTTCACTGTTTGATTATGAATAGTTATTCAATAAATCGTTTAGAATAATATTCCATATTGTAGGGGATATAGGCCCACCCTGTGGACATCCCTTGCTTAATTTTTTTGTGGGTTTCATTTGATGAGTATCTAAATCTCACTATTCTATTATTAAGAAAATACTATAGTAGTTTTATTATTGAAGCTTGAACGTTGTCCTCATCTAGTCTTTTCAGCACCATCGGCCACCATGCATTGTCGAACGCTCCACTTATATCAACTGCGATTATAGCTGTATATTCTTTGTTTTTATGTTCTAGAGCTATTTTGACAATTTCATTTAATGCAGAGATAGTAGATCTTGATCTTCTAAATCCATGTTGACGATTGTTAAGCAGATTTGAGTCTTCATAAAATTTTATTAGTTTGTTGTTAATTATTTTTTCAAATATTTTGGAAATGTTTGAGTTGAGACAAATGGGTCTGTAGCTTTTATAAATTTTCATGCCTGTTTTACCTGGTTTGGGAATAATTATTACCTCAGATTTTTTCCATTCATTCGGATAATAATTTAAATCTAAGCATTTTTGAAAAGGTTTCACCAGTATTGGAACTATTAGTTGTTTAGTATGTTTTATCATATTGTTAGAAATATTGTCAATTCCAGGCGTTTTCTTTGAGTTTAGCTCATCAATTATTCCATTTACTTCATTGGGCGTTATTATTATATTTTCTTTATTATGAAATCCAAGAGTATAGTTCCTTATGTTTTTGTGGAAGGTTGTGTCTTCATTATCTCTATCATCGGGGAAAAGGTTGTTCAAAAGTTCTATATAATAAGTATTTAAAATATGCATAGAATAATGTGTATATAAAAATATAATTTATTATTAATATGTTAACGTAATAATCCTGTTGAAGGACTGACAAGTCCGAAAGCTTAAAAATAAAAAGTTGCACAAGAAACTTAACCCTGGAAGCTTCATTTATTTTATAATATAGGTTATTATTTTAATGACAAACACCACTTAAAGCGTTGACGAAATGATATATATATAAGTTGAGACTTGGAGCATAATTATTAAAAATAACATTGAAATTATTGTGAATAGAATGAGTTAACAGTATATACTGTTTTGAAAATAGAGCAACCCATAAATAAATCTTCAATTAAAAAGGCATATATTGGAAAAAAATATCATTTATTTTACCAATATTTTAGTTGGCTGAACGCCTAACTTTATTAAGGTATTATAATACACATTAATATGTTATAATACCTTGATAAAGGTTGACGTTCAGCCAACTGATATATTGGCAAAATAAATGATATTTTGTTCCAATATATGCCTTTTTAATTAAAGTATATACTGTTTACCGATACTGTCAGCATACAGGTCCCCAGGAGAACATACGGCCATGAAATTCCCCAGATACATCTTCGTGGAGTTTATTAGAAAAATAAAAAGAGGGAAATTCTGTTTAAATATCACTTGAATATTACATATATAATAATTTAAAATTCTGGATGTATTCAAATTACATTTTCAAAAATATTTTCCAATATACTTTCGATGTATTTATATTATCAAATAAAAATATTTATTATAATAAAGTTTACATGTTGCTTAAATGGTTATTTCAAAATAAGAAAACACACTAGAAATATGGAAATCTCTTTTTTTTTCAGGATATATCTCTATATATATAAAAGTCAATTTCTGTCTGTCTGTCTGTTTCGCGATAAACTCAAAAACTACTGAACCAATTGGTACCAAATTTTGCATGTCGCTTTTTATAAACCTGAGGAAAATTTTCGGCTGCATTTTGATTAGTATTTTTGGCTATTTCTTTTTTTCATTTGAAGAACTTTTTTTTACGCGGACTAATCCGGAATGTAATGAATACCTAAATATGGCCATTTTTTAAAACATCGGTGGTTCAGTGGTAGAATGCTCGCCTGCCACGCGGGCGGCCAGGGTTCGATTCCCGGCCGATGCATTTTTTTAAAAACAATTTTTAAAACTCATATATATTATATCTTCTATATATTTATAAACTATCGAATGTGTACTCGGCTTCGCCGGGTTTTATCCGAGTTAAAGTTTTCCTAACGAATATTCCGGAACACAGAATATTATGATAATAATATTCGTTACATTATATATCATCACATACAATGTAAGTTTTTTATATAAACAAACGATAATAAACAACAGCAACAATGTAATTTGCATCTTCACTATTGTAAAACAACAACAAACTAAATTAACAATGCAAAAATATATATTAACATTTAACACAAAAACGTTACAATATTTTCTTTAAATATATATTAATATTGAAATTCCAAGTTTTTTTACGTCATTGGAATATTATATTACGAAATTCTCAAATCAAATTTATTATACTTGGAACACATTTTAAGCATTGTTACAATTTATAAATATAATTTCACTAGATGCCGCTAGAGGCGCTGCTTGCGAGTGAAGTAGAAAATTTGCAAATAAAATTGCAAAGGATATTTTATTTCAAACCAAATTCAAACCAGAAACCTTCCCAGTAGAATAGTAAATAACTTCTTAAAGTTTCACGGCGATTGGATAATCTTACCTTTTAAAAACATTCATCATGTGAACAAACTAACATTCATCGTGTAAACAAACCACGTGTTAATTATTAACAAATCAAATTCATTTATCGTCGCGACCAGTGCTGCGCCCAAGCGGTGAAAGGCTGGAACTAACGCTTTTTTGTTTTATATTATTTTAAAAAAGCACATTAACCTTTTTAGTTTTTTGAATAGCCTATATGTTAAAACGAAATCTTCAGCTACCTACATGCGAAATTTCATAATGATTTATTCTGTAGATTTTGCGCAACGCGATAACAAACATCGATTTTGGATTTCATTTTTATAGATATAAGGATTATTATTCTAATATATAACTACATACAACTATCTGAATATCAAAATCTCTAAAGCGATAAGTTTTCACAGTTCAAACATTCCAACCAAATGTCTTCAACCTTTGAACCATCCCGTTATTTCATGTTTGAAGGAATACTTATCCTAATGTCTAGATATTCTGGAAGAGAGAGAATGTATACAACTCTCTCTCTCTCTCAAAATCCACTAATAATTGTGGATGCTATAAATTGATCTCACTTCCACGTCGGCCTCTATCAAACAGAATAAGATGTCTATTTGCTATATCAATCCAACACCAATTTTACCACCATAACTCCATCTGCTGTGACGGTGATTACGAGAAAACGGATCGCTGTTAAAGTTACTAACAAATTTTTCACGTCTCTCAGTATCATAACATCATAGATAATTTTAGAGTGGTTAAACTGGCATTATTAAGCCAACCTACTAGAGATACTAGATCACTCAATCGCTTAGTATTAGTAAAAACAATAATTTCATTTTGCACAGAAGGGACTCAAGAGAAGTGTTAGCTAAAAATATATTATTTTATTATTTATAAACCTTTCTCAATCAGTGTATTGACTAACCACGGGAAAATAAAACATACATTATGGTGCTTAAAATAATTCGGAGAATCAACGGCGAAACCTATACTAAATCCGATTTATTTCGTCATTTTCTAGGCATTTTTAAAAAACCAAAAGAATGCACCACGAAAGCAACCTTTCGAAACAAGATACAACTATATATATATATATTATAAGAGATATCCTATGGAACTAACTTCTGAAAAGAATATCCCGATTACTTTGTTCGAACCAGAGAACAAAGTGCTAATTATGATTGGGATTATATAAGAAAGCCATAGTATCTTCATTCTTTCTTGTAGTATTAATCTGTATCATTTTGATCCAATATACTACGACCTTTAATAACGTTATTCTTCTGAAACATCTACATAGATATCAAACACTTTCTCCTCTAACAAACAACCTCAATTTTTTTCTCTGTCAGAGATGTATTGAAAAACATTTTTTTCCCATAGCAATCAACATGGTTTACCTCCATAGCAATCAAAATTTGTGAATGTATCGGTCTTGGTCGACAAATATCAATGGGAAACATACAAAGAGTTTTCAAATATAATATTATATAGAACAAGTCGTATAAATATCTATAATTATTAAGAATAAAAAGACAAACGAGAGAAACATATTGCAAAGCATTTCTTGACACGTAAATTATATTATTACTGAGTCAAATTAAAGGCAGGATCTTCATCCTTTGGTTTCTACAGGCTCGTATCAAATTTATGGGAAACATTCTCTTATCTAAGACTTAACTGTTGAGTGTCGCATAACCCAAACATCGGGAGGATATTTCCTGTTTACCTTTTGACCGGCTCATCGGAAGCTGAAAGAAAGAGACGCCTTATAGCCTCTCTCTTCATGTAGGTTGAGTCCAATTATTTGTGTGACAGTCAGCACCATTGCTAGATACCTTATTGACCAATATGTCATACACCTTACTTTATAAATAATCTCTATATATGAATATAGCCTAAAGATTCTAATCGTGCATAAACCAATATTAATCTGATAAACCCACGAATTCTATTCTGCAGGGAAAACAAACTTTAAACTTATATGTATAAAAGTGCCTTTTCTTAACTTATATGTAGGTAAAGACGTGAGGGGAAATTCGTTATGCACAAAACCTTTTCTCCTTAACAAAGAGTTGGCTCTGTATTGGTTGGAAGTGGGGAATAAATCAATTTGTGCTTCGCTTAAACAAAAAAAAAAAAAACAACCGTGGTTGATTATAGGCAACCCAGTATTGTTGAACTTCTTTGGTCATAATCTCTTCCAAGTTGTAGCTCACAGTCTGACACTGGAAAATAAAGGTATCTTTTCGAAATGGCTCATACTGCTGTAATCACATTGAAAGAAGAGAACAATATGCTTAACGTTAAGTTTGATGCCCAGCTCAATTTTGCGATCTGCGAATTGGGTCAAATGAAAGTAGAGCTGGAAACCATTAGAGAAAAGTTAGTGAAGAAAATAAAGGAGGCTCATAGTACTGGCTATCTCTTTGAACAACTATCCATCAAAGGCTAGCTCCTCACGTCAACTCCTAAATTAAAGAAAAGGATGCCTGCTGGAAGAAGAACATCTTCGTGTACATAAAGATATGCAGAATGACATGAAGAAAAAAGAATCTCAACATATAAGGACGAATATATTTAAGTGTATCATTTCCTCTCGTGTTTTAAATATATTTAAAAGTATATATATCTCAAAATTATAATCTGGAAAATATATATGGATGACATCATTTGTTATAGTGAAATAACAAGCTTAACAATATTCTAATTTAAAGCCATTTTTAACCTTTACATATTAAATATAAAATAGCATATCTTTGGCATTTTCTAGACATCAGGCTTACCAGAATCTATAGTAAAATAGAAACCAGAATATATAGAAAAAGGTAGAAAAAAAGAAAGATAGGTCACCGTGCTAGAAGCAAGGTGTGCTCAACTTAGGCTCCAACCAAGGTAGTGTCCGCTCCATCATGTGATATACAAAGGTACCTCCTCCAGTCTCATCACTCTCTCCCTTTCGCAAAGTCTATTTTCTATCCCATCCAGGTCTGCTCGTTATTCCCCTGTGGAAAACCACCATTCGACCAAGACTGCGCCACCAATCACCAATCCAATCAAATCCACCCAACCACACAATTCACCATGATTCAAACGGGTTGTTACAGTCAACAGCAATTCTACAAGGTAAGCACCAATCTCACAGTAAGTCGACAGGAGTCAACAGGATCCCACAGTAAGTCGACAGGTTCAATCGAAATATTATAGAGAGCCGACAGGATCAATCGAAATATTATATATATATATACTAGTGTTGCGATTAGGTGCCACAGCGTTTTTAACTACCCTGGGCCTAATCCGTTCTAGTAGCCTGAGAAGATCTTGTTTGCTTTCAATTTTGGTAGTGGCCAGCTGGTCCTGAATATGCGAGGGAAGTCCATGCATAACCCCAATAATCAGCAATTCCTCAATGAGACCCGGCATTCCTCCAACTGCATTTTTCTTTGCTTCTTGTAAAAATACCCAACCGAAGAGCCTCCCTGATACCTCTATCTAAAAGCGTAATCATATTTATCTATTGGGTTTTCCTCAAAAGAACAAACAAATTCACGCTTCCACTCTTCCCAACAGTAATCGTTTACATCTTGAAATTTATAATCAAACCGGAGGAGTTTCGTTTAAGTAAGAACGCATACTGTTGATCTTGGCACTCACCCATTCATTGTTTCTACAAATGTTTTCATACGATGTCATCCAAATCTTGAGGTCAATATTATTTCCATTAAAAATAGCTGCATCTAGTTTGACTGATTTACATCTAGTTATTTCACTCTGATTTTTAAGAAGCAATTGGGTTATTAAAATTTGCTGTTCTGTCATGACTCGAACTAGGTTTTCAATACTTGTAGCTGAGGTTATTTTATCTCCTTCAGGACAATCCAATTCTTCATCTTCTATATCTTGCATAGCAACAGATAATAATGTATCGAATTTCTTATCCACATAACATTGAATGACATTTTTTGGAACTCCCACAAATATATTTGAATCCTTCTGGAGGTAGTAAGAAGTAGGACGTGTACCGCATTTAAACAACACTTCATGATGAACAGGCGATTGATATTCTTCGGGAATTTCAAATATTTCACCGGTAGGGTTAAAACTAAATATAAATAATTTTATACTTGTTGGAAGTATAAAACTATGGATACTGTCTGTGGCGTCATACTTGTTATATTCCTATTTATTAAATTAACGTACGTAAGAAGAAAAAGATAAATTAACTTTATTATTCGACGAACAAAAAAAGGCAACAATAGCTATTGGATGCGCGCGCATCTTGTGACGTCACTCAAGCGCGAAGGGCGTGCGCAGCGGGGAAAACAATTTATAGCTTTCTCTCCTTCCATTCTTTTCTTCTTTTATATTGCAAGGTATATTACAGGTTAGTAAATCGTGATTGAATATTCCCCTAAAGAATTTTGTTTATGTCAATCAAGCATGATACAGGAATATTGTTATAATCATTTCTGACTAAAAGCTCTTCTAGATTTAACTCTCTGTCCTGTTCAAATTTCAGCGAGATTACCTACATATTGAGGGCATATATAGCCGACAAACATATATATATACTAGACGAATGACCCGGGCAACGCCCGTGTTTTACCCGATTGAATGTTTTTATTCCAATACTATTTGTTAAAATTATAAATTGGAGCCGTGGATGTCACTCTTGTGAAACGTCCCGCTCCAAACTTTACATGTACATTAGGTCAGCTGGTATTACCCCTCATTTTCACCGCTAGAGGCGTGAGCGAATTGACTTTTTGTAAATATACATAATTATAAAGATAGAAGCTTCTATAGAAGATAATGATCATAATGATGATGCGCGCGCATCCGTGACATGAGGAAAGACGGTCGTGACTATATATATACTAGACGAATGGCCCGGGCAACGCCCGGGTTTTACCCGAGTGCGTATATATATTTTAAATGTTTTAATTAAAATACTATTCGTTACAATTATAAATTGGCGCCGTGGATGTCTCTCTTGTGAAACGTCCCGCCCCAAACTGTGTGTATCTTGAAAATATAAAAATAAAAATGTGAACCGAAAAATATGTCCAGGGTAGCCTAGTGGTCATGGCATCTACCCGGTAAGCGGAAGGACGTGGGTTCGATTCCCATCCCTTGAAACTTTTTATTTTATCCATTCTGACCAAAATCTATCCGTGAACTTCACACAGTGAACTTCACACAGACAGAATAAGGCAATTATATAAGTAGATAAGTATAATAATAATAATAATTATTATTATCATTAGATGATGATAATGATCATAATGATGATGCGCGCGCATCCGTGACAGCGATGAGGAATTGTTGAGGAAAGACGGTCGTGACTATATATGTTGACTAGACGAATGACCTGGGCAACGCCCGTGTTTTACCCGATTGAATGTTTTTATTCCAATACTATTTGTTACAATTATAAATTGGAGCCGTGGATGTCACTCTTGTGAAACATCCCGCTCCAAACTTTACATGTACATTAGGTCAGCTGGTATTACCCCTCATTTTCACCGCTAGAGGCGCGAGCGAATTGACTTTTTGTAAATATACATAATTATAAAGATAGAAGCTTCTATAGAAGATAATGATCATAATAATGATGCGCGCGCATCCGTGACATGAGGAATTGGGGAATTGAGGAAAGACGGTCGTGACTATATATATTAATAATAAAATAATAAAATAATAATAATAATATAATAATAATAATTATTATTATTATCATTAGATAATGATAATGATCATAATGATGATGCGCGCGCATCCGTGACATGAGGAATTGACGGTGGAAAGACGGTCGTGACTATATATGTTGATAATAAAATAATAATAATTATTATAATTATTATCATTAGATAATGATATAATAATCATAATGATGATGCGCGCGCATCCGTGACATGAGGAAAAACGGTCGTGACTATATATATATATACTAGACGAATGACCCGGGCAACGCCGTGTTTTACCCGATTGAATGTTTTTATTCCAATACTATTTGTTACAATTATAAATTGGAGTCGTGGATGAAGTGGCAGCCTCCGTTAATGGGAAAGGACGGCTGGTAATTCACACTAAAACCACCCAAGGTGCATCAACTCTAGCGGCCAGACTCCAGGCCAACAAAAACATCCCAAAATCCCTAACCTGCACGGAAAGACCAACAATATATCCCAGATATTGCTTATTTGGCGTGGAGTGCTCCACGACCAACGACATGATAGTGGGAAGCCTCCAAAACAACGATTTTATAAAAATTCTCCCAGGAAAAAGGCACATCAAGGTTGCCCACCGCCCAAAGGACAATCCCCATGGGTACACTACAGTCTTCCTGGAAGTAGACGATCAGACGGCTAATTTCCTAGAGCATCGAGGTAAGATGCCTGTAGCAGGTTTAATTTTACGCTACGAAAGAAGCTACTCCCTGAAGCAATGCTACCGCTGCTGCAGCTTCGGCCACCGCGCTACTTCATGCCCTGCTGCCCAACCTATCTGCTACAAATGTGGTACGACAGGTCACGAGGGCCACGCCTGTCCCAACACTTCAGTAAAATGTCACAATTGCTGCAAGAAGGCCGGCGCTGTTTTTGAGCAGCTCAATCACTACGCGACATCCCGGGCTTGTCCTCTGGTGAAGGCCAAGCTGGCTCAACTCAACAAGAATGCATAGATCCTTCAGAGTTCTCCAATCCAACCTTAGGAAATCGCCTTCTGCAGTCCTCGAACTCTCCACCATTGCAATAGAACAAGAGGTAGACGCTATTTTACTTCAAGAATTACCAAAGAACTTTAAATGGCCTGATTCAAGCTTTGACACATTCATCCCAAATGAAAACAATGCACCTTCTGGGCTTGTAATTTGATCAAATCTAAACGCCATTCCACTTAGCTCACCTGATCCAAACATCTCCACGGCCCTCATCCGGTTAGGCAACCAGGCTGTTGTCCTCGCTTCGGCGTACTGGCACAACAGTGTCCCGGATTTATCTTTCCTACCAACCTTGGAAACTGCAATAAACATAGGATCCTTCTCATGCATTCTTGGCATGGACGCCAACGCCCACTCTCCAACCTGGGGTATTGGAGCTACCCGCGATGCCCGTGGGGCCAGCCTGGAGGACTCTGCTTCACTGATGGGCCTACAGTTCTTGGGATCTCCCAAACATTACACCTGGTCCAACGGATCCCTGCGCTCTTCCATCGACGTTACCCTAGCATCCAGCTCGCTAGCCATTCACGCCACTAGATCATGTCTCCAGGAGATGGCTTTCTCTGATCAACTGCCAATCCTTACAAATTTCGATGACATCATTTCCACAGAGCCTATTTGCTCTTGGGTTGAGACTTCATGTCTGGAAGAGACCTTCACTGCCTTCATTGGGTCCAGCCTCCACCATGTCACATCGCGTCTCCAGACCGCATTCACTCCAGGCGACATTGATGAGGTGGTTACTCTCCTCACTACCTGTCTTCAGGAGGCCTGCAATGTCTCCATGAGAAAGAAATCAAAATCCCCAAGGCCTTCAAGACCATGGTGGAACAAGGAGCTTTCAAAACTCCGCAATTTAGTTGTTGCTTTACGACGTTGCTATCAAAGCACCTCCTTTTATATCAGGAGCTTCTTTAAAGGTCTTTATAGAGCCTGCCACAACAAACTCAAGGCGGCTATAAGGCGAGAAAAGCATCTCTACTGGATAACACTGTGCCAAGAGGTCTCCTCGGCCGCATGGAGCTCCATCCACCGATATATCTCCAAAGGCCGAAGAGGTTCTCTTGGGCCACCTCTGCTCAAACACAACGACGGCACTCCACTCACCCCAGAGGAAACCTTCCATGAAGTACTTCAGCACTATTTTCCAACAGACTGGACAGCGCCAACCCCATCAATTGATTGGCTCCAACCCTACAACCAAGAACCAGCCTTTACAGTGTCTGAAGTCCTTCGCGCGATCCGTCGATGCGGTCGGAGGAAATCCCCTGGTCCCGACAGGCTAGGTACCAGATGCCTTCTTCTTGGTGGGTCAACGCTGCATAAAACACTGTCACAAATTTTCACCAAATGCTTACGTCTCGGACACTTCCCAACACCCTGGAAATCCGGTCGGTTAGTTCTCATACCCAAACAAAACTCTTCTTCCTCCAACCAACTGGAGAAATACCGTCCCTGCTCAATTGCTGCTCAATACCTTGGCCAAAGTCCTTGAACGGTGTATACTGGCGCGCCTGCAATGGATAGCGGATTACCAAGGCTGGTTCTCACCCCAGCAGTTTGGCTTCCTTCCAGGGCGCTCAGCTGAAATGGCGCTCGATTCCATTAACAGCAACATCAGTGAAGGCCTGCAGCACTGGAGGAAGACCTTGGCTATTGGTCTGGACATCAGCCATGCCTTCGACACCGTTCAAAGACACACCATCATTCAAGGCCTCCGCGACCTTAACTGCCCAGAAGAGTTGATTCAACTGTCCGCGAGCTTCCTCCGAGGAAGGCAGGTAATTTACAACGCTTGGAACGCCACCCTTACCTCTACTACTCTACTTGGGGTCCCCCAAGGTGCAGCACTGAGCCCCTTCTACTTCAACATAGTGGCTAGGAAAATCCATCTCCTTCCAAGGCCAAACAACAGTGAAATCATCAGTTTCGCAGACGATTTCACGGTACTGATTCACTTCCTCTGCAGATTCCCAACACGAGAGATCAATCAATTCCTAAAACAGCTCTTTCATTGGGGCAAGACTCAGGGGCTAACATTCAACCCAAGGAAAACCCAAGCCTGCCTCTTCCATTGGAAAGCCAAGCGTCCAGGCTATCACGGCATACATTTCCAAAACCAACCTATTCTAATTGATAACACTATAAAAATCCTCGGTGTTACTTTTGATTCCAAAAGAAACTTCGTAGGTCACTTGGACAACATCCTCAAGAGGTGCAGGTGGATTCTCCCTCGACTAACCAGCACGATCCAGGGGCAGTTCGGATTAACCTTCAGCGCGGGCCGAAAAATACATAACATGGTGATCCTCCCAGCTATCCTCTATGGCTCTGGGGTTTGGGGCAAGCGGGCGTTCGACACCAATGGCATCCGGAAGCTACGTGGCCTCCATTACAAATACGCTAAAGCTTTAATCAGAGGAGGCCCGTGTACTCCAACTATCCCAGAAATCTCCCTCACAGGTTGTCCTCCACTGGATATATCTATCAAATCCCATCTAGCATACTTGGAAGCGCTAAGAGAAGGCCCTTTTGAGTCACGTCCCAGTCCTTCCTCGGTACCCTACCCACCTCTTAGAAGACCTCTCCAATTCTCCAAGTCACTGCCAGAACGGGCCACTATTGTTTATACAGATGGCTCTCGGTCAACCAATGGGGTTGGCGCAGCAGTGGTGCTCCCACCTCCCTATTCACCACTGAAACTTAAACTCCACAACAGCTGTACCTCCTTCCAGGCGGAACTTTTGGCGATTCTTTATGCCACCAGATCTATTAGGATCATGCCGCGACAAGACTTTGTCATTGCTTCCGACTGCCAGGCAGCTCTACATGCCATCTGTCACCCCGATATCCCTAGAACCCCACTTACTGCAGAGATAATCAGAAACCTCAATACTCTGGACAATGTTCAACTCTGCTGGGTCCGGAGTCATTGCGGCATCGTTGGAAATGAACAGGCTGATGAAGTCGCCAAAGCCGCAGCTCAAACCAAATTGCCTTTACACTTCGCAACCCTTCCTAGGAAATATGTCCGCTCTCAAAGCAAACAGTTCGCCCTCCAACTATGGACTGACCTCTACACCACAGACCATGCTACAAGAAACCTCAGAAGAGTAGCGGCATCTCCTAGTCTTCTAATCTCAATTCTCCCAAAACTAAAATATTGCAACGTCACCTCTACAATTCTGACAGGACATGGCTTCGTTCAAGCCGACATCGCCAGAACCTCCAAAAACAACGACCCCGTATGCCAACACTGTCACCAAGAAAATCAAACAGTCGACCACCTCCTATTCAGTTGCCCATCCTACCATCTTCAGAGATTCCAGACCGCAACTCTACTTAACACCAGCACATTCAACCAAGAAGCATTGAAGAACCTCCCCAAAAATAAAACAGCCCGGCGACATCTAATCAGTTGGATGTCAACTGCAACAAATAGGCAATAAGTCAGAAGACAAACCCGGACAGTTGGCGACTTTCGTACGCTCCAGGAGTGCGGGTTATGTACAGAATAATAATAATAATAATAACAACAAAAACAGGATCACATTTTCTTTATATAGTCGCAATAAAGTTAGTAAGATGCAGCCTATTGTAATCAAATCAACGATCGGCCCAGCTGGCGAAAAGGTCAGTATAATCGAAACCAACATACTTTTGAAAATTCTTGAAAGATGTGGCATCGAGTACAAAGTAGAAGAAACTCCTTCACCAAAGAAACGAACTCGTCAATCCCCATCAGATTCAACACCACGTAGCCATAAGACACCGAGAATGGAAGTTGTCTCACAGCATAATGAAAACGATGTCTCCATGAACGAGGTAACTGAAGTCCCTCAAGAAACGTCCGCAGCTACCCCTCCTCAGGTTAACGAAGAAAACATTGATGAAGATGGTCCTTGGACAACAGTTACACATGCAAAAAAAGCCAAGAATACCACCTGTAATAGCAGAAAATGTAACAGACTGGAAGTTGCTCTGCCAAGAGCTGAAAGACCTGTGCACAGATAAATTCCAATGAACGATCTCAGGAAATAAGCACATTATCAAGGCCAAAAATATTTCAGACTTAAAAAAAAAAAAAATCAGGGAATATGTTCAAAAAAACAATGGCGGTTACTCTTATAGACTCCAAGAAGAAAAACCGCTCAAAGTGGTATTAAAGGGCGTGACAACAGCCTACAAGATTGAAGATATAGCAATAGAACTTGCAACAATGGGCTTTACTGAGACCTCTGTGAAGAGACTTCATAGACAATCAACTAAAAGGCCAATGAATTTAGTACTGGTAGAATAACCGAAAAATGAACAAAACAAGAAAATTTTTAGGGAATAACTGAACTTCTCTATCAGAAAATTGAAGTAGAATCTTTCAGAACAACAAACCGTGTGACTCAATGCTTCAACTGCCAGGGTTTCGGGCACGGTCAACTTAACTGCTTCCTGAAACCAAAATGCGTCAAGTGTGCCGAGGAGCACCATTCGAAGGACTGCCCAAGAAAGTCAAGACAACTTCCCCCAAAATGTGCAAACTGCGAAGAAGCGCACACAGCCAATTACCGTGGATGCCCTAAGTTTCCAAGAGTACATCAGCAAGAGCCAAGATACCCTGGTCAGTACAAACCTAACAACCCACTTCCGATTTCAAAAAGATCTGAAACACTGCCGAAAATTGTAGAACAACAAAACCAAAGCAATGCTGAGGTTGTGACAAGAAAAACTTCTCGTTCTGAAACTAAAGACCTGTGTGAAAAATTGATGTAAGTAATCAAAACATACCTACAATGAATTGCAAATTACCTTTTAAAATTATTGCTTGGAATTGTAACGGAATCAGATCAAAGAAAGAAGAATTATTGCACTTTTTAGAAGATAACTCAATTGACATTGCTCTGCTCAGTGAAACTCACATTAAACCCTCAATTGATCTAAAGTTCAGGAACTATCAAACCATTAGAACTGATCGAATTACAGGAAAAGGTGGGGGAACAGCCATCATTATAAAATCCTTTTTTAAATATAAAAATATGCTGATTCATACTTTAAACTTGGAAAATACTTCAATTTTGATAAACCCAGTTGGAAATACCCTCTTGCAAATCACAGCAATTTATAAGAAGCCTGATGCACCATTATTGGAAGAATATTCGAACCAACTGATAAAACACAACCACGCAATAATCGTTGCAGGAGCCTGGAACTCCAAACACCCTCTTTGGGGATCAAGGACTTCAAATAACAGTGGAATCGTGCTGCACAATTTCTCTGAAAGAGAAAGTCTCGACATTGTCTCGCCTTCGTCACCCACGCATTACAGTCCACTCGGCAATCCCGATTTCCTAGACTTCACTGTACTTATAAACATTCCCTGGACCCCAAAGGCCAGAACCACCGACGATTTATCATCTGACCATCTCCCTGTAATCTTTGAATTGAATTGCCCAAAGGATGAATTCACAACCCAGCTCAGCCGAGTAACTAATTGGGTTCATTTTCAACAAGATCTAATCTCCACCACGCCCCCCAGACTCCCCTTGAAAACTGAAGTAGACATTGATTCAGCAGTTGGAATTTTAAACGATAAAAATAATAATAGCTACTCGAAAAACACCATAGTCTCATCTTCCAAATTAATAAAGAACCCAAAAACCAAAGCCTTAATAAGGGAGAAAAATAAAGCTAGGAAAAGATGGCAATCAACCTGGGATCTAGCTCATAGAGCTACTTACCTCAATCTTCAAGGAAAGGTAAATCAAGCCCTTGAAGCAGAGAAATCTGAAAATTGGAATAGCTTTTGAGCAAACTTGAATCGAGCCCAACAGACCTCTGGAAAATAACAAAACCCATTAGGAAAAAAACTGACAAAATCACTAGTTTAAATGCAAATGGAAAAACCTTGCTGACCGACAAAAAAATTGGAAATGATCTTTCAGAGCATTTTTCCAAACACTTTTCCAAGGCGGAGGATGAGGCTCCGTCTTACCTAACAGATAACACTTACCATCATCCCCAAGAGAATATACTTTCAATGACAACGCCAAATGAAGTCAAGGAAGTGATTAAAAACCTAGGTAATCACAAAGCTCTGGGCCACGACAATATTACGCCGCAAATGACTAAAAACCTCCCCATCAAATGGATAGTTTTCCTCGCTGGGATCTTCAATGCTGCATTACACCTGTGCTACTTCCCGAAGACATGGAAACATGCCATTATCATATCCATTCCAAAAAAATCATCTGTCAAATCACCTGAAGATCTCAGACCAATCAGCCTTCTCTCTACCATCGGTAAGGTATACGAGAGAATCGTTCTTCGCAGATTGCAGCCATACATGGATTCTATTAACTTTATCATTCCTCAACAATTTGGATTCAGAAAAGGACACTCCACAACCCACCAGCTAATCACAGTAATAGACTACATCCAAATAAGAAAGTCCTACAAGGAGGCAGTAGGTGCTGTTTTTCTAGACTTTACCAAAGCCTTTGATAGAGTATGGCATGATGGCTTGATTAGAAAAATAACAAAAAATCAATTTCCAAGGGATTTTATCAAATTCTTGAAAAACTATCTCCAGGACAGAACCTTTTCAATTAAGCAAGGGAATTATATAACCACGGCAAAACCAATCCAGATTGGAGTCCCTCAAGGCTCTATCCTTGGACCCTACCTATTCAACATCTACATCAACGATTTCCCTCCACATCCAAAATGTCAAATAAAACTTTTCGCAGATGACGCAGCAATTTTAACAAACTCCAAATCAATAGGAATAATAACTACACAACTCCAAAATTACATAAACAGTATAACCAAATGGTGCAATGATTGGAAATTAGACATCAACCCAAAAAAGTCTCAGGCAATAATTTTTCCTCCACTAGACAATAAAAAATTCAAGCCACAATCCATCCTAAAGGTAAACCAGAGCCCTATTAACTGGACTGACAGCGTTAAATATCTTGGAGTTACCTTAGACTCCAAGTTGAAATTCAACATGCATGTCAAAAATGTCATAAAGAAAGCAAAATCGCAAAAATAACATTATCAAGCCTGTTCAACTATAGAAGCAAATTGACTACAAAACAAAAGTTTACTCTATACAGAAGTTGTATCCTCCCGATAGTAACATACGCACTCCCAATTTGGTGTAAATATATTACAGCCACAAACAAAAATAGGATAAACGCATTTATGAGAATCTGCCTTCGGACAAGTATAGGAGCTCCATTCAACCTATCAAACAAGATACTGAAGGAGGACTTGAACCAACCCAATCTAAAAGATATGTACCAAACTTCCGTTAAGAAATTATACCTTCAAATGCAAAATACAAATAATCCAACCATACAAGATATTCTACAAAATAAAGGAGATATCAATCCCCGATTCCGACGACCCGGCCCTGACACTTAGTCAAGAGCTCATCGCCCAACAGCTGCCCTCCTGCAAGGACTAGGGGGACCACTTCTACTCCACCAACTCGCCATGTGTAAATAGCCAGGACAAGGTGACTCGCGAGCTATGCTCGAATGTAACACCTGTAAATTGAGACAAAATAAATAAATAAAAACAACAACAGGATATTAGGAAAAAAAAATAAAATGCCACAGATTGTAATTAAATCGACGATCGGACCAACCGGCGAGAAACTATGCATAATCGAAGCCTCCCTAATAACGAAAATCCTAGACAAATGTAGAATCTAGTATAAACTTGAGGAAACGGTTCAATCAAAGAAGAGAACTCGCGGCTCTCAATCGAATGACCCAAGATCGCCAACTAGGAGCGAGCGTAATCTGAAGACGCCTAGAATGGATATTGACGAACAAAGTCCCGCCACTGGAATTTCTCAACAAATGAACGCAGCTCACCCACCGCAAGACGATGAAGAAAATAACGACAACGATGGCCCATGGACCACAGTCACCGGGGTTTACCCGAGTAAAGGTTTGTCTAACGAATCTCTCGATAAAGTGAACATTTTTTCCCGGTCCCTTGAAAATACTCGATAAGTTGAATAAAATCAATATTAATTGGTTCCCTCGGTAATTGGAAGTTAAAGGAATAGTATCTTGCCTTGGAATTGTATCATTATTCTTGTATGGACGTACCCGGCTTCGCCCGGGTTTTACCCGAGTAAAGGTTTGTCTAACGAATCATTTTTTCCCGGTCCCTTGAAAAATACTCGATAAGTTGAATAAAATCAATATTAATTGGTTCCCTCGGTAATTGGAAGTTAAAAGAATAGTATCTTGCCTTGGAATTGTATCATTATTCTTGTCTCAAATAAATTGCCGTGTCATCCTGAATTTTGTCTTTCCTAATTTTCTACATTACAAAATCATCGTATCATCATGATAATATTTAGAGCAGATTGTTGAATTATAACAGATAAATTAGAATATTTATCTTGATAATTTTTGGCGAAAAGTTATTTCAAAAATTTAATTTGCTAGAAACCTTCCCAGTACTATACTAAATAACTTCCCAAAGTTTCATGGCGTTCCAATGAGTGGTTTGGTCAGGCATAAAGGACAAACAGACCACACACAGACATGCATTCATTTATATATATATAGATTATCAAAACTTACTTACAATGAAAGACAAATTAACTTTATAAATCGTTTTCTGGATTTTGCAACGGAATCAAACTCAAAAAAGAAGAATTCCTACAGTTTTTAGAAGAAAACTCAATAGACATGGCACTGCTCATTGAAACACACTTAAAACCATCTGTCGACCTCAAACTCAGAAACTATCAGACAATAAGAGACGATAGAATCGTTGGAAGGGGCGGTGTAAGGGCAATAATTCTAAAAAACTATCTTAAATATAAAAAAGTGCTGAATCAAACATCTAACATGGAAAACACCACAATTCTAATGAAACCAGATGGAAGGGCAGTAGTTCAGATATCGTCAATCTATAAGAAACCCGATCTAGCACTCCTGGAGGAAGATCTGAATCTCTTGTTAGAGAATAATCAATCAGTAATCGCTGCAGGAGACTGGAACTCCAAGCACCCTCTTTGGGGCTCAAGAACCTCCAATAATAGTGGAACCGTGCTTCATAATTTTTCCGAAAAAGAAAACCTGGACATTGTCGCACCTTCTTCACTCACGCACTACAGTCCTTTGGGAAATCCAGACTTTCTAGACATCGCAATTCTTAGAAACATCCCCTGGACACGCACTACAGTCCTTTGGGAAATCCAGACTTTCTAGACATCGCAATTCTTAGAAACATCCCCTGGACTTCGAGGATTAAGACTCTGGATGCCTTATCTTCAGATCACCTCCAAGTAATCCTAGAGCTGACCTGCCCGAAGGATGAATTCACGACTAGGCCTTGCCGATTCACTAACTGGGTACACTTCCAACAAGACTTAATTTCCAGTACGCCTCCTAGAGTACCCTTGAAAACGGAAGCCAATATTGACTCAGCAGTGACCATACTAAAGGATAAAATCTACAATAGCTACTCAAAAAACACGGTTATATCATCCTCTTCATCAAAACAGAACCCCTCGACCAAGGCCTTGATAAAAGAAAATAATAAAGCTTGTAAGAGATGGCAAGCAACCTGGGATCCAGCCCATAGAGCCATTTATTTAAACCTACAGGGAAAAGTTAACAAAGCCCTCAAATCCGACTCCACCGAGAACTGGAATCAATTCATACACAAGATTGAATCAAGCCCAAAGGACTTCTGGAGAAAAACAAAACCCATCAGGAAAAACAACGGAAAGGATCTCATGTTTAGTAACGAACGGCAAAACCTTATTGACCGACAAAGAAATCGGAAATGAACTTGCAGAACACTTCTCCAACCAGTTCTCCAAGGAAAAAGAAGAAGACCAACCAAATATAACTTATAAACACCAACAAGAAAAAATGCTCACAATGACGACACCAAATGAAGTAAAAGAAGTAATTAAATACTTAGCTAACCACAAAGCTCCTGGCCATGACAATATCACTCCGCAAATGGCCAAGAATCTTCCCATCAAATGGATTGTATTTCTAGCTGGAGTATTCAACGCCGCACTGCACATGTGTTACTACCCCAAAGTCTAGAAGCATGCTATCATAATTCCAATTCCAAAAAATCCGCTAAATCCTCTTAAGATCTAAGACCTATCAGCCTCCTCCCCACCATCGGCAAAATTTACGAAAGAATTATTTTACGTAGACTTCAGTGGTACTTGAACGCCTCTTACTTCATCATCCCGCAGAAATTCGGATTTAGAAGAGGGCATTCAACAACTCACCAACTCATTGCAGTTCTGGAATACATCCAGATAAGAAGATCCCACAAGGAAGTGGTAGGTGCTGTCTTTCTAGATTTTGCGAAAGCATTTGATAAGGTTTGGCATAATGGCCTTATAAAGAAACACACAAAACACCAGTTTCCAAGTGACATTATCAATTTTATGCAGAATTATCTACAGGGCAGGACATTTTCAGTCAAGCAAGGAAATTTTATAACTGAACCAAAGCCAATCCAGACTGGAGTACCTCAAGGCTCTATCCTCGGACCCTACCTTTTCAATATTTACATTAACGACATCCCACTGCACTCTAAATGTAAACTTCAGCTCTTCGGAGACGACACAGCAATTTTATTTAACTCTAAATCAGTCGACCTATTGATTACTCAGCTTCAGAATTACCTAAATGACATAATCAAATGGTGCGATTAGTGGAAACTAGACATTAACCCAACTAAGACTCAAGCAATAGTTTTTCCCCCAAGAGATAACAAAAAATTCAAGCCACAAACCAACTTGACAGTAAACTCAAGCACTATTAGTTGGGCCGACCATGCCAAGTATCTTGGTGTCACTTTGGATTCGAAATTAAAATTTAGCCTACATGTCCAAAACACCATAAGAAAGGCAAATATAGCCAAAATATCTCTATCAAGCCTGCTTAATTTTAAAAGTAATTTAACAACAAAGCATAAATTCACGTTGTACAAAACCTGTATTCTACCCATCATCACGTACGCACTACCAGTCTGGGGCAAATATATCACAACTACGGATAAAAAAAATAATAGATGCCTTCATGAGGATTTGCTTACGAATCACTATAGGAGCCCCATTTAATCTTTCAAACAAAATTCTCAAAGAAGATCTCAACCAGCCTAATATAGAAGAGATTTATCAAGACTCTGCGACAAGACTATTCTCGCAATTTCAAAAATAATCAAAAATCCAACTATACAAGAAATTGTTCAAAATCAAGGTGACTTCAGTCACCGAATCCAACGACCTGGACCCAATGGCTAGCTGACAGCCAAACACCCAACAACTGCCCTCCTGTAAGGTTCGGGGGGCCACTCCAGCATTACAACTCGTCATGTGTAAATAATCTGGACAAGGTGACTCACGAGCTGTGCTCGAATGTGACACCTGCAAATCGAGATGGAAAAAAAATGTTATTTGCATCTTCATTATTATAAAACAACAACAAATTAAATTAACAATGTAAAATATATTTTAACATTTAACACAAAACGTTACAATATTTTCTTTAAATATATATTATACTAAAATGCCAAGTTTTTTTTTACGTCATTGGAATATTATATTACTAAATTCTCAAATAAAATATATTATACTAGGAACACATTTTAAGCATTTTTACAATTTATGAATATAATTTCGCCAGATTCCGCGAGAGGCGCTGCTTGAGAGTGAAAGTTGAAAATTTGCAAATAGAAATGCAAAGAATATTTATTTCAAATCAAATTCAAACCAGAAACCTTCCCAGTAATATCTACTTATATATTTGCCTTATTCTGTCTGTTTGTTTGTCTGTTTGTCTGTTTGTCTGAAGCTCACGGATAGAATGCGCGCCCATTGGCCGCCAGCGAACACGTGGCCTCCCTGCCCCCCTCTAGACAACCCTGTTATTCAAAAACCATACATCCAATCGCCATGAAATTCTGGGATATTATTATGTATATCCCCGGAAAGGTGTCCGAAAAATAATTTCTTGAATATCTTGAATTTCCTTAGAGTTATTTGCAGATATGTAGACTTAACTCGCATGCAGCGCCACCATTGCGACGACGGAGATAGGCTTTGCTCCACCCCTGAATGACCTTGGGTCATCGTGTGAGTCACAGCATGATGCAACAAAAACACTCACACTGGCCGTGTGACCATTTAGAACCTTGCGGAAAGTTATAGGGTCATATTTTTGTGATATATTTATTTGTTTCGATTTTATTGAAAATAAAACGATATGGTGCCTTTACAATATTATCTTTATTACTATGCAGTTTTCTATTTAGTCAATATACCTAGGTTCATGTTGCAAATGTAATTATCTCTATCGATTTAGTAGGTGAAATGCAAAAATAAAAATAGACATGATGATATCTTTATGAAAATCCACATTTCTAATTTTATATTTTCAAGACACACACAGTTTGGGGCGGGACGTTTCACAAGAGAGACATCCACGGCGCCAATTTATAATTGTAACGAATAGTATTTTAATTAAAACATTACTAAAATATATACGCACTCGGGTAAAACCCGGGCGTTGCCCGGGCCATTCGTCTAGTAGTAAATAACTACCTAAAGTTTCACGGCGATTGGATAATCTTACCTTTTAAAAACATTTATCGTGTAAACAAATCAAGTGTAAATTATTAACCAATCAAATTCATTTATCGTCGCGACCAGTGCTGCGCCCAAGCGGTAAAAGGCTGGAGCTAACACTTTTCATTTTATATTTAAAAAAGGGCATTAACCTTTTTAGCTTTTGAATAGCCTATATGTGAAACGAAATCTTCAGCTACCTACATGCGAAATTTCATAATGATTTATCTGTAGATTTTGCGCAACGCGATAACAAACATCGATTTTGGATTTCATTTTTATAGATATAAGGAAGGATATATATACACTGCGTGACATTCAAAATTGAACACCAAGAAATAGTGGCCAGAAAGTGATGAAACTCGGCAGACAGAGAGAGACAGGGACGAACAATAAGTGATCTTTATTTCAAAATGATAGTCATAATACAGAGCGAGAACGGCGTCGGCTTAGTAGCAAGTAGGACCACCGCGGACGGCGATGCACGCAGCAACACGTCTAGGTAGAGAGTCAATCAGAGTACGGATGGCGTCCTGAGGGATGGCTCTCCATTCCCTCTCAACCATTTGCCACAGTTCGTCTTCTGAACGCGGCTGTGGCAAGGCATGCAAACGGCGTCCAATGATGTCCCAGACGTGCTCGATTGGTGAGAGATCAGGAGAGTACGGTGGCCAGGGAAGCATCTGTACATCTTGCAGAGCTTGTTGGCTAATGCGAGCAGTGTGCGGTCGGGCGTTATCCTGCTGATAAAGGGCATTGGGTACCCCCTGAAGGTAGGGGAGTGTCACCGGTCGCAGCACATCATCAACGTATAGTTGGGCCGTCATAGTGCCCTGAATACGAAGTAAAGGTGACCTGGAATCATACGCGATTGCGCCCCAAATCATGATTCCACGTTGTCGCACGGTGGGGCGTTCCACAATTGCTGCCGGATTGGACCTTTCTCCACGTCGACGCCACACGCGTACACGGCGAATATCACTGGACAAACAGAAACGCGACTCATCTGAGAACACGACCCTGTGCCATTCCGTCATCCACGTCGATCTAGCCCGGCACCATTCCAAACGTTGGCGCCTATTCGGTGGGGTCAATGGCAGTCTTCTTAGCGGACGGCATGAGTGCAAGCCATTAGCAACCAATCGACGGGAAATGGTTCTGGTCGAGATGGAATGATCTAGGGTGTCTTGCACATGTTGTAGGATGGCGGTACAAGTGGCTTGTGGGGCCGCCACTGCTTGTCGAAGGATACGCCGATCCACACGTGCTGACGTCACTCTGGTTGCACCAACATTCCTATAAATTGCCACATTTCCTTGTTCCAACCATCTTCTCCACAGTCGGTGCACCGTGGACGCACCAAGGTGTGTATCAGCTGCGGTTTGACATATGGACCAACCTGCCCTTTTCAGTCCGATCACCATGCCCCTCGTAAAAGCGTCAGTCTGCTTGAACTGCCTCCGTTTACGATGACCTGGCATTCTCTGTTATTTCACGTGTCTTTTGACACAAGAACAAAATTTCTACAATGATTTTCCTTGAAGAAATAACGACACGAATACTGTCCTTTCTGCAAGTTCCTTCCCTTATATCTTACTCCATGTGCGCACGAGAGCTGCGCATTTTACATCATTTGCATAACTCGGTTAGGCGCGTCTACCCTGAAATTTGCATAATTTTCTGGCCACTATTTCTTGGTGTTCCATTTTCAATGTCACGCAGTGTATATATATACAGTTAAACCTGTCTATAGCGCCCCCTCTAAATAGAGCCTTCCTCTCTATAGCGCCCGATTTTACAAACGTAGTACGATGCGATTTACATTAAAAGTGACCTGTCTATAGCACCCCCACTCTATAGCACCCTATTTTGGTGAGTCCCAAGACGGGGCGCTATAGACAGGTTTAACTGTATTTTTTAAAAAATTATTAAATACAAAAATATTACATATACTAAAACTAGGGGTTTATATATTTTCAACAAATAAAATATAATGACACCAGATATATACATACATTTTTTTCTCCCCATTGAATATAACAAAATATTAAAAAATAATAATTCTGTTGACGTTATGGGGCGCTGAGTTTGTTGTTGACATACATTAAATATGTTTTAACCCCTTGATAAAGGTTGACGTTCAGCCAACTGAAATATTGGTAAAATAAATGATTTTTTGATCCAATATGTGCCTATATAATTAAATATATGCATACAGTAGAACCTCGACGAGAGTACACTCGCAAAGAACAGTTTTCAATTGTAAAATTACCATTTTTACTCCTTAGCAACTCTCCGGTAAGAGGACATCTCTCCCATAGGATACCTTGGCCCTGCAATTAGGTGTTGTCCTTTATATGGAGGTAGTGTATATATGTTATGAATATTTTTTTGTTTTTGTTGTTGAAAAAGATAGAATTGGAGGTACAGTCGTGAAAAAGTAAAGATAACTATTTACTCATAAAGTAGTTTTTTTTAATTATTTTGAATTACTTGAAGGAAATTACACAGAATTATTTTTCACGGTAATATAGAATTTATAAAATGAATTCTATAATCGTGAATTTAAAAATAGGTAGGTTCAACTATACATATTTACAACAATAATTAAGGTGTATGTTCTAAATCTATGGTAAAAAATGTAGGACAGTCAATGAATGAAAATAAAATATATGTTTAAAAAAAAATAAAATATTTGCATTTTAGATAATATAATATATATATAGGCTATATTATAAACAATATCTTCTTCTACAGCTTCCTATATTTAGGCCCCACCGGGATTAAAATCTATCAAATATAGAGAACATTTGTATAAAATAATTTCTGTATATTTTTGAATAATAAAGTTATATAGAATTATTACTTGATGCTGAATATTTTGAGAATATTGTTTAGCATTTACTTGATCTTGGAATCCATGAGTATGTTACGATATTGTTTTGCAGTCGTTGAAAAATATTAATAAAAAAAGGTTGAGTCATAATTTATCTCAATTAATATGATAACATAATTGAGAATGAAATAATACTTTATAGGGAAAGCGTGACCTCTGGCGGTCGATTTAACAGAGTATTTGAATCTATAAAATATAATTTTAAATAAAATATTATTTTAATGTAACATATATATGTGCCACAGGGTTTTTAACTACACTGGGCCTAATCCGTTTTATTAGCCTGAGAATATCTTGTTTGCTTTCAATTTTGGCAGTGGCCAGCTGGTCCTGAATATACGAGGGAAGTCCATGCATAACCCCAATAATCAGCAATTCCTCACTGAGACCCGGCATTCCTCCAACAGCATTTTTCTTTGCTTCTTGTAAAAATACCCAACCGAAGAGCCTCCCTGATACCTCCATCTAAAAGCGTGATCATATTTATCGATTGGGTTTTCCTCGAAAGAACAAACAAATTCACGCTTCCACTCTTCCCAACAGTAATCGTTTACATCTTGAAATTTATTATCAAACCAGAGGAGTTCCGTTTAACACATACTGTTGATCCTGGTTTCCTCACTCAACCATCCATTTTGTTTCTACAAATGTTTTAATACGATTTCATCCAAATCTTGGGGTCGTTATTATTTCCATTAAAAATAGCTACATATAGTTTGATTGATATACATTTAGTTATTTCACTCTGATTTTTAAGAAGCAATTGGGTTAATAAAATTTGCTCTTCGGTCATGATTTAAATAGGTTTTCAATACTTGTAGCTGAAGTTATTTTATATTCTTCAGGACAATACAATTCTTCATCTTCTATATCTTGCATAGCAAAAGATAATTCTCTATCGAATTTATTATCCACATAACATTGCATGACATTTTTTGAAACTCCCACAAATCTATTGGAATCCTTCTGGAGGTAGTAATCTTTATACAACAACAAAAGCCTTTATTTAGGGTCACTGACCCTATACAGGATTCACCAGAGGTATGCATAAGAACAAAGCAGTGAAACAAAGGAAACAACAATATAAACAGAAGAAAAAAAAGAGGGAAGCAAGAAAAAACAACACAAAAAGAGTAGCAGTAAGAAAGTGAGGAGTGAGTGTCACTTGGCCTTCTTCTGAGATATGGACTTGTGGAAAACATAAAACGCCGTAGCAATATACTTATTCTGGGTCATATTGTCAATTATTGATGGAAGTGAAGCACAGAGTTGCCCAGTTTTGAGCATAAGGGTTCTTCTTTCAGAGCAGAGCAATCAAAAATATAGTGGGTGATATCATTTTTCAGTTTTGAATTACAGAAGGTACAAATCGGGTCCTCACCGCAGAGCATCTTGGTGTGGTTTTCTCTAAAAAAAACTTGAAAGTATTCTAACTTGTGCAAGTAGTCTCACAACTGGGAAAGGAAAATCACCTAAAAGGTATCCCTCCGTCATGAAAGATATGTGAATGTCTTTTTAGTGAGAGTATAGCCTAGATTTATCCATTCTTGTAAGGTCGTTTTGTGATAATTCTATATAGTTACGAGCGTTATTCTTCATCTCTTAATCAGTCAGTTTTCGTCTCTGTCACCGTTTGCTTTTTTTTTTTTGGAATGGCGCCCTCCTATTGGTTGGCTACGCTCACGCCACCTATATATTTCACCGCTAGGGTTAAAACTAAATATAAATACCTTTACTTGTTGGAAGTATAAAACTATGGATCCTGTCGGTGGCGCCATATTTGTTATATTCCTATTTATTAAATTAACGTAAGTAAGAAGCAAAATATAAATTAACTTTATTATTCGACGAACAAGAAAAGGTAAAAAAGGTAATAGCCGTTCGACGCGCGCGCGCATCATCTTGTTCACTCGTCACTCGAGCGCGAAGGGCGTGCGCGGCGGGAAATAAATTTATAGCTTTCTTTCCTTCCATTCTTTTCTTCTTTTATATTGCAAGGTATATTACAGAGAGAGAGGTTAGTAAATCGTGATTGAAGATTTCAAGTATGTAGAAAAAATAGAAACTTACTGAGCCTCTTTCAATTTATAGATGTTCGCAATCCCTCTTTTTTCAAATTCCCCTTTAAATGATTCATATTTACTCCTTTAAGTGACTGTTTTTATCGCGATTAAATCTTTAAGCATTTATTAATTATTTACAAAAAGTAAATTGTTTATTTATATAGTCAAAACAAATAAGGAACTATTATGATTTTTTGTTATAACAAAAAAAATTGAATATTAATATTTAAAATTAAATATAAAAAATTAATTGGAATCTTTATTATATAAACTCACAGAATATATATTAATTTATTAGTTTTACAGAGTTTATTTATGTTTTTTTGCTTAAATGCGTTTTCAAAATTCAGAAACTCATTGTTGGTGTATCAATTAATAATTCAAATTCATAATTAAAACTTAAACATCAGAAAATAAATCTCACCTATAATGGATACAAATTGTATAATGGATTCAAAAATTGAATATTTACATAATATTATTCTGGAAAATTTCAACGAAGTGTATAGGATAATTGAAAAAGGGATTGATGTGAATTTTAAATTTGACAGAAATTTAATAAGTAAATACTTTGAATATATAGAGAAACAACATATTATAACTGAAGGTAAGCTTTTAAAGTATTGGCATTTAATCGATGATTTAGACTCCCCACTACATCTAGCTGCCGCTCTAGGGAACGAATACCTTTGTAGAAAATTATTGGACAAGGGCGCAGACATAAATGCCAGGAATTGGGATGAAATAACTCCCCTACAGAAAGCTATCAATACTCAAAATTTTCAAATATTCCAATACCTGATTATTGCAGGAGCAGATTCTAATCTACCTGATCACTGGGGAAGAACACCATTAATGAATGCCTCTGAGATAGGTGATGCAAACTTCTTAAAATATCTTTTAAAAGTCAACCTTGATTTAGAAGCGAGGTGCCAAAACCAGCTTACAGCAATCTTTTATTCAATTCAATCGAGAAATTTTCTAAATTCCATGCTATTGTTAGAAGCTGGAGCTGATATAGGCAAAAAGGATCTATATAATAGAACACCTTTACATTATGCATGCTTATATGAGTCTCGAGAAGTGGCAAGTTTCCTGATCAAATCAGGAGCTGATGTTAATGAAAAAGATATTAGGGGTGATGCACCTTTAGCTATGACAACAGTAAATCAAAGCAATGAAATAGCAAAACTGTTAATACAAGCTGGCGCTTCAATAAATGCAAAGAATAAAAAATGTGAGACCGCGTTGTATAAAGCTTCTCACATTTTAAATCCAGTCATCATTCACACTCTTTTAGATGCTGGAGCTGACGCTAATATTGAAAACACAAATGAAATTTTACCTTTTAATTCAGCTGCATTTGAAATTATGATATTTAGAGAAGCCCATGATATCAGTGCAAATCTAGTTATAAAACGATTATTAAGATATTCTACTCATTTTAATTTATTTGAATTTTTGAGTTCCATTACAATCATGGATGATAGATTTGAACCATCTGTAAAATTAATAATATTATATTTTGTTCTATGGCACCCAACATGTATTTTGCCTGAAAATATTCAGTTACCAAATAATCTGATTGAATGGATGAATAGCTGCAAGAGTCAAGTTGCTATAATGGAGAATCATCTTCTTGGTAAATCTAATATTACATTGCTTAGTTTCTTGTTAGAAAATGACCCAAACAGGTTAGCTGGTTATCTATCCAATGAAACAACAGGTCTACGTGAAAATATGGAATTAAACATGCCTTCTTATAAGAAACATTTTCCAAACTATTTTGATATGATTCAAGAACGCTTTTCTGAAGGCATTGAGAAAGAAAAATTGCGTACAAAATTATTTTTGGTTGCCAATGAACTGGATTTGAAAAGATCAAACAAATTCAATATATTGAGATTTGTCAATCAAATTCATTTTTGGAATTCAGAGTGTTATATATCAGAACAAAAATAAATTGACAATAATATAACTTAGTTATTTGTTTTGAATATATTTGTGTCTTAGTACAACTACTGTATTGTAAAATATATGAACTTGTACTTGAAGTCCCTAATTTGTATGTAAATACATATTTAATCCCTTTAATACCTTAAAATATATATCATAAATTAATAAAATAAATTTCATATGATTTATTTCTCTTTTGATAATTATATTTGTTTACTTTTGGCACGTGTGTTTCTAATCACTCTTTTATATTCAACATAGTTTAAGATTTTGTTTAATAATATATTGATTATTAGCTGGCCTTTTTAGTTTTATAAATGTATAGATTATATTGCTGAGTCAAATGGTTTATTGATATATCAGGGTTAGAATAAATATTTCACTATTTATAAATTTGGTAATAAAATAATTGTTCAAAAAATTGAGGACTTGTCCATTTTTTGATATGATCTTTGATATTTTTAAATATTTTGTGTTAATCATAAATAACTGATTTTTTAATACATTGATATTTTTATTTCTGTAAAATATAGACACTTCGACCAGTTATTTTGTTTTCTCAACGTTACAACAAAAATCTTTTGTCTTCGTCAGAAGAAATAAATATAAAAAGCATTTGGCAAGGTGTTAAAAATTGTTCTGTAGAATATAGAACAATTTATAACGCTTTGCCAAATGCTTTATTTTTATTTATTTCTCTTGACGAAGAAAAAGATTTTTGTTGTACCGTTGAGAAAATAAAACTGGCCGAAGTGTCTATATTTTACAGAAATATGAATGCCAGCCAGGCAACCTTTATCTTCAAGGTTGATTTTTTAAGTGTTTTGTATCTTATTGGTAAAAAATAGTCTCTTGATAATTATTGAATTGAGATATCAAAATAGCAGAGCCCCATCTAGTGGAGCAAAAATCAACTAAACGTTTATTTAGGTTTGTTCCATAATATTTTAACCAACCCATATTTTTTATTTATATAGAAGACCCTTATAAAATGATCATGTGAGCGGCAGAATATGTTCTCTTTATCTTTAATATCAACACCTAACCTTTTAATGAAATATTTTTTCACATGTACTTATATACGAGGAGTGTCCCATAAGTCGGTGGCCCGACATATAAAGAAAATGACTAATAAAATGATTATGATTTATTTTTCAACATAATCCCCTTTAAGGTCTATACACTCTTTCCAGCGATGTTCAGAGATGTTTTAATGCTTTTATGCCCTCCAAAAGAACGATGTTTCAAGTGACTCAAAAAATGAGGTTACAGCATCATTGACCTCTTCATCTGACCTAAAATGAATGCCAGAAAGTGATTTTTTTTTCAAATGAGGAAATAGGTGGAAGTTAGACGGAGCTAGATTTGGTGAATAGGGTGCATGTGGTAAATTTTCAAAGCCAGAATAATAAATAGCAGCCATGACTTGCATCGACCGATGACTCTGAGCATTGTCTTGATGGTAAACAATATTCCTGGACAACTTTCCTCTTTTCTTTTCTTTAATAGCTTCTCGTAGTTGCTTCACAAGATCTGCATAATAATTGCCAGTTATGGTTTGACCCTTATTCAGAAAGTCTAGAAGAATTACACCCTCGGAATCCTAAAAGACAGACACCATAACCTTCCCTGCTGATGGAACTGTCTTGGCTTTCTTGGGGGGAGGGGAACCGGAGTGTCTCCATTGCATGGATTGTTGCTTGGACTCTGGTGTAAAGTGATGGGTCCAAGTCTCATCCATGGTAACAAATCTATTAACAAATTCCTCTGAATTGGCTTCGAATAACGCAATATTGTCCAAAGATAACTTTCTCCTTATAGTCTTTTGATCGGGTGTCAAAAGTTTGGGAACCCAACAGGCAGAAAGCTTCCTGAGGCCCAGGTGTTCTCTCATGATCCGATCCACTGTTGTTTTTAAAATACCCAAAGTCTCTTCTATCTGACGAACTGTCATTCTTCTGTCCAAAATAACCAAATCATATATCTTGTCGATGTTTTCTTGAGTAACTGACTCAACAGGTCTTCCTGGTCGATGTTCGTCTTCGGTGCTGATCCTCCCTAATTTAAACGCAGCTTCTCATTTTTTTTACTGTGATATAGGAAGGAGCATCTTCCCTTAATGTATCCACCAAATCCTCAGATTTCCTTCGGCGACATTCCTTTCTTACAAATATATTTTATTACAGCACGAATCTCGTTTGTCTCCATTTTAGATGATTCCTGTTTCTTGTCCTCTTTCAGAACCTATAACAAAAAAAGGTTATATAGTTGTAGAAACTTAAAAATTTAAATATCTTTATACAAGGCTTTAAGGTATATATGGTAAAATTTATTAGTTTATAATATTTCGTTCTCATGGTCGGGCCATGGACTTATGGGACACCCCTCGTATATTGTCACTTTCCAGGTGACCGTTTAGGACCTTGTGGGAAATTTTAGGACTATTTTTGCCACCTTTATTTTTCGCTACAATTTTTATATCCAAAACAGAATAAAATGACTTTTAATGGCCGTCATTTATAACAAAGTAGTCTTATATTTCATGAATTTTCTATATTCGTGTTATTGATGATTGGGTTAAGAAATGTGCTGCACACAGTATTAAAGAAAGGAAATGTTTTATTCACTCAGGTTGCCGGAGCATACATATGTCGCCAACTCTCAAAAGACATAACTATTTACATATTTCTATAAATAAATTTCAAATTTGTACATTTATCAATAAACTCTAAAAAGTAATTCTCTCCATATTCTCCATGTAATATCTTTTGACCTTGGCAATGGTTTTTGGAGTATTTTTTAGGAATATTTTTTTTTGCAATTTATTAAGAAAATTCAAGTTGTAAACTAAGCATATTTTAAATCTCTAACTATATATATTATAGCGTGTAACCTCTCTCTCTCTTGAAATCATGGGGAACGTGTTTTAGGGTTATTTTTGGTGAAAATTCTTTTCATTATAATTTTCCAAAAATCTGAGTAAAATGCTTCTTATATAATTACAAAGAAAGTTTTCTTACATCTTTATACATCTCTATTCATTTGAACAATAAAAAGTTATAAAATATGACAATGTCAAAGATATATAATGGAACTATGTCATAGAAGGTGAGTTACATTAAGGAATGAGTATATATATAAAGTATTAAGTACCCATAGAATTGAAATCAACTAAATCAAACAAGGGGATTGAGAAATATTTACAAGGAATAGACGAACATGTCTTGAGCAGAAGTCAAAGTAGTTAAAGACTTCCATGAGAGACTAAAGCCTACAATTGTCGCTGAATCTGTCTCTCTGAAAAGTGTTGTCATTACCCGACTGACATTCCACGTCAGACAGAATCTTTAACTAAAGACCACTTCTAGGAGATTTAACCACATTTTAAGTGGTCCCTCGTGAGAGATACTAAATATATACAGAGATATTCCTTTTATTATGGTATTAAAATATTTTCTATGTGTTAATTAATTAATACACTCCTAAACTACTGTGAAATTTCAACTCAATTTTTCATGGAATCCCAATGGATATGATTTAGGTCTATTTTTAGAAACCACTTCTCTTTGTAATTTTTTGGAAAAAGAAGTGAAAATTAATAATTAAATAAATTGATTTTTAGATATCTATATCTTATATTTTTTATATCTTTTACATATAGCCAATTTCCATGGGCTATTTAGAAGAATTGGAGAGATTTTAGTAAATTAAATTTTATTGCCATCTATCGTTAAAATTTTACACAAATAAATTTACTGGCAATGCGTTTCTTTTAAATATCGTGATATTTAAAAGAAACGCATTGCCAGTAAAAAGATATTTTAGTGTTAATTTTTTATAAGATTTCTTTTTTTCGCCAAAATTTTATATTTTCAAATTCTGAGTAAAACACTTTAAAAATTAATATACAAAGCAGTTTTAATTTCATCATTATATCTCTATTCTCATCTACTTATATAATTGCCTCATTCTGTCTGTGTGAAGTTCACTGTGTGAAGTTCACGGATAGATTTTGGTCAGAATGGATAAAATAAAAAAATTGTCAAGGGATGGGAATCGAACCCACAACCTTCCGCTTACCGGGCAGATGCCATGACCACTAGGCTACCCTTGACATATTTTTCCGTTCATAAAGTTAATATATGATGCCAATATATATAATAATTGTATAAACGAATGCAAGACAAAATCACCGCGAATGTTTCTGGGGCGGGACGTTTCACAAGAGAGACATCCACAGCGCCAATTTATAATTGTAACGAATAGTATTTTAATTAAAACATTTTAAAAACACACAGTTTGGAACGGGACGTTTCACAAGAGTGACATCCATGGCGCCAATTTATAATTGTAACGAATAGTATTTGAATTAAAACGTTTTTAAAATATATACGCACTCGGGTAAAACCCGGGCGTTGCCCGGGCCATTCGGCTAGTTTACAATAATAGAAATACAACACACAGTGTTAGGAATTGAACAGTTTCATCATAATACCATAGTAGGTAAGTTACATGACACAATAATATTTGAACAGGCATACATAGGATTGAGAAATATTCACAATTAGTTAAAATGACATCAGAAAAGTAGGGAAAAGTATAGATGCAGTATAAGCTCACTTTAGAGACTACCTAAAAGCGTTTCTAAAACAGCCTTACTTCCAGAGTTGGTCTCTTATCAAAGAGACTTCTATGTCAGAAAAACCTCTAATGAGAGGCCATCTCAAGGAGAGACCAGTTAAGCCACGTCTTCAGGCGTCTCTTTAACTTTATACCTTTATATATATATATGAAGTGCATGTTTTCCGCCTGGCTGTTTATCGAAAAAACTCCAAACCTACAGAAACCATTCTCACCATAGTATCGCTTCAAACACTATAGAGTGATATCTTAAGGATAATATAGTTTCAGAAATAATTCACGTTAAAATTCTATTTAAAAAACAAGTTATATATAATATGATAAAAGGAATAAATTTTAATTTTTGTATCTTATAATTCGGGATACCTTCAGGCCAATATTTCGTGTTTAAGATATATATTTTAAGCTTTTTTTGTGATTTTTAAAAGAATTATTCAAATACAAAGTATTTTTATAATATTTATATACATATTTTTGATGACAGGGTTTTGAAACGGTGTTGAATGATATCAAATAGCTAATTTTGCGATTTTTTAAAAATAATTTCATAGAAGGTAAATTTGAAAGTAAAATATTAAGAGGTGTACAAGGGTAGAATTAAAATGAATTGATTTTGATACTAAACGTCAAGAAATTAGGCAGGACAGTTAATTTCGAGAGAAAAATAATCCATTATAATACGTCCAATTAATATGTATACATGTAAAATATGTTTTCGATAGATTCGCGTTCGTAGTGTGTGATCAACAGACTTCACCAGGGGTCGGAAAACTGCGGCTCTTTATATAGTTCCATACGCAAATATTATTTATGAAAGTACCATTTATTTTTGGCAAATAAAAAAATTGTGGCTCTTTAAAAACTTAGAAATTTTGACTCTTCCGACTTAAAAGTTTGCCAATCTCTGCCCTAGTGAATTGTCATAGGTTGCAAAGAATGGTAGAGCGCACAGGGCAGGGAAGAAGACTCAGGCAGTAAGGAATGACAAGGAGAGAGAGGAGGGTGTAGCTCGTTATTCCCTTACGGCTGTCTGCTGATGGAACGACTGTCTATCCACAATATCGGGATTCCATAAAGAACTGTCAAAGATGACGCTGTCTTTGAAAGCGGTTATCTTAACATTTGGATAGTGTTCAGGTTCAAATAATGCTATCGAGATAAATCAGACAATTAATTATATTGACAATACTTATATAGTTTATTCAATCTTACACCAAATTGAAATTTAAGATAAAAAATTAAGGTATATACGAGGGCCATCCAATAAATAAGTTTCCCTATTTTTTAACAAATAAACAACATTATTTACAATTATGCAGTTATTTTATTTTCATTATACAACACATAGACTACTTCTCTACATAATCTCCATTTCTGTCCAAGCATTTTTGGTACCAAGGTAGCAATATTTTGATACCACTGTTGTACCAAACCGTGTCCTGTCTTCGTAGCCAGTGGTTCGCCTCCGCCTGCACTTCGTCATCATTCGCAAAGTGCTTGCCTCCAAGGTGCAACTTGAGTGCTGGAAAAATATGGAAGTCTCTTGGGGCAAGATCCAGAGAATAAGTTGGATGTGTGAAAATTTCCCATTTGAAGTTTTCCAGCAACGTTTGGGTCGTTCGAGCTGCGTGAGGGCGAGCATTGTCATGGACGAGTAACACTTTCCGAGACAAAAGTCCAGGACGTTTCCGTTTTATTGCAGCTTTGAGTTTAGTGAGGACTTCGCAGTACCTCGCAGCGTTAACCGTAGTGTTTGGGGGCAGGTAGTCAACCAATAAAACATCATTACAGTCCCAAAAGACGATAGCCATAACTTTGCCTGCAGAGATTGCGACCTTCGCCTTTTTTGGTTCCCTTTCCTCAGGCTTCTTCCACACCGTGCTTTGTCGTTTTGTTTCTGGAGTTGAATGATGCACCCAGCTTTCATCCCCAGTGACAATACGGGAAAACAGTTGATCTCCATCTCTTTGATGCATTTCCAGGAAAGCTCGGGCTGCCTCCATCCGTTGTTGCTTGTGATTTTCTGAGAGCAAACGCGGGACCCATCTTGCGCAGACTTTGCGAAAATTCAAAACATCTGACATGATTGTTCCAATAGAAGAGCGTCCAATTTCGATTCCAGGAGGCAGTCGAATTATTATTTCATCAATGGTGACGCGGCGATCTGCTTCCACCACATTCCGAACAGCAGCAACGGCTGCTGCATTGTCCGTAGCAGTAACGGGCCTGCCGCTTCGCTCGTCATCATGCACGTTTTGCTGTCCTTCCAAGAACCATTTAGATGCTCATACATCCTTCACCATACACTGACACTAAATTGCGATGAATATTGACCGCAGTTTTATTTTTCGCCGTGAAAAACGAATTACAGAACGGAGTTTGCAAGTGGACACGTTCACCAGTGGTAGCTCCATGGAAACTGAAGCGCTACGGACTTGTGCGTACGAGTAGCGTGATTTTGAAGGTCACGCGCTTCCAACGCATCCTAGTGACCCTTTCTTACAATACTAACTAATTTTTACAACGTTTCGTTCGCAGAAAAAAAAAAGGGAAACTTATTTATTGGATGGCCCTCGTATATATCGACAATATATATTTACATTTATATAACAATTAAACCAAACTTTTCTTTACTGGACAAAACTCAACATAACTGAAAATAAACATCAAGCTTTATATAAACATCTACGTAACCACCTTCTTACAGGCCAAAATCAATTAAACACACACAAAGTAAATAAAATCAAGTAACGATAACACATACACTGTGTAAAGATGAAGATAATATAGATTCACCAATTCTCTATAAAACTTCAACAAGGGTCTTACAGATATACATATATGTAGAAAGTATATTTGTGGCACATGTAGACTATCTGAAGGGTATATGTGAAAATTTGAATAGTAGACCTATCTATTAGAGCATTTTAAAAAAATCAATAAACATCTTTATTAGGATTTTTTTCAAAGGCGAACTTTCTAGCAAAGTTTCATCAACAGGACTATTACCTATTTTTTAAAATATTACGGAAGATTATAAATGTGGCCTAAATAGAAATAAAAGGTTTGTTAGAACATATACATCTTGGTATAAGAAATAAAGTTATTATGCTTTAACTGTCAAATTTGTTCGCTCTTTCGGCTACTTTCTCCCTTAAGATAAACGCTCCAAACCCCTACATTAGAAAGGAAGAAGGATTCTCTCAAAATGACCGATGCTTTTGTAACCTTACTTAAAGAAGAGGATGAAATGATTTGAGTCGAAACAGAGCACAATTCGCCTTCAAGCATTCCGAGCCAAATGAAAGATCTTCAAGCTATTAGAGCTGGATAAGGCAGTGAAATAAGTCCGTGGTACTTATTCTCTTTGAACAGTCTGCTATAGAAAAATAGATTCTCTCTCATCGCCACTTTCAAGCTGAATAAGAACCAGGTCGACAAATATGAACGAAACGCCTGTTAAGGAACATCATTCTGCCGGCAAAGATAATGGCGCAAACCTGAAAAAAATATAAAGATCTCGCTTATGGCAATATTTTCAAAAATGTGTTCAATGTAATTATAATTCTGTCCAAGTATGAAGCTGTGGCAAAAGATAACTACAGAAGGCAAGCACACTTAGCGCAGATTCCCACATATAGTTAGTAAATAGCAAATAAGAAGGGAAAATAAAGCTTCAATATCACAAACATTTTGCCATATCACCTTCAAGGCATATATCTACTGGTTACCTGTGATATACGCAGTGAATGGAGTATCTAAACTGACTACCAGATTCAAACAACTTATCACCAGAAAACATCACAAAAATGATGATTACAACAATCAATCATCATTCAATATAACTGACATCCTCTTCATTAACTAACAATAGTAGCGCCAATCTCTTCTCAAGATGACGAATCATGTTTTATATTCTAAAGCTGAAAAACCCTCGAAAGAGTTCCAATATAATTTGTTTTTACAATGTCCCCAAAGTTTCAATGAGGTAAATTGTCAAAATAAATCATTCAGTGCTGGAAAGAGATAAAGCCAATGTATTCATCAAACACGTATAGAAAAACATAGAAAGTACCCTAATATTAGAGCTGATTTTAATATATTTGAATAAACAATTAGAAAGTACATAGAATGATCCTATGCCGAGATTTTTATAATTATAAATATATTATTATTTTATTTATAACTACATACAACTATCTGAATATCAAAATCTCCAAAGCAATAGGTTTTCACAGTTCAAACTTTCCAACCAAATGTCTTCAACATTTGAACCATCCCGTTATTTAATGTTTGAAAAATACTTATCCTAATGTTGAGATATTCTGGAAGAGAAAGAATGTATACAACACTCTCTCTCTCAAAATCCACCAATAATTGTGGATGCTATAAATTGATCTCACTCCCACGTCGGCCTCTATCAAACAGAGGAAGATGTCTATTTGCTATATCAATCCAACACCATTTTTACCACCATAACTCCATCTGCTGTTACGGTGATTACGGGAAAATCGGATCGCTGTTTAAGTTACTAACAAATTTTTCACGTCTCTCAGTATCATAACTTCATAGATGATTTTAAAGTGGTTAAACTGGCATTATTAAGCCAACTTACTAGAGATACTAGATCACTCAATCGCTTAGTATTAGTAAAAACAATAATTTCATTTTGCACAGAAGGGACTCAAGAGAAGTGTTAGCTAAAAATATATTATTTTTATTATTTATAAACCTTTCTCAATCAGTGTAATGGCTAACCAAGGGAAAATAAAACATACATTATGGTGCTTAAAATAATTCGGAGAATCAACGGCGAAACCTGTACTAAATCTGATTTATTTCGTCATTTTCTAGGCATTTTTTTAATAAACCAAAAGAATGCAGGCGGGCACCATGAAAGCAACCTTTCGAAACAAGATACAACTATATATATATTATAAGAGATATTTTGTACTTAAAATGGAACTAACTTCTGAAAAGAATATCCCGATTACTTTGTTCGAACCAGAGAACAAAGTGCTAGTTATGATTGGGATTATATAAGACTAGACGAATGGCCCGGGCAACGCCCGGGTTTTACCCGAGTGCGTATATATTTTAAAAATGTTTTAATTAAAATACTATTCGTTACAATTATAAATTGGGCCCGTGGATGTCTCTTTTGTGAAACGTCCCGCCCCGAACTGTGTGTGTCTTGAAAATATAAAAATAAAAATGTGAACGGAAAAATATGTCCAGGGTAGCCTAGTGGTCATGGCATCTGCCCGGTAAGCGGAAGGTCGTGGGTTCGATTCCCATCCCATTACACTTTTTTATTTTATCCATTCTGACCAAAATCTATCCGTGAACTTCACACAGTGAACTTCACACAGACAGAATAAGGCAATTATATAAGTAGATAATCCAAATTGTGCCTTATCACACACTATTTGTTTATTTGGCCTTTTTACCTTGTGTTTATAATCTATGACGTAATGCCGGCGGCGCGCGTCCGTTGGCTGCCGGCGAGCACGTGACCTCCCTGTGCGCGCGCATCCGTGACAGAGGCGGCCGATGAGGAATGAGGAAAGACGGTCGTGACTATATATATATATATATATAACTAGCGGACCCGCCCGGCTTCGCCCGGGTTTTACCCGAGTAAAAGTTTGTCTAACCAATCTCTCGATAAAGTGAACATTTTTTTCCCGGTCCCTTGAAAATACTCGATAAGTTGAATAAAATCAATATTAATTGGTTCCCTCGGTAATTGGAAGTTAAAGGAATAGTATCTTGCCTTGGAATTGTATCATTATTCTTGTATCGATGTACCCGGCTTCGCCCGGGTTTTACCCGAGTAAAGGTTTGTTTAACGAATATCTCGATAAAGTGAACATTTTTTCCCTGTCCCTTGAAAAATACTCGATAAGTTGAATAAAATCAATATTAATTGGTTCCCTCGGTAATTGGAAGTTAAAGGAATAGTATCTTGCCTTGGAATTGTATCATTATTCTTGTATGGATGTACCCGGCTTCGCCCGGGTTTTACCCGAGTAAAGGTTTGTTTAACGAATCTCTCGATAAAGTGAACATTTTTTCCCGGTCCCTTGAAAAAATACTCGATAAGTTGAATAAAATCAATATTAATTGGTTCCCTCGGTAATTGGAAGTTAAAGGAATAGTATCTTGCCTTTGAATTGTATCATTATTCTTGTCTCAAATAAATTGCCGTGTCATCCTGAATTTTGTCTTTCCTAATTTTCTACATCACAAAATCATCGTATCATCATGATAATATTTAGAGCAGATTGTTGAATTATAACAGATAAATTAGAATATTTATCTTGATTATTTTAAAGCGAAAAGTTATTTCAAAAATTTTATTTGCTAGAAACCTTCCCAGTACTATACTAAATAACTTCCCAAAGTTTCATGGCGATCCAATGAGTGGTTTGGTCAGGCTTAAAGGACAAACAAACAGACATACATTCATTTTTATATTTATAAATATATATATATATATTAACAGTAATTAAACGTAACAGTAAGAAAATGTTGATTTTAAAATATTTTAATTTTTTTCATATTTTAAATATGTAAATAGAGTCTCTTAAGAAAGACCACCTAAAAACATGAATCAACTTGTTTCTCCTGTTGGTGGTCTCTCATTGAAGATTCTAATTGCTAATAAAGAATCTCTAATAGACCTTTAATAAGAGACTGCCTCTTGGAGAGACGGTGTAGCTACGAAATGGATATTCCCGGCTTCGCCCGGATTTTACCCGAGTAAAGGTTTGTCTAACGAATCTCTCGATAAAGTGAACATTTTTTCCCGGTCCCTTGAAAAATACTCGATAAGTTGAATAAAATCATTATTAATTGGTTCCCTCCGTAATTGGAAGTTAAAGGAATAGTATCTTGCCTTGGAATTGTATCATTATTCTTGTCTCAAATAAATTGCCGTGTCATCCTGAATTTTGTCTTTCCTAATTTTCTACATTACAAAATCATCGTATCATCATGATAATATTTAGAGCAGATTGTTGAATTATAACAGATAAATTAGAATATTTATCTTGATTATATCTAGGCGAAAAGTTATTTCAAAAATTTTATTTGCTAGAAACCTTCCCAGTACTATACTAAATAACTTCCCAAAGTTTCATGGCGATCCAATGAGTGGTTTGGTCAGGCATAAAGGACAAACAGACATACATTCATTTTTATATATATAGATAATAGAAGATAATAATATAATAATAATTATTATTATTATTATCATTAGATAATGATAATGATCATAATGATGATGCGCGCGCATCCGTGACTGAGGCCGATGAGGAAAGATGGTCGTGACTATATATTATATAAGATAGGCATAGCACTCGTATCTTCATTCTTTCTTGTAGTATTAATCTGTATTATTTTGATCCAATATATTACGACCTTTAATAACGTTATTCTTCTGAAACATCTACATAGATATCACACACTTTCTTCTCTAACAAACAAGACCCGAATTGGGTCAAATTAAAGTAGAACTGGAAACCATTAGAGAAAGGTTAGTGAAGAAAATAAAGGAGGCTCATAGTACTGGCTATCTCTTTGAACAACTAGCCATCAAAGGCTAGCTCCTCATGGCAACTCATAAATTCAAGAAAAGGATGCCTGCTGGAAGAAGAACATCTTTGTGTTCATAAAGATATGCAGAATGACATGAAGAAAAAAGAATCTCAACATATAAGGACGAATATATTTAAATGGATCATTTCCTCGCGCGTTTTAAATATATTTAAAAGTACATATATCTCAGAATTATAGTCTGGAAAAGATATATTGATGACATCATTTGTATTAGTGAAAATAACAAGCTCAACAATATTCTAATTTGAAGCCATTTTTAACTTTTACATACGAAATAGAAAATAACATATCTTTGGCATACCTAGACATCAGGCTTACCAGAATCTATAGTAAAATAGAAACCAGAATATATATAGAAAAAAGGTAGAAAAAAATAAGGTAGGTGACCGTGCTAGAAGCAAGGTGTGCTCAACTTAGGCTCCAACCAAGGTAGTGTCTGCTCCATCATGTGAAAGACAAAGGTACCTCCTCCAGTCTCATCACTCTCTCCTTTTCGCAAAGTCTATTTTCTATCCCATGTGTGCTCGTTATTCCCCTGTGGAAAACCACCATTCGACCAAGACTGTGCCACCAATCACCAATCCAATCAAATCCACCCAACCACGCAATTCACCAGGATTCAAACGGGTTGTTACAGTCAACAGCAATCCGACAAGGTGAACACCAATCTCACAGTAAGTCGACAGGAGTCAACAGGATCCCACAGAAAGTCGACAGGATCAATCGAAATATTATAGAGAGTCGACAGGATCAATCGAAATATTATATATATATATATACTAGGGTTGCGATTAGGTGCCACAGCGTTTTTAAATACACTGGGCCTAATCCGTTCTAGTAGCCTGAGAAGATCTTGTTTGCTTTCAATTTTGGCACTGGCCAGCTGGTCCTGAATATGCGAGGGAAGTCCATGCATAACCCCAATAATCAGCAATTCCTCACTGAGACCCGGCATTCCTCCAACTGCATTTTTCTTTGCTTCTTGTAAAAATACTCAACCAAAGAGCCTTCCTGATACCTCAATCTAAAAGCGTGATCATATTTATCTATTGGGTTTTCCTGAAAAGAACAAACAAATTCACGCTTCCACTCTTCATTACAAGAATCGTTTAAATCTTGAAATTTATTATCAAACCAGAGGAGTTCCGTTTAAGTAAGAACGCATACTGTTGATCTTGGCACTCACCCATTCATTGTTTCTACAAATGTTTTCATACGGTGTCATCCAAATCTTGGGGTCGTTATCATTTCCATTAAAAATAGCTACATCTAGTTTGACTGATTTACATTTAGTTATTTCACTTTGATTTTTAAATAGCAATTGGGTTTTTAAAATTTGCTCTTCTGTCATGACTCGAACTAGGTTTTTAATACTTGTAGCTCCTATACTTTATCTCCTTCAGGACAATCCAATTCTTCATCTTCTATATATTGCATAGCAACAGATAATAATGTATCGAATATCTTATCCACATAACATTGAATGACATTTTTTGAAACTCCCACAAATATATTTGAATTCTTCTGGAGGTATTGAGAAGTAGGACGTGTACCGCATTTAAACAACAGTTCATTATGAACAGGCGATTGATATTCTTCGGGAATTTCAAATATTTCACCGCTAGGGTTAAAACTAAATATAAATACCTTTACTTGTTGGAAGTATAAAACTATGGATCCTGTCGGTGGCGCCATATTTGTTATATTCCTATTTATTAAATTAATATAAAAAGAAGCAAAAGATAATTAACTTTATTATTCGAAGAACAAAAAAGGTAACAATAGCCATTGGATGCGCGCGCATCTTGTGACGTCACTCAAGCGCGAAGGGCGTGCGCGGCGGTAAAACAATTTATAGCTTTCTCTCTTTCCATTCTTTTCTTCTTTTATATTGCAAGGTATATTACAGGTTAGTAAATCTTGATTGAAGATTTAAAGTATGTAGAAATACATAGAAACTTACTGAGCCTCGTTCAATTTATAGATGTTCGCAATCCCTCTTTTTTCAAATTCCCCTTTAAATGATTGATATTTACTCCTTATAAGTGACTGTTTTTATCGCGATTAAATCTTTAAGCATTTATTACTTATTTACAAAAAGTAAATTGTTCATTTATATAGTCAAAGCAAAAATAAGGAACTATTATGATTTTTGTTAGAACAAAAATATTTGAATTATAATATTTAAAATTAAAATATAAAATAAAATTCAATTGGAATCTTTTTTTTATATAAACTCCCAGAATATATATTAATTGATTATTTTTACAGAGTTGAATTATTTTTTTGGCTTAGATGCGTTTTGAATATTCAGAAAATCATTGTTGGTATATATATATTAAAATTCAAATTCATAATAAAAACTTAAACATCAGAAAATAAATGTCACCTATAATGGATACAAATTGTATAATGGATTCAAAAATTGAATTTTTACATAATATTATTCTGGAAAACTTCAACGAAGTGTATAGGATAATTGAAAAAGGGATTGATGTGAATTTTAAATTTGACAGAAATTTAATAAGAAAATACTTTGAATATATAGAGAGACAACATATTATAATTGAAGATAACCTTTTAAAGCACTGTGATTTAATCGATGTATCAGACACACCACTGCATCTAGCTGCCGCTCTAGGTAACGAATACCTTTGTAGAAAATTATTGGACAAGGGTGCAGACATAAATGCCAGGAATAAGAATAAAATAACTCCACTTCTGAAAGCTATCAAGACTTACAATTTTCAAATATTCCGATACCTGATTATTGCAGGAGCAGATTGTAAGCTACCTGATCGCTGGGGAAAAACACCATTAATGAATGCCTCTGAGATATGTGATGCAAACTTCTTAAAATATCTTTTAAAAGTCAACCTTGATTTAGAGGTGAGTTGCCAAATCCAGCTTACAGCAATCTTTTATTCAATTCAATCGAGAAATTTTCAAAATTTCAAGCTATTGTTAGAAGCTGGAGCTGATATAGGCAAAAAGGATCTATATAATAGAACACTTTTACATCATGCATGCTTATATGAGTCTCGAGAAGTGGCAAGTTTCCTGATCAAATCAGGAGTTGATGTTAATGAAAAAGATATTTTGGGTGATGCACCTTTAGCTATGACAACAGTAAATCAAAGCAATGAAATAGCAAAACTGTTAATACAAGCTGGCGCTTCAATAAATGCAAAGAATAAAAAATGTGAGACCGCGTTGTATAAAGCTTCTCACATTTTAAATCCAAATATCATTCACACTCTTTTAGATGCTGGAGCTGACGCTAATATTAAAAACACAAATAAAATTTTACCTTTTAATTCAGCTGCATTTGTAATTATGATATTAAGAGAAGCCCATGATATCAGTGTAAATCTAGTTATAAAACGATTATTAAGATATTCTACTCATTTTAATTTATTTGAATTTTTGAGTTCCATTACAATCATAGATGATAGATTTGAAACCATTGAACCATTTGTAAAATTAATAATATTATATTTTGTTCTATGGCACCAAACATGTATTTTGCCTGAAAATATTCAGTTACCAAATAATCTGATTGAATGGATGAATAGCTGCAAGAGTCAAGTTGCTATAATGGAGAATCATCTTCTTGGTAAATCTAATATTACATTGCTTAGTTTCTTGTTAGAAAATGACCAAAACAGGTTAGTGGGTTATCTATCCAATGAAACAACAGGTCTACGTGAAAATATGGAATTAAACATGCCTTCTTATAAGAAACATTTTCCAAACTATTTTGATATGATTCAAGAACGCTTTTCTGAAGGCATTGAGAAAGAAAAATTGCGTACAAAATTATTTTTGGTTGCCAATGAACTGGATTTGAAAAGATCAAACAAATTCAATATATTGAGATTTGTCAATCAAAATCATTTTTGGAATTCAGAGTGTTATATATCAGAACGAAAATAAATTGACAATAATAAAACTTAGTTATTTGTTTTGATATATTTGTGTCTTAGTACAACTACTGTATTGTAAAATATATGAACTTGTACTTGAAGGCGCTAATTTGTATGTAAATACATATTTAATCCCTTTAATACCTTAAAATATATATCATAAATTAATGTAATAAATTTCAAATGATTTATTTCTCTTTTGATAATTATATTTGTTTACTTTTGCCACGTGTGTTTTCAAGCACTCTTTTATATTCAACATAGTTTAAGATTGTTTAATAATGTATTGATCATTAGCTGGCCTTTTTAGTTTTATAAATGTATAGATTATATTGCTGAGTCAAATGGTTTATTGATATATCAGGGTTAGAATAAATATTTCACTATTTATAAATTTGGTAATAAAATAATTGTTCAAAAAATTAAGGACTTATGATCTTTGATATTTTTAAATATTTTGTGTTAATCATAAATAACTGATTTTTTTAATACATTGATATTTTTATTTCTGTAAAATATAGACACTTCGACCAGTTATTTTGTTTTCTCAACGTTACAACAAAAATATTTTGTCTTCGTCAGAAGAAATAAATATAAAAAGCACTTGGCAAGGTGTTAAAAATTGTTCTTTAGAATATTGAACAATATATAACGCTTTGCCAAATGCTTTATTTTTATTTATTTCTCTTGACGAAGACAAAAGATTTTTGTTTTAACGTTGAGAAAATAAAATAACTGGATGAAGTGTCTATATTTTACAGAAATATGAATGCCAGCCAGGCAACCTTTTTCTTCAAGGTTGATTTTTTAAGTGTTTTGTATCTTATTGGTAAAAAATAGTCTCTTGATAATTATTGAATTGAGATATCAAAATAGCAGAGCGCCATCTAGTGGAGCAAAAATCAACTAAACGTTTATTTAGGTTTGTTCCATAATATTTTAACCAACTCATATTTTTTATTTATATAGAAGACCCTTATAAAATGATCATGTGAGCGGCAGAATATGTTCTCTTTATCTTTAATATCAACACCTGACCGTTTAATGAAATATTTTTTCACATGTACTTATATACGAGGGGTGTCCCATAAGTCGGTAGCCCGACATATAAAGAAAATGACTAATAAAATGATTATGATTTATTTTTCAACATAATCCCCTTTAAGGTCTATACACTTTTTTCCAGCGATGTTCAGAGATGTTCTAATGCTTTTATGCCCTCCAAAAGAACGATGTTTCAAGTGACTCAAAAAATGAGGTTACAGCATCAATGACCTCTTCATCTGACCTAAAATGAATGCCAGAAAGTGATTTTTTCAAATGAGGAAATAGATGGAAGTTAGATGGAGCTAGATTTGGTGAATAGGATGCATGTGGTAAAATTTCAAAGCCAGAATAATAAATAGCAGCCATGGCTTGCAGCGACTGATGACTCTGAGCATTGTCTTGATGGTAAACAATATTCCTGGACAAATTTCCTCTTTTCTTTAATAGCTTCTCGTAGTTGCTTCACAAGATTTGCATAATAATTGCCAGTGATGGTGTGACCCTTATTCAGAAAGTCTAGAAGAATTACACCCTCGGAATCCTAAAAGACAGACACCATAACCTTCCCTGCTGATGGAACTGTCTTGGCTTTCTTGGGGGGAGGGGAACCGGAGTGTCTCCATTGCATGGATTGTTGCTTGGACTCTGGTGTAAAGTGATGGGTCCAAGTCTCATCCATGGTAACAAATCTATTAACAAATTCCTCTGAATTGGCTTCGAATAACGCAATATTGTCCAAAGATAACTTTCTCCTAATAGTCTTTTGATCGGGTGTCAAAAGTTTGGGAACCCAACAGGCAGAAAGCTTCCTGAGGCCCAGGTGTTCTCTCATGATCCGATCCACTGTTGTTTTTGAAATAACCAAGGTCTCTTTTATCTGACAAACTGTCATTCTTCTGTCCAAAATAACCAAATCATATATCTTGTCGATGTTTTCTTGAGTAACTGACTCAACAGGTCTTCCTGGTCGATGTTCGTCTTCGGTGCTGATCCTCCCTAATTTAAACGCAGCTACCCATTTTTTTTACTGTGATATAGGAAGGAGAATCTTCCCTTAATGTATCCACCAAATCCTCAGATTTCCTTAGGCGACATTCCTTTCTTACCAAGATATTTTATTACAGCACGAATCTCGTTTGTCTCCATTTTAGATGATTCCTGTTTCTTGTCCTCTTTCAGAACCTATAACAAAAAAAGGTTAGTTGTAGAATGCCTGACCAAACCACTCATTGGATCGCCATGAAACTTTGGGAAGTTATTTAGTATAGTACTGGGAAGGTTTCTAGCAAATAAAATTGTTGAAATAACTTTTCGCCTAGATATAATCAAGATAAATATTCTAATTTATCTGTTATAATTCAACAATCTGCTCTAAATATTATCATGATGATACGATGATATTGTAATGTAGAAAATTAGGAAAGACAAAATTCAGGATGACACGGCAATTTATTTGAGACAATAATAATGATACAATTCAAAGGCAAGATACTATTCCTTTAACTTCCAATTACCGAGGGAACCAATTAATATTGATTTTATTCAACTTATCGAGTATTTTTCAAGGGACCGGGAAAAAATGTTCACTTTATCGAGAGATTCGTTAAACAAACCTTTACTCGGGTAAAACCCGGGCGAAGCCGGGTACATCCATACAAGAATAATGATACAATTCCAAGGCAAGATACTATTCCTTTAACTTCCAATTACCGAGGGAACCAATTAATATTGATTTTATTCAACTTATCGAGTATTTTTCAAGGGACCGGAAAAAAAATGTTCACTTCATCGAGAGATTCGTTAGATAAACTTTTACTCGGGTAAAACCCGTGCGAAGCCGGGTACGTCCGCTAGTAATTTATAATAAAATTTAATATAATGCGACTTGTGATTGTAAAACAACATTTGAAAATTTACCGCACGTGTTTCTTTTCAATGAAAAATCAAAATTTTTTTAAGGAGAAATGACGATTATTTCTAACCTTAGGGATGAGGTATGAAAGGATAAATTGTGAAAAGTAATGATAAACGGAAAAATAAAAGTGTTGATAAACGGAGTCCCATCCCTGGACACTTTTATTTTTCTGTTTATCATTACTCTTCACAATTCATCCTTTCATACCTCATCCCTAAGGTTATAAATAATCGGTATTTCCCCTTTAAATAAATTTTGATTTTTCGTTGAGAAAAGAAACACATGCGGTATAATTTACAAATGTCGTTTTATATATTCTATAGCGTGTAACCTCTTAAAATCATGGGGAACGTGTTTTAGGGTTATTTTTGGTGAAAATTCTTTGCATTACAATTTTCCAAAAATCCGAGTAAAATGCTTCTTATATAATAACAAAGAAGTTTTTCTCACATCTTCATATATCTCTATTTATTTGAACAATAAAAAGTTATAAAAATATGAGAATGTCAAAGATATATGTTTTCATAATGTCATAGAAGGAAAGTTACACTAAGGAATGAATAAACTATTAAGTACCCATAGAATTTAAATCAAATAAATCAAACAAAGGGATTGAGAAATATTTACAAGGCATGTCTTGAGCAGAAGTCAAAGTAGATAAAGACTTCCATAAGAGACTAAAGCCTACAATTGTCGGTGAATCTGTCTCTCTGAAAAGTGTTGTCATTACCCGACTGACATTCCATGTCAGACAGAATCTTTGACTAAAGACCACTTCTAGGAGATTTAATCACATTTTAAGTGGTCCCTCGTGGGAGATACTAATTATATACAGAGATATCCCTTTTATTATGGAATCAAAATATTTTCTATGTGTTAATTAATTAATACACTCTTAAACTACTGTAGAAAATTCAACCTAATTTTTCATGGAAACCCCATGTGGATATGATTTAAGTCTATTTTTTGAAACCACTTCTCTTTGTAATTTTTTGAAAAATAAGGTGAAAATTAATAACTAAATAAATTGATTTTTAGATATCTATATCTTATATTTTTCTATATCTTTTATATATAGCCACTTTCCATGGGGCTATTTCGAAGAATGGGAGAGATTTTAGGGTTAATTTTTGTAAGATTTATTTTTTTTTCGCTTAAATTCTATAATTTCAGAATCCTGAGTAAAAACACTTTAAAAATGAATATACAAAGCAGTTTTACTTTCATCAATATATCTCTAATCACATTTACAATAATAGAAATACAACACACAGTGTTAGGGATTGAACAGTTTTATCATAATACCATAGTAGGTAAGTTACATGACCCAAAAGTCATAAAACAAGAGTCATAATACATATAAAATGATTTTCCCAATAATACTTAAACAGGCATATATAGAATTGAGAAATATTCACAATTAGGTAAAATGACATCAGAACAGTAGGGAAAAGTATAGATGCAGTATAAGCTCACTTTAGAGACGGCCTAAAAGCGCGCCTAAACCAGCTCTCCCAGAGTTGGTCTCTTATCAAACAGACTTTCATGTCAGACAAAACCTCTAATGAGAGACCATCTCAAAGAGAGACCAGTTAAGCCACGTCTTCAGTCGTCTCTTCAACTTTATATCTTTATATAAAAAATAAATTTGCCTGTTTTCCGCCTGGTTGTGTATCGAAAAAACTCCCAACCAACAGAAACCATTCTCACCATAGTAGCGCTTCAAACACTATAGAGAAATGTCTTAAGGATTATATAGTTTAAGCAATAAATTACGTTGAAATTCTATTTGAATTATATACAAGTAATAAATTTTAATTTTTGTATCTTTTATAATTCAGGATACCTTCGGGCCAATATTTCGTGTTTAAGATATATATTTTAAGTAATTTTTTAGTGATTTTTGAAAGAAATATTCAAATACAAAGTATTTTTATAATATTTATATATGTCATAATTTGTACAATTAGATGCCAACCTAATCCAATATATGTATGAAAATGTATAATTTGTTTCAATAAAACAAGGTAACATTGGAGGAAGAAAGGCCTAGAAAAGAGGCTTAGAAGTTAGCACGATCATTAGCAAAATTATACCCAGTTTTATTATCGCGGAACTAATAAAAAGTTGGGTTCAACAAACTATTACTTCCCGGTCAAGCTGGGACATGTCTTGAGACAAAAGAAGTAACGTAGACCAATAGGGAACCGCCACGTCACACCTTTCCACCAATGGGAAGTAAGAAGGGTTCTCGTGTTAAATCGAGAACCAAGAATTGGCAGTCTTCACTTCGATCCCACCGAGGTAACACCTGCTCTAGAGACCTCCCCCGTTCATCTTTTTCAGCTAAGTCAATCACCGCCATGTGAATCAATAGGCCACTAATCAAAAACCGCTCCGCCTTCTCAGCCTTTCTTTCCTCCAATTAATTGCCTTTTATTTCAACAATCAATCGTGTCTCCTGGTCTTTCCCCTGTTGTGTAAACCTTAGCACTCAGCCACCACGACTGCGCCACCACCAACAACAATCATCAACCTCCAAGAGTAATATTTCCCCGCATATAATACTACGATAGAGATTTAGTCGACAGGATAAAGATGGAGAGTAGCCAAGAGGCAATCAAAAACAACGGCCATGACAAGCCGAGGGAGAAGAAACTGGCGACGGGCGAAGCGACAAGACGCACCCTGACGGCGGTGATTCTTTATTTGGCCGCCGCACTTCATGGAATCAACGCCACGCAAGGAGAGACGGAGTTCCGGAGCCCCACCCCCGGGAGGGATGACGGTCGCGCCGCCGGCGTGTATCACCGCAACCTGACACCGACCACCGAGGAGTCATCCACCGCCATGCCGTACCCATACACCGCACCCGAAAGCAATCCACGCGACCCAGGACAGTGCAAACAGTCCCAAACCGATATCCCAGTGTCGGATTTCCCCCTCAATTCCGCGGACAGTGCAAGCAGTCCCGAGTCCCAAGCCGCCAACCCAAGCCAAAGACGCCCCAGAGGAGACCTTTCGAACTGAGGTAGGCACCCCACCCTATGACGTCAAGAAATTGACTTTGGACTTATATCTGACCCAGGACCTACCCCTTTAACCATGTATCCAACCTTGTATCCAATAAATGCACGCACGGGCTAGGCCAAACCTGTCCGAAAGGACTTGCACTGCAACAAAATCTTTCATACATGGCAACCCTTGCCTGCATTCGTTGACCCAACCACAACTCTTTACATGCTATCATTCTAACCCCGCACCACACAACGTCTTTCTTAAAACCAATTGCCCTTACTATATGCCCTTAACTCACAAAGCCACAACGGCTTCAACCTACAATCACAATAATGGCCAAAAACGTGTCTGTACAACAGCACAGCTCACACAACTACCCCACAAAGTTCATACGTGACCATACGTCGTCACGCAACAATCACGCAAATGTACCTCACAAACAAACAAACACGACATTCACAACAGCAAAACACAGACAGCATCCATCCAACAGGACGGTTTTCACGCTAACAACACACGCATCCATACGTCATCACACAACGGTAACCCACACCACCAGCGCAACAAACACGCACAACCCGCACAACAAGCGCGACACTCGCGCCAAAAGATGACAACAACCAGTAAGCGCATGCACAACCGTTAATAATAATACAATCATCTCGTCTACCCAAAACACTAAAAATTTTCACATTAAAACATGTCATATGCACTAACAATATAAGAATTCTCGATATATGTTCGTACAACCAGCACCCGTGACTTTAGTAAATTTGTTGTCATAGTGAGAACAGGTTAAATTTTGTACAAACAAAGGCTTCACGTGACACCTTTTCATTTACAATTTTTTTTCGATTCGTGTCACAGGTCACACCACAAAACTTTTCACTTTTCAGGACAAAGACGCCTTCACCACACCTGTGACACTTATCACCTCAAAGCGTGTCCACGTCAAAAGTCGCACTTTCACTCAATTCCACTCTGATATCACTGAATAGCATTTTTACTAAAGTCACAACAACCATTCGATTTAATATCCGGATTTTCAAAATACAAATAATGCCGAAACTACACCAACTCATCTCTTCACAATGTTATTGGCAGAACATAACACACGACAATACAAAAACAGGTAAAAACCTGTCCCACCTGCCGATTCTCTAGAAGTATCGATGAATCCAACCAACACCACGTAAAAACACCGACCCAACCCACAAAACAAAACAAAATTCGTACACAAAACATGTCACACACACAATACAACCAATGCCGAAATTACACCACCTACGACAGATATAAAACGATTACACATTTCCACTTAAAACAATGACTACCATTTCTTCAACAAAAACGATTTACATCATTCTTCCCTGATAGAGGAAACTAGAAAATTAACAAACCAGTGCCGAAAGTAAAAGATTCAATTAGCACAAAGACAATTAGGCGACAGACAGGAAGCGTAGCTCCGCGAGGCAATAAAATTCGAACACCAAGCTAGTGCAAATAGAGGGTGAGAGTCCCGTTTCCGGATCTCAAATTACCGCGCCCCTCTTTTGGCCGGCACATAAAATATAGGTCACCGCGTTTCCCCATCCACAGATTTTCTCCATGTCACCAATCTTGGATTCCAGTTCGAGCCTGCATATCGACTTTTACAAATACAATTCCACTCACACAAGACGTTACCGACACATCTTAATGAATTCACACTCTATTATATCTCTATTATAATTAAATCCTAATTATTCTTACAGACTTCCAAAAAAAAAAAACGTTACATATTCCACCTACACGTAGATCTCAAAGTCAAATATGAACAAAGTTCACGCACACTACCGCTTTAATTGTTAGTTAGTTTTCAAACTTACGTATTCTTCCAAAAGGGATTAAACGACCTTTTAGAAGGATCGAGATTCTCCTCGAATCCTGTATTCAAGGTATTAATATAGGTACCGATACCCAATATATAAAGTGGGTATTGTTCTTCCTCTCATTCTTTTTGGTTGCCTGAACAAAATAGCCATAGCGAGGTGTAGCCATAGTGATAGTAATAAAAAGGCTTGATTTTGAAATAAATTATTTATGTGGAGTGTCATTGCTTAACCACCACATATATATATATATCGTGTTTAAGATATATATTTTTAGTAATTTTTAGAGATTTTTAAAATAAAATTATTAATTACAAAGTATTTTCAACCACATAAAATATATATGCGTATTCTTGATGACAGGGTTTTGAAAGTATAACGGTGTTATAAATGAATGATATCAAATAGCTCAATTTGCGATTTTTTAAAAATAATTTAATATAAGGTAAATTGAAAAGTAAAATATTAAGAGGTGTACAAGGGTAGAATTAAAATGAATTGATTTTGATACTAAACGTCAAAAAATTAGGCAGGACAGTTAATTTCGAGACAAAAATAACCCATTATAATACGTCCAATAAATGTGTATACAGGTAAAATATGTTTTCGATAGATTCGCGTTCGTAGTGTGTGATCAACACACTACACCAGGGGTCGGAAAACTGCGGCTCTTTATATAGTTCCATACGCAAATATTATTTATGAGAGTACCATTTATTTTTGGCAAATAAAAAAATTGTGGATCTTTAAAAACTTAGAAATTTGTAAATTTTGACTCTTCCGACTTAAAAGTTTGCCAATCTCTGCCCTAGTGAATTGTCATAGGTTTCAAAGAAAGGTAGAGCGCACAGGGCAGGGAAAAGGACTCAGGCAGTAAGGAATGACAAGGAGAGAGAGGAGGGTGTAGCTCGTTATTCCCTAACGGCTGTCTGCTGATAGAATGACTGTCTATCCACAATATCGGGATTCCATAAAGAAGTGTCAACGATGACGATGTCTTTAAAAGCGGTTATCTTAACATTTGGATAGTGTTCAGGTTCAAATAATGCTATCGAGATAAATCAGACAATTAATTCTATTGACAATACTTATATATTCTTCATATATTCAACCTTTTCATACGTCATCCAAAAGTTAGAAATATTAAATTATTTCTCTTTGAAATTAAAAATGATTTTTCATAAATAAAAAGAAACTTATGCGGTTAAACTGGTTGTATAGCTTTATAATTATACGCCACAGTCATTTATAAGTAATACTTATATAGTTTATTCAATCTCACACCAAATTAAAATCTAGAGATAAAATATTAAGGTATATATATATCGACAATATATATTTACATTTATAACAATTAAACCAAACTTTTCTTTACTGGACAAAACTCAACATAACTGAAGAATAAACATCAAGCTTTATATAAACATCTACGTAACCACCATCATACAGGTCAAAATTAATTAAACACACACAAAGTAAATAAAATCAAGTAAAGATAACACACACACTGTGTAAAGATGAAGATAATATAGATTCACCAATTCTCTATAAAACTTCAACAAGGGTCTCACAGATATACATATATGGAGAAAGTATATGTGTGGCTCATGTAGACTATCTGAACGGTAAATGTGAAAATTTGAATAGTAGACCTATCTATTAGAGCATTTTAAAAAATCAATAAACATCTTTATTAGGATTTTTTTTCAAAGGCAAACTTTCTAGCAAAGGTTCATCAACGGGACTATTACCTTTTTTTTTAATATTACGGAAGATTATAAATGTGCCCTAAATAGAAATAAACGGTTTATTAGAACATATACATTTTCGTATATATATAATAACTAGAGTTAATATTCTTAATCTGTCAAACTTAATCGCTTTTTCGGCTACTTTCTCCCTCAAGATAAATGGTCCAAAACCCTACATTAGAAAAGAAGAATGATTCTCTCAAAATGACCAATATGCTTTTGTAACCTTACTTAAAGAAGAGGATGAAATGATCAGAGTCGAAGCAGAGCACAATTCGCCTTCAAGCTCTCCGAGCCAAATGAAGGATCTTCAAGCTATTAGAGCTGAATAAGGCTGTGAAATAAGTCCGTGGTACTTAGTCTTTTCGAACAGTTTGCTATAGAAAAATAGATCCTCTCTCATCGCAACTTTCAAGCTAAATAAGAACCAGCTCGACAAATATGAACGAAACGCCTGTTAAGGAACAACTTTCTACCCGCAAAGATAATGGCGCAAACCTGAAAAAAGATAAAGATCTCGCTTATGGCAATATTTTCAAAAATGTGTTCAAGGCAATTATAATTCTGTTCAAGTATGAAGCTGTGGCGATGGATAACTACAGAAGGCAAGCACACTTAGCGCAGGTTCCCACGATATAGTTAGTAAATAGCAAATAAGAAAGGAAAATAAAGCTTCAATATCACAAACATTTTCCCATATCACCTTCAAGGCATATATCTACTGGTTACCTGTGAAATACGCAGTGAATGTAGTATCTAAACTGACTACCAGAATCAAACAACTTATCACCAGGAAACATCACAAAAATGATGTTTACAACAATCAATCATCATTCAATATATTCACATCCTCTTCATCAACTAACAATAGCAGCGCCAATCTCTTCTCAAGATGACGAATCATGTTTTATATTCTAAAGCTGATAAACCCTCGAAAGAGTTCCAATATAATTTGTTTTTGCAATTACCCCGAAGTCTCACTGAGGCAAATTGTCAAAATAAATCATTCAATCATTCAGTGCTGGAAACAGATAAAGCCAATGTATACCTCAAACACGTATAGAAGAACATAGAAAAGTGCCCTAATATTCCAGCCGATTTTAATATATTTGAATAAGCAATGAGAAAGTACATAGAATGATCCTATGCCGAGATTTTTATAATTATAAATATATTATTATTTTTATATATAACCACATACAACTATCTGAATATCAAAATCTCTAAAGCAATAAGTTTTCACAGTTCACACTTTACAACCACAAATATCTTCAACATTTGAACCATCCTGTTATTTCATGTTTGAAGGAATACTTATCCTAATGTCGAGATATTCTGGAAGAGAGAGAATGTATACAACTCTCTCTCTCAGAATCCACCAATAATTGTGGATGCTATAAATTGATCTGACTTCCACGTCGGCGTCTATCAAACAGAGGAAGATGTGTATTTGCTATATCAATCCAACGCCATTTTTACCACCATAACTCCATCTGCTGTGACGTTGATTACGAGAAAATCGGATCGCTGTTAAAGTTACTAACAAATATTTCACGTCTCTCAGTATCATAACTTCATAGATAATCTTATAGTGGTTAAACTGGCATTATTAAGCCAACCTACTAGAGATACTAGATCACTCAATCGCTTAGTATTAGTAAAAACAATAATTTCATTTTGCACAGAAGGGACTCAAGAGAAGTGTTAGCTAAAAAGATATGATTTTTATTATTTATAAACCTTTCTCAATCAGTGTATTGGCTAACCACGGGAAAATAAAACATACATTATGGTGCTTAAAATAATTCGGAGAATCAACGGCGAAACCTATACTAAATCCGATTTATTTCGTCATTTTCTAGGCATTTTTTTAATAAACCAAAAGAGTGCAGTCGGGCAACACGAAAGCAACCTTTCGAAACAAGATACAACTATATATATATATTATAAGATATATTCTGTACTTAAAATGGAACTAACTTCTGAAAAGAATATCCCGATTACTTTGTTCGAACCAGAGAACAAAGTGCTAGTTATGATTGGGATTATATAAGACTAGACGAATGGCCCGGGCAACGCCCGGGTTTTACCCGAGTGCGTATATATTTTAAAAATGTTGTAATTAAAATACTATTCGTTACAATTATAAATTGGCGCTATGGATGTCTCTTTTGTGAAACGTCCCGCCCCAAACTGTGTGTGTCTTGAAAATAAAAAAATAAAAATGTGAACGGAAAAATATGTCCAGGGTAGCCTAGTGGTCATGGCATCTGCCAGGTAAGGAAGGTCGTGGGTTCGATTCCCATCCCTTGACACTTTTTTTATTTTATCCATTCTGACCAAAATCTATCCGTGAACTTCACACAGACAGAATAAGGCAATTATATAAGTAGATAATCCAAATTGTGCCTTATCACACACTATTTTTTTATTTGGCCTTATTACCTTGTGTTTATAATCTATGACGTAATGCCGGCGGCGCGCGCCCGTTGGCTGCCGGCGAGCACGTGACCTCCCTGTGCGCGCGCATCCGTGACAGAGGCGGCCGATGAGGAATGAGGAAAGACGGTCGTGACTATATATATAATAATAATAATATAATAATAATAATTATTATTATTATCATTAGATAATGATAATGATCATAATGATGATGCGCGCGCATCCGTGACTGAGGCCGATGAGGAAAGACGGTCGTGACTATATATTATATAAGATAGGCATAGCACTCGTAACTTCATTCTTTATTGTAGTATTAATCTGTATTATTTTGATCCAATATACTACGACCTTTAATAACGTTATTCTTCTGAAACATCACATAGATATCACACACTTTCTTCTCTAACAAACAAGACCCGAATTGGGTCAAATGAAAGTAGAACTGGAAACCATTAGAGAAAGGTTAGTGAAGAAAATAAAGGAGGCTCATAGTACTGGCTATCTCTTTGAACAACTAGCCATCAAAGGATAGCTCCTCATGGCAACTCATAAATTCAAGAAAAGGATGCCTGCTGGAAGAAGAACATCTTCGTGTACATAAAGATATGCAGAATGACATGAAGAAAAGAGAATCTCAACATATAAGGACGAATATATTTAAATGGATCATTTCCTCGCGCGTTTTAAATATATTTAAAAGTACATATATCTCAGAATTATAGTCTGGAAATGACATCATTTGTATTAGTGAAAATAACAAGCTCAACAATATTCTAACTTGAAGCCATTTTTAACCTTTACATACGAAATAGAAAATAACATATCTTTGGCATTCCTATACATCAGGCTTACTAGAATCTATAGTAAAATAGAAACCAGAATATATAGAAAAAAGGTAGAAAAATAAGGTAGGTGACTGTGCTAGAAGCAAGGTGTGCTCAACTTAGGCTCCAACCAAGGTAGTGTCTGCTCCATCATGTGAAAGACAAAGGTACCTCCTCCAGTCTCATCACTCTCTCCCTTTCACAAAGTATATTTTCTATCCCATCCAGGTGTGCTCGTTATTCCCCTGTGGAAAACCCCCATTCGACCAAGACTGTGCCACCAATAACCAATCCAATCAAATCCACCCAACCATACAATTCACCAGGATTCAAACGGGTTGTTACAGTCAACAGCAATCCGACAAGGTAAACACCAATCTCACAGTAATTCGACAGGAATCAACAGGATCCCACAGTAAGTCGACAGGATCAATCGAAATATTATAGAGAGTCGACAGGATCAATCGAAATATTATATATATATATACTAGGGTTGCGATTAGGTGCCACAGCGTTTTTAACTACACTGGGCCTAATCCGTTCTAGTAGCCTGAGAAGATCTTGTTTGCTTTCAATTTTGGCAGTGGCCAGCTGGTCCTGAATATACGAGAGAAGTCCATGCATAACCCCAATAATCAGGGAATCCTCACTGAGACCCGGCATTCCTCCAACTGCATTTTTCTTTGCTTCTTGTAAAAATACCCAACCGAAGAGCCTCCCTAATACCTCCATCTAAAAGCGTGATCATATATATCTATTGGGTTTTCCTCAAAATAACAAACAAATTCACGCTTCTACTCTTCCCTAATAGTAATCGTTTGAATCTTGAAATTTATTATCAAACCAGAGGAGTTCCGTTTAAGTAAGAACGCATACTGTTGATCTTGGCACTTACCCATTCATTGTTTCTACAAATATTTTCATACAATGTTATCCAAATCTTGGGGTCAATATTATTTCCATTAAAAATAGCTACATTTAGTTTGACTGATTTACATTTAGGTATTTCACTCTGATTTTTAAGAATCAATTGGGTTATTAAAATTTGCTCTTCTGTCATGACTCGAACTAGGTTTTTAATACTTTTAGCTGAAGTTATTTTATCTTCTTCAGGACAATCCAATTCTTCATCTTCTATATCTTGCATAGCAAAAGATAATTCTCTATCGAAATTATTATCCACATAACATTGAATGACATTTTTTGGAACTCCCACAAATCTATTGGAATCCTTCTGGAGGTATTAGAAGTAGGACGTTTACCGCATTTAAACACAAGTTCATGATGAACAGGCGATTGATATTCTTCGGGAAGTTCAAATATTTCACCGCTAGGGTTAAAACTAAATATAAATACCTTTACTTGCTAGAAGTATAAAACTATGGATCCTGTCGGTGGCGCCATATTTGTTATATTCCCATTTATTAAATTAACGTAAGTAAGAAGAAAAAGATAAATTAACTTTAATGTTACGATGTACTAGAGCGCCATCTGTTATCAAATTATAAAACTATTTTAGAGGCGTATTATTCTTTTTTTAAAATAAAACAATTTCTACTGTCCTTACTTTTTTCATCGCAGTAAGGACAGTAGAAATTGTTTTATTTTAAAAAAAGAATAATACGCCTCTAAAATAGTTTTATAATAAATTAACTTTGTTATTCGACGAACAAAAAAAGGAAACAATAGGCGTTCGACGCGCGCGCATCTTGTGACGTCACTCAAGCGAGAAGGGCGTGCGGGCGGGAAAACAATTTATTTATTTCTCTCCTTCCATTCTTTTCTTCTTTTATATTGCAAGGTATATTACAGGTTAGTAAATCGTGATTGAAGATTTCAAGTATGTAGAAATACATAGAAACTTACTGAGCCTCGTTCAATTTATAGATGTTCGCAATCCCTCTTTTTTCAAATTCCCCTTTAAATGATTCATATTTACTCTTTAAATGTGGCTATTTTAATCGCGATTAAATCTTTATTATTTATTTACAAAAAGTAAATTGTTTATTTATATAGTCAAAGCAAATAAGGAACTATTATGATATTTTGTTATAACAAAAATATTTGAATATTAATATTTAAAATATAAATATAAAAGAAACTTCAATTGGAATCTTTTTTATATAAACTCTCAGAATATATATTAATTTATTATTTTTACAGAGTTGAATTATATATTTTTTTTGGTTTAGATGCGTTTTCAATATTCAGAAACTCATTGTTGGTGTATCAATTAAAAATTCAAATTCATAATAAAAACTTAAATATCAGAAAATTAAACTCACCTATAATGGATTCAAAAATTGAATTTTTACATAATATTATTCTGGAAAACTTCAACGAAGTGTATAGGATGATTGAAGAAGGGATTGATGTGAATATTAAATTTGACAGGAATTTATTAAGTAAATACTTTGAATATATAAAGAGACAAGATATTATATTTGAAGGTAACCTTTTAAAGCATTATCATTTAATCTATGATTCAAACTCCCCACTGCATCTAGCTGCCGCTCTAGGTAACGAATACCTTTGTAGAATATTATTGGACAAGGGTGCAGACATAAATGCCAGGAATGAGAATAAAATAACTCCACTTCAGAAAGCTATCCATAGTAACAATTTTCAAATATTCCGATACCTGATTATTGCAGGAGCAGATTGTAATCTACCTGATCGCTGGGGAAGAACACCATTAATGGATGCCTCTGAGAACCGTGATGCAAACTTCTTAAAATATCTTTTAAAAGTCAACCTTGATTTAGAGGTGAGTTGCCAAATCCAGCTTACAGCAATCTTTTATTCAATTCAATCGAGAAATTTTCAAAATTTCAAGCTATTGTTAGAAGCTGGAGCTGATATAGGCAAAAAGGATCTATATAATAGAACACTTTTACATCATGCATGCTTATATGAGTCTCGAGAAGTGGCAAGTTTCCTGATCAAATCAGGAGCTGATGTTAATGAAAAAGATATTAGGGGTGATGCACCTTTATCTATGACGATAAAAAATAAGAGCAATGAAATAGCAAAACTCTTAATACAAGCTGGCGCTTCAATAAATGCAAAGAATAAAAAATGTAAGACCGCGTTGTATAAAGCTTCTCGCATATCAATTCCAGTCATCATTCACACTCTTTTAGATGCTGGAGCTGACGCTAATATTGAAAACACAAATGAAATTTTACCTTTTAATTCACCTGCATTTGAAATTATGATATTAAGAGAAGCCCATAGTATCAGTGCAAAACTAGTTAGAAAACGATTATTAAGATATTCTACTCATTTTAATTTATTTGAATTTTTGAGTTCCATTACAATCATGGATGATAGATTTGAACCATCTGTAAAATTAATAATATTATATTTTGTTCTATGGCACCCAACATGTATTTTGCCTGAAAATATTCAGTTACCAAATAATCTGATTGAATGGATGAATAGCTGCAAGAGTCAAGTTGCTATAATGGAGAATCATCTTCTTGGTAAATCTAATATTACATTGCTTAGTTTCTTGTTAGAAAATGACCAAAACAGGTTAGCGGGTTATCTATCCAATGAAACAACAGTTCTACGTGAAAATATGGAATTAAACATGCCTTTTTATAAGAAACATTTTCCAAACTATTTTGAATTGATTCAAGAACGCTTTTCTGAAGGCATTGAGAAAGAAAAATTGCGTACAAAATTATTTTTGGTTGCCAATGAACTGGATTTGAAAAGATCAAACAAATTCAATATATTGAGATTTGTCAATCAAATTCATTTTTGGAATTCAGAGTGTTATATATCAGAACAAAAATAAATTGACAATAATAAAACTTAGTTATTTGTTTTTAATATATTTGTGTCTTAGTACAACTACTGTATTGTAAAATATATGAACTTGTACTTGAAGGCGCTAATTTGTATGTAAATGCATATTTAATCCCTATAAAACCTTAAAATATATATCATTAATTAATGTAATATATTTCATATGATTTATTTCTCTTTTGATAATTATATTTGTTTACTTTTGCCACGTGTGTTTTAATCACTCTTTTATATTCACCTCTAATATTCAACATAGTTTAAGATTTTGTTTAATAATATATTGATCATTAGCTGGCCTTTTTAGTTTTTTAAATGTATAGATTATATTGCTGAGTCAAATGGTTTATTGATATATCAGGGTTAGAATAAATATTTCACTATTAATAAATTTGGTAATAAAGATATTTCAAAAAATTAAGGACTTAACATTTTTTGATATCATCTTTCATATTTTTAAATATTGTGTGTTAATCATTAATAACTGATTTTTTTTAATACATTGATCTTTTTATTTCTGTAAAATATAGACACTTCGACCAGTTATTTTGTTTTCTCAACGTTACAACAAATATCTTTTGTCTTCGTCAGAAGAAATAAATATAAAAAGCATTTGGCAACGTGTTAAAAATTGTTCTTTAGAATATTGAACAATTTATAACGCTTTGCCAAATGCTTTATTTTCATTCATTTCTCTTGACGAAGACAAAATTTTTTTGTTGTAACGTTGGGAAAATAAAATAACTGGTCGAAGTGTCTATATTTTACAGAAATATGAATGCCAGCCAGGCAAACCTTTTTCTTCAAGGTTGATTTTTTAAGTCTTTTGTATCTTATTGGTAAAAGATAGTCTCTTCATAATTATTGAATTAAGATATCAAAATCTTGATTATTAATTATTAGTTCATTATCCCGTTATATAAATGGATATAGAATGATGGCCAGTTCCTTTTCTCTAAGACTTGGTGAACCTTTGCTTTATCTCTCTCTATATATAGGCCTACTAGCATACTGGACCCGGTTCGCCCGGGTATTGTTCGAGTGGGGTTTACTCTTGAATGAATAGAGCCACCAACTGTTTTAAAACTTATAGTAATGAATTTTCTTTCAGCACAATGGAGATAAACTGAAAATATCAAAATTGAAAATGCTGGTAAAAAGAATCAATTTCACAAACCCCATAATGAATATAGTGCTGTTTTGAAGGAGTGGTCTAAACTGTTGATTTTTAAAACCAGGAACCGGGATCATCGAATCCAGCTTTGAGAAATTTGTTCTGAAAAAAAAAATTGCCCCTGATTCTTGAAAAAGTCGAACCCCTCAACGAGTGCAAGTAACCAAACTGGGCTTTGGTATCTAAAAAATGAAAAAAAATCTAATGATTAGTGTGAATTAAGGAAAATGGTCCTCGCAACCTGAAAATTTCACTTTCTCCACTTCACTCTCGGCTGTTCAAGGAGAAATAGCCAGATTAAACATTTTTAAGGGCACCTAATCCGGCAATTACATCTCTAAATAGTTAAACAACTTTTTTTAAATGTAATATATCTGCAATACTGAAATACCCGGACTTGGATGCATTTTTATTAGGTTATTGTTGGCAGTGTTAGAAAAGTGTGGGAAATTGGTTATTTTTACAAAAGAATGTACTTTTTAAAATGGTATATAAAATAAATAGGAAATTTGTATCATTTTCTAATAGTCAAGGGCAATTTTTAAAATACCAAAAAAGAATGACCAAATAAAAAATAAACAAATTATGTGTGATGTTTCAGTGACAGCATTGTTACAATATTAAGACAAAATTACTGAATGTATTCAGTACTTTTGTCTGAAGATGCTAACAATGCCTTTACCTAAACGTCACACACTATTATGAATATAAGAAAGAAAAAAATAGAATATTGTTCTAAATCTCAATTTGTCTTAAAATATGAATATTCCTTATGAGAATCAAATAGTAAACCTTATCTTAAAAAATTTAGATCGTTATATTTACACTAATTAAAATTAAACAAAGCAAAAATTGCATCGTCACAAAAATATATGAATAAGCTGCGAAAAAAATCATATTTCCAATTAATTTAATTTGAAAAACATTACTAAATAACTTGGAGAGGTTAGATTGACCAAATCTAGCTAAGCTCCCCTGGCGGCGCCACCGCCGGTGAGAAGCGGTACGCCTCTGGAGTTGATGACAAAGAATCAGAGGTGGTGCGCATGCGCGGCGGAATAAAAAAGCAGAAAGAACTTTTACCAAGGAGAATAAGCGACGCCATTTAAACGCGCGTCAAACATTTTCATATTTAATCCTTATGTTTTAATTAAAGTACCTAAATTTAATCCAATGTCAATCTTAAATTATCCAAGTTAAGTACACTATTTTGAACATATATTTTAAGCAAGTTTTACTACCAAAATGTTTATAAATAGTGTTTTTATTTACCGAAAGGTTTTATTACATCTAGGTTTTTTATCTAAAAGTTTGAATACCAACAAGTTTTTTTATCTATAAGTTTGATTACCAACAAGTTTTTTTATCTATAAGTTTTATTATCACTAAGCTTATTATCTTAAAGATTGTTTATTTGAAAAAGTAAATTATTTTTCAAATAATTTCTCGGTAACTATTGCTCACATAAAGATTGTTTATCAAAAGAAAGATTTTCTACCTATTAATTAATCACAAGTCAAAGTTATTTTTATCGTTTATCTACAACATAAATTCTGGTCCCTCGAGCCGGATAATTATTGACGACCTATTGGATTAAAGAAATAAAAAAAGATGCCTAAACAAACAAGTAAAGTTACATCTAAAAAATTCTATTTCGAAATATCGAAGCTTGATGACCTAAAGATCGAATTAGAAAATGTAGAACCTTAAAATAAAGGTTATTTAAAGGTACAACTGGATAATATAAACAAAATTAAAGAAAATATTGAAAATTATATGATTGCATTAGTTGATTCTGATGAACATGAATCACATATACCTATGTATAAACAAGCTAATAAAGATATAACCGAATTACAATCTACTTTATTAAATTATTTTGAATTAAAAGAAAATATAAATACTATAAGATGGGAGAAACTAAAATTAATCTCCCTAAGTTTTTTCTACCCTCTTTTAAAGGTGATCTTGACCAATGATTGGATTTTATGACCACATTTGAAGATACCATTATTAACAATTCATCATTAAATAATATTCAAAAGTTTAAATATCTACAAAGTTCTCTTTCTGGAGATGCAGCTAGCATAATTAAAGGCTTTTCCTTAACACCTGACACTTTTGATAAAGCGCTTGGCTTGCTCTCAATGAAAGATATCACTGTACAAGAGACCTAGCCTATAAATACTGTAACAATATTCTGAATGTCAAGTATATAAAAGTGACCAACTCAAGGAATATTATTGAACTAATTGATACTGTTAAGTTGAACTTAAGAAATTTAGAATTGTTAGGAATTAATGAAGAACAATTAGGAAACATGCTTCTCACTACTTTTATTTTAAAGAAAATTGATAGCAACATGAACAAGGACTTTGAACTTTCATTAAAGGAAAATACATTTCCTACTCTTCAAGACTTATTAACATTTTTAGAAAAGCATAGAAAGGGATTGGATCACATTAATGGAAAAATCTATCAAAAAGAAGATAATGTTAGGAAGACCTTTAAAACTTATCAAGTAAATACTAACATAATCAAATGCACCTATTGTAATTCATCTCATAAGTTAGGTACCTGCCAAGAATTTGCTAAGTTATCTTTAGATGATAGGATCAAATTTGTTAGAAGCAAAAACCTTTGTATAAACTGCTTAGGTGTAAATCATTATGCCAATCATTGTAAAATAACTGCCACTTGTAAAGTCTGCAACAAAAAACACCATACTACCCTTCATAGTTATAATTATCATAGACGGCAAGGTCCTATTTCAACTACCGAACATCAAGCTAATACAAGTGAAGAACAAAACCAGCATCATACAGTAAACCACACAGTTCTATCTAACAATATTTCAATCTTAGAAACAAATATTTTTCTCTCTACAGCCTTAATAAAAGTTTTTAACTCAAATAATGATGAGCTAATGTGCCGAGCCCTGATTGATTCGGGTGCTCAAAAATCTTTAATAACTAAGACACTTGCAGACAAATTAAATATAGCTCAAGAACATACTAAAGTAAAAATTGCAGGATTTAATTCAATCATGCAATCACAAGTTAATAAGATAATAAAGATAAAACTTTCTTCCATTTATGATAATTTCAAGTTTGAAACTAAAGCTCTAATTGTTAAAGACTTATCGAACAAAATACCTAATTTTTATACGCATAACCCAGTTTGGCCTCATTTAAATAATTTGAAACTTGCTGATCCTGAATTTTATATTCCTAGACCTATAGATATAATTATAGGAGCTGATTTATATTTAGATCTTGTTGAACCAGGTTTGATTAAGGGTCCAAGAGATGCACCCTCAGCTATAAATTCAAAGTTAGGTTGGATCATTTCAGGTAGATCAAATATGCCCAATAACACTACTATTACATCCATTCATCAAATACATGTTAATCAATCTTCAGCTGAACTAGATATTGTTAAAAAATTTTGGGATGTGGAAAGCATTCCTACGCACAAGGAAGAGTTGAACACAGAAGAATTAGAATGTGAGAATATATTTAGAACTACAACATTCAGAGATGAAAATGGGAGATATGTAGTTTCATTGCCATTTAAGCTCTTAACTATAATAAAATTAATTATCAATTAGGAGATTCAAAATCTCAAGCCTTAAGAAGATTTCTTTCTTTGGAAAGACGCTTCCATCAAAACCCTGTTTATTCACAACAAGTGAGAGAATTCATGCAGGAATATCTAAATCTTGGCCATATGGAAGTTATCAATGAAATTGAACCAAAACAACCATCTCATCAAGTATATTATATGCCCTATCATGCAGTATTAAGAGAACAAAGTACAACAACAAAACTCAGGGTGGTGTTCGATGCATCGGCAAGGACTAGCACTGGGTTATCATTAAATGACTTACTTTATTGTGGTCCTAAACTACAAGAAGATATCTTTAACATATTAATAAAGTTCAGAACCTATTCAATAGCACTTACTGCTGACATAGAAAAAAATGTACCGGCAAATAAGGTTAAACCCAGCTGATTGTTGTTTTCAAAGAATATTATGGCGAGCATCTCCTAACGAACCAATCAAAGAATACCAATTAGCAACAGTGACTTACGGCACAACCAGTGCACCATACCTAGCTATAAAGACCTTGAAAACATTAGCTCATGATGAACAAGAACAATTTCCTCAAGCATCTAAAGCAACTAGACGAATGGCCCGGGCAACGCCCGGGTTTTACACGAGTGCGTATATATTTTAAAAATGTTTTAATAAAAATACTATTCGTTACAATTATAAATTGGCGCCGTGGATGTCTCTCTTGTGAAACGTCCCGCCCCAAACTGTGTGTGTCTTGAAAATATAAAAATAAAAATTTGAACGGAAAAATATGTCCAGGGTAGCCTAGTGGTCATGGCATCTGCCCGGTAAGCGGAAGGTCGTGGGTTCGATTCCCATCCCTTGACACTTTTTTTATTTTATCCATTCTGACCAAAATCTATCCGTGAACTTCACACAGTGAACTTCACACAGAGAGAATAAGGCAATTATATAAGTAGATAATCCAAATTGTGCCTTATCACACACTATTTTTTTATTTGGCCTTATTACCTTGTGTTTATAATCTATGACGTAATGCCGGCGGCGCGCGCCCGTTGGCTGCCGGCGAGCACGTGACCTCCCTGTGCGCGCGCATCCGTGACAGAACCGGACCATGACGGTCGTGACTATATATATATAATATAATAATAATAATAATAATAATTATTATTATTATTATTATTATTATCATTAGATAATGATAATGATCATAATGATGATGCGCGCGCATCCGTGACAGAACCGGCCCGCCCATGACGGTCGTGACTATATATGTTGATGGATAATAATAATAATATAATAATAATAATTATTATTATTATTATTATCATTAGATAATGATAATGATCATAAAGATGATGCGCGCGCATCCGTGACAGAACCGGCCCATGACGGTCGTGACTATATATAGGGATTTTAACCAATTTTTATGTTGATGATATGCTCTCAGGAGCAAATTCTGTAGAAGAAGCTAAAGATCTTATTATCCAGTTAAATCAAATAATTAGGAGAGGAGGTTTTCATTTAAGAAAATGGGCCTCAAATGTTCCAAAAGTCTCCGAAGCACTTCCAAATGAAGATAAATATGATATCAGTATGGTTCCAATTGAAAAAGACTTAACTATAAACCTACTAGGACTTATCTGGAATGCAACTAAAGATGTTTTTCAAGTTAAGGTACAAGATACCATGGATGTAAAAACAAAAAGGCAGTTGTTATCAGTAATAGCTCAATTTTTTGATCCCTTAGGAATTATATCTCCTTCCATAATTTTACTCAAAATATTAATGCAAGATGCTTGGAAGCTCCAACTGGATTGGGATGATTATCTACCTGATGATATAGTAAACCTATGGGCTCAGTTTAAAAATTAAATTGGATATTTATCTCAAGTTATGATCCCCAGATATTTAGCTATTATTCCTAAAGAGGATGAAGTCCGGATGCAACTTCATGGGTTCGCTGATGCTTCAGCTAAGGCTTATGCTGTAGTATGATATCTGAGATGTGAAACACAGTATGATGTGAAGATCCAGCTTCTAGCAGCCAAAACAAGAGTTGCATCATTCAAGGCCCCTACTCTTCCATGCTTAGAACTCTGTGCAGCTCATCTGTTGAGTCAACTAGTTGATTCAATTAAGTTAACACTTCCATTCCAGATAAAAGAGACTTTTCTTTGGACAGATTCTAAAATCACTTTGTGTTGGATACAATCCAATCCTTCAAAATGGAAGGTTTACATATCAAACAGAGTTGAGAAAATTCAAAAAACTACAAGAGTTGATCAATGGCATCATGTTCCAGGAGTTGTAAATCCAGCAGATTGTGCAAGCAGGGGAATAATGCCAAGTAAGCTTGTTGATCACTATTTATGGTAGAATGGACCTTCCTGGTTGACTACATTTGATTCAAGAATATTAAGCAATAAGGCATCAGTGGTTGAAGAAAGTGAAATTGTGCAATCATACGGAGAACTAATTCAAATACACTATTCAAGTGTGGAAGATGTCAAATCACATAGTTTACCCGATTCTATTACAATATTTTCTTCTTATAGCAGAATGAAAAGAACTCTAGCATGGTGCTTAAGATTTATTAATAATTCTAGGTATCCATCCAATAAATTTAGTGCAACTTTGACAACCAAAGAAATTAGATCATCAGAGTTAAAAATAACCAAAGTTGTCCAAGATGTTATTTCTCAGTTGAAATTAATGCCCTTTTAAGTTCCAAAGCACTACCAAAGACCAACAAACTTTTATGTTTGAATCCATTTATTGATCAAAATGGCATTCTAAGAGTTCGAGGAAGGCTTAAACTGTCTTCTCTGTCTGAATTCCAAAAACATCCGATAATTCTTCCGCCCAAGTCACATGTAACTGAACTCATCATAAGACAATGTCACCAGGAACATTTTCATTCAAGTTTCAACTTAACCTGAGAACATATTGGATAATTAATGGAAGATCTTTTGTTATACAAATTTTGAAAAATTGTGTTCAGTGTTTCAAAGTCAATGCCCGGCCTAATACACAACTAATGGGTGAATTGCCTTCTTCAAGAACAACCTATATTAGGGCCTTTGCAAGAACAGTTGTTGACCTAGCAGGTCCAATACTGACAAAACCCAGATTACCAAGATCCCGAGTTAAACTAAAATCTTATATTGCCCTTTTTGTATGTTTTGCAACAAAAGCAATTCATCTTGAATTAGTGTCAGATCTTTCAACTGGTTCATTTATCGCAGCTTTAAGAAGATTCACATCAAGACGAGGTACTCCCTCAGATATGTATTCTGACAATGGAACCAATTTTAAAGGAGCAGCTAAATTTCTCAATGAACAATATGCATTGCTACATGCTTCTGAAATACAAGATTACATAACATATTCAGAGATTAATTGGCATTTTATGCCTCCCCATGCACCCCATTTTGGGGGAATCTGGGAATCAAACATAAAATCTGTAAAAATGATACTCAAGAAAGTTATTGGATCATCACTGTTAACCTTTGAAGAACTCACAACTTTTCTCACCCAGATTGAAGCAACACTAAATCAAAGACCATTAACCCCCTTAAGTGAAGATCCTAATGATCTTGAAGCTCTAACTCCAGCACATTTCCTTTCAGGCCCAAGCACATCTAACTTACCAGAGACAGACAACCAGCAAGCAAATTTAAGTATTAACCTATCGGCAAGATGGAAACATATCCAAGAATTAAAAAATTATTCATTTTGCGTTGGAAAAAAGAATATGTCATAAATCTCCAGAAAAGAGGAATGTGGAAATCAGCCAAACCAAATGTAAAAATTGGAGATTTAGTCTTGATCATGGAACAAAGCATCAGTTCTTCTTCATGGATACTTAGTAGAGTATCAAAAACCTTCCGCGGTCCAGATATGCTGGTCAGAACTGTAGAATTGCGCACAGGTAAAGGACTACTTCGTCGTCCAGTGAACAAGGTAGCTGTTTTGCCTGTGCAGAGTTATTTGACCCTAACCACAGGCCCGGCCGGGAGTATGGAGAGGTTAGATTGACCAAATCTAGCTAAGCTCCCCTGGCGGCGCCACCGCCGGTGAGAAGCGGTACGCCTCCGGAGTTGATGACAAAGAATCAGAGGTGGTGCGCATGCGCGGCGGAATAAAAAAGCATAAAGAACTTTTACCAAGAAGAATAAGCGACGCCATTTAAACGCGCGTCAAACATTTTCATATTTAATCCTTATGTTTTAATCAAAGTACCTAAATTTAATCCAATGTCAATCTTAAATTATCCAAGTTAAGTACACTATTTTGAACATATATTTTAAGCAAGTTTTACTACCAAAATGTGTTATAAATAGTGTTTTTATTTACCGAAAAGTTTTATTACATCTAGGTTTTTTATCTAAAAGTTTGAATACCAACAAGTTTTTTATC
>CP092871.1:99761483-99871387 GCA_030710605.1 Cordylochernes scorpioides
AAGAAGAGATAACTTTAAAATTTTAATGTATTAACTATACAAAATAAATAGAAATAGTCCAAATTTATATACAATATTTATTATTTCTAATTGTTTTGTAAATATACCAGTGCAACAGCCTGTTCAATGTAAGGATCAAAAATGATGATCAGGTTCAAGTCTTATTAAAATGTTACATTCAAAATGTACTAAAAATAAAGTATGCGTGAGTCTATATATCTTAGTTCTCTCTCTGTGTGCCAAATGTAGTAAAATAAATAGCAAGATACACCTTTCATCAAATTATTTATCTCTCTTTGAATATATATCCTTCCTTATATATATATATCCTTTCCTTTATATCTATAAAAATGAAATCCAAAATCGATGTTTATTATCGCGTTGCTCAAAATCTACAAAATCAATCATTATGAAATTTCGCATGTAGGTAGCTGAAGATTTCGTTTAACATATAGGCTATTCAAGAAATAAAAAGGTCAATGTGCATTTAAAAAAAAGTAAAACCAAAAAGCGTTAGTTCCAGCCTTTTGTCGCTTGCTGCAGGACTGATCGCGACGATAAATTAATTTGACTGGTTAATAATTTTACACGTATTTGTTAGTTTGTTCACACGATGAATGTTTTTAAAAGGTACGATTATCCAATCGCCATGGAACTTGAGGAATTTATTTAATATACTACTGGGATGGTTTCTGGTTTGCATTTGATATGAAATAAATATTCGTTGCCATTTTATTTGCATACTAGCGGACGTACCCGGCTTCGTCCGGAGTTTTACCCGAGTAAAGGTTTGTCTAGCGAACATTTGTTAAAACAATTCTCTAAAAACTTATTAAAAAAAAGATATATTTTGATAATTTGAAACTCGTAAATTTGAATCTCTCGATAAATGCCGTGTCATCCTGAATTTTGCCTTTCCTAATAATCTACATTAGAAAATCATAGTTTTATCTAGTGAACGTTTTTTCCCAGTTCCTTGAAAAATACTCGATAAGTTGAATAAAAAATCAATATTAATTGGTTCCCTCGGTAATTGGAAGTTAAAGGAATAGTATCTTCGCCTTGGAATTGTATCATTATTCTTGTCGCAAATAAATTGCCGTGTCATCCTGAGATAATCTTACTTTTGATAAATAATATTTAAGATAACAAACTTAATGATAAGAAAACTTGTTATCATCGTCACAATGGGGGCGCTGCTTGCGAGTTAAATCTACAAATCTGCAATTAACTCTAAGGATATTCAAGATATTCATGAAATTATTTTCAAAACCTTCCCGGTGATATACCTAATAATATCCCAAAATTTCACGGCGATTGGATGTATGGTTTTTGAATCTATAGAGTACAGACAGACAGACATTCAATCCTTCCTTCCTTTCCTTTATATATATAAAAATGAAATGCGAAATCGATGTTTGTTATCGCATCACGCAAAATCTACTGACTCAATCATTATGAAATTTCGCATGTAGGTAGCTGAAGATTTCGTTTAACATATAGGCTATTCAAAAAACTAAAAAAGTTAATGTGCTTTTTTTTAAAAATAAAAAACCAAAAAGCGTTAGTTCCAGTCTTTTACCGCTAGGGCGCAGCACTGGTCGCGACGATAAATGAATTTGATTTTTTTAAAGCATCGGTGGTTCAGTGGTAGAATGCTCGCCTGCCGCGCGGGCGGCCAGGGTTCGATTCCCGGCCGATGCATTTTTTTTAACAATTTTAAAAACTCATTTTTATTATATATCTTCTATATAAATGGAAATTTCATAAGTGGTGTTCGCTAAAAACTTTCGTTGCAATGCATCACTTTCGACCAAATTTTCAAAATTTATGTAAAACGAGATGGAGCAGGTTTTGCTTAACATCAAAATATTTTCCTAACTTTAAAATGCATAACTTTGCTGTTATCGATAAAATACAAAAAATTCAACAGAGTTAATTTTATTTATATATAAATACAAAAAAAATTCAGCAATTCATTCAACTCAATCTAAAAAAATATTCAAAACAAGCAATTTTAAGATAACACCATATGTAAAACAGTCGGCCAAGAAAACAACAACGATATTACATCTTTCTCACATATTCACACACAATCTTGATTAATAATTGAAACTAATCTTTAGCATTGTTTATTATACTTCATAATATATAATATTCGTTAGGCAAACTTTCACTCGGATAAAACCCGGGCGAAGCCGGGTACACATCCGCTAGTTTTATATATATATTGATTTTCTACTTTCACTCACAAGCAGCGCCTCTTGCGGTATCTGGTGAAATTACATTTATAAATTGTAAAAATGCTAAAATGTGTTCCAAGTATAATAATTTTAATGTTTAATTTGATGAATAAAAAAATATAATATTCCAATGACGTTGTAAAAAAAACTTGGCATATCAATATTAATATATATTTAAAGAAAATATCTTATTTAAAATTTAATAAATGTTTTCAAAAAATTATGTGCTTCAAAAATATATTTAAAGGTTGCTTTTCCTCCTCACTCATGAACATATATAACCTTTTAGGGGAATCCCTTTGTAAAAAAATAGTGTCTCAATAAAGGTTTTTGTTGTTGTTGTTTTTTGTTTTTTTTTACTTATCCTTTTAGTTTAAATTAGACAAGATCTTGGAGGTCGTGCTCATAAAGAAGTTGTTGTTGTAATAAATATAATTGTTTCTAAGTAAAAGTTTTTGTAGATATTCTACACAATGTATAAAATTCTATTTTTAAAAATAATATATATTAGCAGGAGTGCATGTTAATAAAGATCCTTTGAAAATATATTTAAACGCATATAACAATATTTATATACCGAAAAGATAGAGGTTGCCTGGCCGGCATTCATATTTATATAAAAAATATAAACTTCGGCCAGTTGGAGTTTTTATTTTCTCAACGTTTCGACAAAAATCTTTTGTCTTCGTCAGGAGAAGTAAATAAAAATAAACCTTTGGCAAGGCGTTAAAAATTGTTCTGAGGTTTGCAAGGGCGTTCTCACGTGATTCTTCGAATTTAGTACATAAAAGCCTTAGTTATAACTATTTTGTACTAAATTCGAAGAATCACGTTAGAACGCCTTTGCAAACCTTAGAACAATTTTTAACGCCTTGCCAAATGTTTATTTTTATTTACTTCTCCTGACGAAGACAAAAGATTTTTGTCGAAACGTTGAGAAAATAAAAACTCCAACTGGCCGAAGTGTCTATTTTTATATAAATATTTATATATATTTATAAATCTATATATAGGTGGATTGGATGTTTTCAGGAATCGTTTTAACAAATGTTCGTTAGGCAAACTTTTACCTGGGTAAAAACCAGGTAAAGCCTGATACATTCGCTAAATACAGTTATTTACAAATGTTCGTTTGTGGCAAGATACTATTCCTTCAACTTCAAATTACCGAATGGACCAATTAATATTGATTATATTCAACTTATCAAGTATTTTTCAAAGGACCGGGAAAAAATTAAAATTATCGAGAGTATCGACAAGTATAGATTCAGTAGAGATTGGATGTTTGCTCGAATCGTTTTAAAAAATGTTCGTTAGGCAAACTTTTATTCGGGTAAAAACCTGGGGAAGCCGGGAACATATATATATGTTGAAATATTGAATCAATAATCCCTTCACTAACTTTAATAACGGACTACTTAATGAGGGAAGAGTATCTTTTTTAATATATCAGATCACAAGCTTTCGGGCATAACCGCCCATCAACAGGTGTAAAACGAGACAAATTATATATATATATATGTGTGTTTGTCGGCTATGCACGCCCTCAATATATAACTAATCTCGCTGAAATTTGAACAGGACAGAGAGTTAAATCTGGAAAGAGTTTTTTTGTCGCACTTATAACCAAGAAAAAGTATAATTAACCAAGTACTGAGCAACAATATTTTTTCAGTCAGAAATGATTATGACAATATTGCTGTATCACGCTTGATTGTCATAAACAAAATTCTTTAGGGGAATATTCTCTAAATCAGACCACGGGCGAAGCCAGATAATAAATATCAGTTGGTAGGAACAAAATTCTACCAGCGAAACAATTTACGAGCAGAAGACACACAAAGCCAGGTCATCTCTATATATAAAATATCGTTTCTCGGACTTTTGGCTAAGATCATGTAGTATATCTTTATATATTTTTATTTATATATATCTTTTTAAAAATCTATTCAGTAGAGATTGAGATTGAAACTACTTTATTTCAAAGTCCATATAAGATTATATAAGGTTAAAAACAGAATAATTATAAATATGATTATATAATGATAAAAATATGAATAAATTGATAAAATAGATTCAGTAGAGAGAGTGATATGTTTACTTGGAACATATATTTATATATTACTAGCGGATGTACCCGGCTTCGCCCGGGTTTTACCCGAGTAAAGGTTTGTCTAACGAACATTTGTTAAAACAATTATCTATAAACTTATAATAAAAAAAAAGATATATTTTGATAATTTGAAACTCGTATATTTGAATCTCTCGATAAAGTGAACATTTTTCCTGGTCCCTTTAAAAATGCTCGATAAGTTGAATAAAATCAATATTTGAAGTAAACGAAAAAATTGCGCTACAAATTTTAAAATAAAAATACAACCGTTCGCAATAAGTTTCTTTTATTTTATTATTATTTTATTTTAGAATAAAAGAAACTCATTGCGAAAGGTTGTATTTTTATTTTAAAATCAATATTAATTGGTTCCCTCGGTAATTGGTAGTTAAAGGAATAGTATCTTGCCTTGGAATTGTATCATTATTCTTGTCTCAAATAAATTGCCATGTCATCCTGAATTTTGTCTTTCCTAATTTTCTACATTACAAAATCATCGTTTTATCTAGTGAACATTTTTTCCGGGTCCCTTGAAAAATACTCGAAAAGTTGAATAAAATCAATATTAATTGGTTCCCTCGGTAATTGGAAGTTAAAGGAATAGTATCTTGCCTTGGAATTGTATCATTATTCTTGTCTCAAATAAATTGCCGTGTCATCCTGAATTTTGTCTTTCCTAATTTTCTACATTACAAAATCATCGTTTTATCTAGTGAACATTTTTTCCCGGTCCCTTGAAAAATACTCGATAGGTTGAATAAAATCAATATTAATTGGTTCCCTCGGTAATTGGAAGTTAAAGGAATAGTATCTATCTTTGGAATTGTGTCATTATTCTTGTCTCAAATAAATTGCCGTGTCATCCTGAATTTTGTCTTTCCTAATTTTCTACATTACAAAATCATCATTTTATCTATTCTCCCAATATATATTTTGTAGATAAATGATAAAACTAACTTTTACCTTTGATAAATAATCATTAAGATAATAAACTTAGTGATAATAAAACTTATAGATAAAAAACTTGTTAGTGATAATAAAACTTATAGATAAAAAATACTTGTTATCATCGTCGCAATGGTGGCGCTGCTTGCGAGTTAAATCTACAAATCTGCAAATAACTCTAAGGATATTAAAGATATTCAAGAAATTATTTTTCAGAAACCTTCCCAGTACTATACTAAATTACTTCCCAAAGTTTCATGGCGTTCCAATGAGTAGTTTGGTCAGGCATAAATTATGTTTGATGTTTGACATCAAAGACTTATCATTGAATCCCTCCTGTCAAGCAAATTCCACAGCCTCAATAGAAAAATTGATTTACCTGAAATTTACAATGTAATATTCCCTGCAGCCACCAAACTCCCAACTGTACCATGAACTCTGAGACCACAAATTCAATATGTATTCTGTCCTGTGTTTCCAAAAATGCCATATTCTGTGTCCTATTCCGTATCAGTACATATTAGACATTCAAATTCTCTATATACAAATATTAAATTTCAGTTTATTATTATTTTCTTCACTATGTAAATCCATTTTTGCACAACTGTTTTATTTTCTGCTCCGTTATATGTATATACTACCCGAATGACCCGGGCAACGCCCAGGTTTTACCCGATTAAATGTTTTTATTCAAATACTATTCCTTACAATTATAAATTGGCTCCGTGGATGTCATTCTTGTAAAACGTCCCGCTCCAAACTGTGTCTGAGAAGCGATATTTTTATAGAAAGATGATCTGGCTTTTGTTTTCTGCTCGAATGAATGTTTTTCTGTTAGAATTTTGTTCCTGCGTACAAAATAATGAACTGGTTTCACCCGTGGTCTCTGCTTTTAGGAATTTTTCCCGATATAGTTTTGTATCTGATAATCAAACATGATACAGCAATATCGTCATCATCATTTTCTGACTAAAAATATATAGTTTTAATAATTGATTAATATATTTTTTAAAATAGCCTATCATCTTCCCCGTATTTTTATACCTATGTATGGAAATTTTGGTTTGAATTAGTGAACTACTGCGAATTTGTATACCGGACATACAGACAGACAAACAGACAAACATACAAACATTCATTTATATATATAGAGAGATATAGATTAGATCCGGAAATTTTAGTAGATTAATTTTTTTCTGTCGAAGGGCGGTTGTGCCCGAAAGCTTGAAATAAAAATTTTTTTCGCAAAAAATTCTTATCCCTCAGGCTTATAGATTTGAACAAATATCCCTATATATATACAAGTCAGTGTATGTATGTATGTTTGTTCCTATGTCGGCTATACATGTCCACAATACGTAACTAATCTGACTGAATATTAACAGTATATAGAGTGAATCTGGAAAAATTATAGTGAAAATTTCAGGTCTCTATCCCGAATATTCGTGGAATTATTTGCAAATTTGCATTGCAAATTTGCCTTTTCGCTCGCAAGCAGCGCCTCTAGCGGTGAAGATGGGAGGTAATATCAACTGACCTAATGTACATGTAAAACGTGTTTTAACAGGAAATAGAGAAAATCTGGAAGAGATATTTAGCCAAAGAAATTGAAATTGATAGGTTTTGGGCAAAGATAGTTGTTTTTTAGTCAGAAAATGATTATGATAATATTGCTTAATCATGTTTGATTATCAGATACAAAATTATATCGGGATAAATTACAAAATCAGAGACCAGGGGTGAAGCCAGTTCATTTTTAGTATGCAGGAACAAAATTCTAACAGAAAAAATCATTCATTCAAGCAGAAAACACAAAGCCAGGTCATCTCTTTATAAATATATCGCTTTTCAGACACAAAGTTTGGAGCGGGACGTTTCACAAGAGTGACATCCACGGAGGTATTTGAATTAAAAACATTTAATCAGGTAAAACCCGGGTGTTGCCTGGGTCATTCGGCTAGTTATCATTAAAATATTCAAGTATCAGAGTCATCAATTCTGTCATCGTTTTCTTTTGTGAATGGAATGCTTTTACGTAATATACGTAAAATACGTAACTAATATCACTGAAATTTTAGCAGTATGTATAGTAGAATCTGGAAAACCTATATTGAATATTTCAGGTCTCTATCCCGAATATTATTCAATTTATTTGCAAATTTGAGTTGCAAATTTGCTCTTTCGCTCGCAAGCAGCGCCTCTAGCGGTGAAGATGGGAGGTAATATCAGCTTACCTAATGTACATGTAAAACGTGTTTTAACAGGACATTGAAAAAAATATGAAAGAGATATTTGTCGCATTTTTAGCCAAGAAAAATTGAAATTGACAGGTTCGGGGCAAAAATAGTTGTTTTTTTATTCAGAAAATGTTTATGACAATATTGCAGTATCATGTTTGAATATCAGTGAGATCCACGGCGCCAATTTATAATTGTAACGAATAGTATTTGAAAATCAAAATGTAGTTGAACCTGTCTATAACGCCCCCTCTAAATAGCGCCTTCCTCTCTATAGCGGCCGATATTAAACATTAAAATTTAAACATCTTACATTAAAAGTGACCTGTCTATAGCACCCTATTTTGGTGAGTCTCAGGAGGAGGCACTATAGAAAGGTTTAACTGTAATAGAATTTTCAAATGTCGTTGTGAAAATTTACATTTTTATTTTTATATTTCAAAAACACACAAAGTTTGGAGCGCGACGTTTCACAAGAGTGACATCCACGGCGCCAATTTATAATTGTAACCAAGAGTATTTGAAAATCAAAATAATAGAATTTTCAAATATCGTTGTGAAAATTTAAATTTTTATTTTTATATTTTAAAAACATAAAGTTTGGAGTGGACGTTTCGGTTTCGGTTCAAAATCACTTTATTAGGTACCGCTCAACAAGAGCAACCTAGTTTATGATAATTGAAACAGTGGATAATCGGTGAAGGTTATTCACATATTAAACAAAATTTTAACGCGGATTTAATCCCGGTTCATGGCTGTCGGGAATCGAGGGTGTTACCCACTCGTCCACTGACTTGTGATTTTGAGCGGACGTTTCACAAGAGTGACATCCACGGCGCCAATTTATAATTGTAATGAATAGTAATTGAATAAAAACATTTAATCGGATAAAACCCGGTCGCTGCTCGGACCATTCGGCTAGTATATAATACTAGCGGACGTACCCGGCTTCGCCCGGGTTTTACCCGAGTAAAGGTTTGTCTAACAAATCTCTCGATAAAGTGAACATTTTTTCCCGGTCCCTTGAAAAATACTCGATAAGTTGAATAAAATCAATATTAATTGGTTCCCTCGGTAATTGGAAGTTAAAGGAATAGTATCTTGCCTTGGAATTGTATCATTATTCTTGTCTCAAATAAATTGCCTTGTCATCCTGAATTTTGTCTTTCCTAATTTTCTACATTACAAAATCATCGTATCATCATGATAATATTTAGAGCAGATTGTTGAATTATAACAGATAAATTAAAATATTTATCTTGATTATTTTAAAGCGAAAAGTTATTTCAAAAATTTTATTCGCTAGAAACCTTCCCAGTACTATACTAAATAACTTCCCAAAGTTTCATGGCGTTCCAAAGAGTGGTTTGGTCAGGCATAAAGGACAAACAGACACACACACACACATACATTCATTTTTATATATATAGTATATATATATATATATATATTAAAAACTAAAGAAAAAATAAAAGATAAAAAGATCAGGTGTTGAAATCAATATTAAAAATGGCATATCCTGACCATGGGAACTTATGCTTTACAGAAGGCAGAGCGCCATCTGGTGGAACAGAAATCAACTAAACATTGATTTAGCCTGTTCCCTGATATTTGGCCAACCCAATTTATTGATAAATCAAGAAAAGCCATCCACGAACGCCTTTCGCGCTTTTGGCGCTCGTCAGCGTGGAGTAGGCTGAACCATTGCGTCCAAAAAATATTTTTTGATCCTAATGGCTTCCCGAAAAACCAAGAAATGGGTATTTAAGGCAGAAATTTGCGTAAATACGCTTAGCACATTAAAAAACGAAAGAAAAATTAAAGATAAAAAGATCAGGTGTTGAAATCAATATTAAAAATGGCATATCCTGACCAGGAGCACATGTTTAATATTGATTTCAACACCTGATCTTTTTATCTTTTATTTTTCTTTTGTTTTTTAATGTGCTAAGCGTATTTACGCAAATTCGGCCTTAAATACCCATTTCTTTGTTTTTCGGGAAGCCATTGGGATCAAAAATCTTTTTGGTCGCAGTGGTTACAGCCTTCTCCGCGCTGACGAGCGCCAACAGCGCGAAACGCGTTGGTGGATGGCTTTTCTTGATTTTTCAAGAAATTGGGTTGGCCAAATATCACGGAGTGCGCTAAATGAACGTTTAGTTTATTTTTGCTCCACTAGATGGCGCTCTGCCATCTAAAAAGCACATGTGCTCGTGGTCAGGAGATGCCTTCTTTATTTTTAATATCAACACCTGACTCACTTATCTTTTATTTTTTATATTATTTTTTCATTGATATACTTGTACTATTTTGCTATTGAAATGATAATCAGTCTTCCTCCGTGGTCTACTTTAGAAAATATTTCCCTAAAGATTTTGTTTCTGACAATCGAAGATAATACAGAAATATTGATATAATCTTTTTCTGACTGGAAAATAGTTATTTTTGTTCAGTACTTTGTGAATTTTTATTGGTCAAAAATGAGATAAAAACCCTTCCTGAATTAACCCTCTGTCCTGTTAAAATTTCAGACAGATTAGGTACCTATTGGGGACGTGTATAGCCAACAACAACAATATATATATATATACAGTTAAACTTGTCTATAGCGCCCCCTCCAAATAGCGCCTTCCTCTCTATAACGCCCGATTTTAAACATTAAATGTTAAAATTTTACATTAAAAGTGACCTGTCTATAGCACCCTATTTTGGTGAGTCTCAAGAGGGGGCGCTATAGACAGGTTAAACTGTATATATACGCATGGCCCAACCAATTTGCCAGCTAAACACCTCTTTGGCAGATTGTGAAGTTTCCATTAGATCCCGTGTGGGTCTCATGGAATAAAGTCCACTCTAGACTGACGAGGGCCATTAGCTAAAAACCATGGTATCTAGGTGGACACTTCTCAGTTTTTCAAAGCTGGTGTTTTGGATTTGTCACCGACCCGATGCCACTAGTTTGCGACGACGGTCAATAGATGGCGTCTAGTTTTGACGCTTAATTTGACGGGAGAGGCGCCCTATACTTTTTTAGATTAATTTCCTCTCGACAAAATCCCCATTCTTCATTTATATATATGCATACATATACTGACCTTAATATATAAAAAGTAGGAATTAATAAGCCAACTACTATTCAAAATTGAAACTTTTAACGCGATTTTTTTATTTTCTAAAAAATTTGCGCACTCGATATTTGAAAATTTTAAATAGTGAATTAAAAAAAAAACAGATTTTATTTCAGAGAGAATTTATTTCAATAATATACATATCATGACATTCTAAAAATATCACTTTTCGTTTATGCTCAAAAACTAAGTTTAATAAAAGTAAAATCTATCTTTGCATTTTTAATAACTTGTATAAAATATACATAAATATAAAACGTGTATAAATATACTTTTGTATATATTTAATTGTGATATTTTCAATGAAGAAAACTAATTCTAATAACTGGAAATTTAGATTGCAACGAGCATCTGAAGAAGGCCATAAAAATGTGGTAATGTGTTTAATAAGACAAGGAATAGATGTAAATGCTACGTTTAGATTAGGTCTTACAGCCTTACATGAATGTTCAAGGTTTGGCCATGTTGATACAGCCCGTATCTTGATAGAAACTGGTGCTGAGGTTAATAGAAAGGCTTATAGCTCTTCAACACCTTTAGATCTGGCTATACTTGGTAAACATGTCGAAATGGTCAAGTTACTCTTGGAATCAGGAGCACATGTAAACACCAAAGGTCGTTGGTGCATCACGCCTTTATATTTATCATGTTGTATTGTCCCAAATGAAGAAATCACCAAGATACTAGTTAAAGCTGGTGCTGAACCAGATGCAAGAATAGATATCTTTCACAACACCTGTTTGCATGCTATAAGAAAAATTAATATTGCTGATATTTTACTAAGAAATGGGGCTACAATTAATATACAAGATTCTAATGGAAATACCCCATTACACAGGGCTGTGGTTACACGCAATGCAAAATCAGTTAGGTTTTTACTTTCCAAAGGAGCGGATCCTAACACAATGGATTTTTTTGACCGTTTTCCATTACACACAGCTATAGAACGTTGTAATCTACAAGTCGCTGAGATGTTGATCTTCGGTGGAGCAGACCTTTTTAACAAGGTTAATAGAATAGGTTTTTTAGATAAAGCCATAGATTTAGGTCACATAAATATGGCGAAGTTAATAATCATGCATATGGTCGTGAAAAAGCCAAGTCACTTGAAGCCTGAGATCGTTGCCAATGAAGCGACACTATCAAAACATTGGGACGACTGCCAAGCTGAAACTGAATATATGGACAAGACCGTCATCGGGCAAAGCACCATTACCTACCGCAAGTTTGTCCTGGAATCCTGTGAGAACAAGCTGGCACTATACCTGTCCCATAAAACTACTCGGGTGAAGGAAACTCTATCCAATACTAAAGTTCTAGAAAATGAACTCAAAATATATTCTCTGATGGTAAGTAAAAAGGTGGATATTGGAAGAAATAGAAATACATTACTTGACAAAATGAAGACGTTAGTGAAAGCAACCAAGCTAAAACATCTGAGTTTTACTACAAAAGCCGAAGTTATACAATGTTTGGATAATTACCTCATAGAGAATATCTATTGAACTTTCAAATTTTAATGTAAATATGAATATTTATATATTCCCTGGATTCAACAAAGAAAAGAAGAGATAACTTTAAAATTTTAATGTCTTAACTATACAAAATAAATAGAAATAGTCCAAATTTATGTACAATATTTATTATTTCTAATTGTTTTGTAAATATACCAGTGCAACAGCCTGTTCAATGTAAGGATCAAGAATGATGATCAGGTTCAAGTCTTATTAAAATATTACATTCAAAATGTACTAAAAATAAAGTATGCGTGAGTCTATATATCTTAGTTCTCTCTCTGTGTGCCAAATGTAGTAAAATAAATAGCAAGATACACCTTTCACCAAATTATTTATCTCTTTTTGAATATATATCCTTCCTTATATATATATATATCCTTTCCTTTATATCTATAAAAATGAAATCCAAAATCGATGTTTATTATCGCGTTGCTCAAAATCTACAAAATCAATCATTATGAAATTTCGCTTATAGGTAGCTGAAGATTTCGTTTAACATATAGGCTATTCAAGAAATAAAAAGGTCAATGTGCATTTAAAAAAAAAAGTAAAACCAAAAAGCGTTAGTTCCAGCCTTTTGTCGCTTGCTGCAGCACTGATCGCGACGATAAATTAATTTGACTGGTTAATAATTTTACACGTATTTGTTAGTTTGTTTACACGATGAATGTTTTTAAAAGGTACGATTATCCAATCGCCATGGAACTTTAGGAATTTATTTAATATACTACTGGGATGGTTTCTGGTTTGCATTTGATATGAAATAAATATTCGTTGCAATTTTATTTGCATATTTTCTACTTTCACTCACAAGCAGTGCCTCTTGCGGCATCTGGTGAAATTACATTTATAAATTGTAAAAAAGCTGAAATGTATTCCAAGTATTTTAATTTTAATATTTAATTTGAGGAATAAAAAAATATAATATTCCAATGACGTAAAAAAAAACTTGGCATTTCAATATTAATATATATTCAAAGAAAATATCTTATTTAAAATTTAATAAATGTTTTCAAAAAATTATGTGTTTCAAAAATATATTTAAACGTTGCTTTTCCTCCTCACTCATGAGCAATTATAACCTTTTAGGGGAATCCCTTTGTAAGAAAATAGTGTCTCAATAAAGGTTTTTTGTTTTTTTTTTTTTTTTTTTACTTATCCTTTTAGTTTAAATTAGACAAGATCTTGGAGGTGTGTCGTGCTCATAAAGAAGTTGTTGTTGTAATATATATAATTGTTTCTAAGTAAATTTTTTGTAGATATTCTACACAATGTATAAAATTCTATTTTAAAAAATAATATATATTAGCAGGAGTGCATGTTAATAAAGATCCTTTGAAAATATATTCAAACGCATATAACAATATTTATATACGTTTATAAATCTATATATAGGTGGATTGGATGTTTTCAGGAATCGTTTTAAAAAATGTTCGTTTGGCAAACTTTTACTCGGGTAAAAACCAGGTAAAGCCTGATACATTCGCTAAATACAGTTATCTACTTATATATTTGCCTTATTCTGTCTGTTTGTCTGTTTGAAGCTCACGGATGGGATTTTTCATAACCATCGGTGGTTCAGTGGTAGAATGCTCGCCTGCCACGCGGGCGGCCCGGGTTCGATTCCCGGCCGATGCATTTTTTTTTTTTTTTTACAATTTTTAAAACTCATTTATATATTATACAAGAATGACATCCACGGCGCCAATTTATAATTGTAACGAATAGTATTTGAATAAAAGCATTTAATCGGGTAAAACCCGGGCGTTGCCCGGGTCATTCGTATATAATAATTGTATAAACGAATGCAAGACAAAATCACCGCGAATGTTTCTTTTTTTAAAGGCAATTTCTTTTTAAGGCAATTATCGTTATTTATCGTTAATTTTTATATTTTCAAGACACACACAGTTTGGGGCGGGACGTTTCACAAGAGAGACATCCACGGCGCCAATTTATAATTGTAACGAATAGTATTTTAATTAAAACATTTTAAAAACACACAGTTTGGAACGGGACGTTTCACAAGAGTGACATCCATGGCGCCAATTTATAATTGTTACGAATAGTATTTGAATTAAAACGTTTTTAAAATATATACGCACTCGGGTAAAACCCGGGCGTTGCCCGGGCCATTCGTCTAGTTTACAAATGTTCGTTTGTGGCAAGATACTATTCCTTCAACTTCAAATTACCGAATGGACCAATTAATATTTATTATATTCAATTCATCAAGCATTTTTCAAAGGACCGGAAAAAAAATTAAAATTATCGAGAGTATCGACAAGTATAGATTCAGTAGGGATTGGATGTTTGCTCGAATCGTTTTAAAAAATGTTCGTTAGGCAAACTTTTATTCGGGTAAAAACCTGGCGAAGCCGGGAACATATATATATGTTGGAATATTGAATCAATAATCCCTTCACTAACTTTAATAACGGACTACTTAATGAGGGAAGAGTATCTTTTTTAATATATCAGATCACAAGCTTTCGGGCATAACCGCCCATCAACAGTTGTAAAACGAGACAAATTATATATATATACTAGCGGACCCGCCCGGCTTCGCCCGGGTTTTACCCGAGTAAAAGTTTGTCTAACGAATCTCTCGATAAAGTGAACATTTTTTTCCCGGTCCCTTGAAAAATACTCGATAAGTTGAATAAAATCAATATTAATTGGTTCCCTCGGTAATTGGAAGTTAAAGGAATAGTATCTTGCCTTGGAATTGTATCATTATTCTTGTATGGATGTACCCGGCTTCGCCGGGTTTTACCCGAGTAAAGGTTTGTTTAACGAATATCTCGATAAAGTGAACATTTTTTCCCGGTCCCTTGAAAAATACTCGATAAGTTGAATAAAATCAATATTAATTGGTTCCCTCGGTAATTGGAAGTTAAAGGAATAGTATCTTGCCTTGGAATTGTATCATTATTCTTGTATGGATGTACCCGGCTTCGCCCGGGTTTTACCCGAGTAAAGGTTTGTTTAACGAATCTCTCGATAAAGTGAACATTTTTTCCCGGTCCCTTGAAAAAATACTCGATAAGTAGAATAAAATCAATATTAATTGGTTCCCTCGGTAATTGGAAGTTAAAGGAATAGTATCTTGCCTTGGAATTGTATCATTATTCTTGTCTCAAATAAATTGCCGTGTCATCCTGAATTTTGTCTTTCCTAATTTTCTACATTACAAAATCATCGTATCATCATGATAATATTTAGAGCAGATTGTTGAATTATAACAGATAAATTAGAATATTTATCTTGATTATATCTAGGCGAAAAGTTATTTCAAAAATTTTATTTGCTAGAAACCTTCCCAGTACTATACTAAATAACTTCCCAAAGTTTCATGGCGATCCAATGAGTGGTTTGGTCAGGCATAAAGGACAAACAGACATACATTCATTTTTATATATATAGATAGATATTAACAGTAATTAAACGTAACAGTAAGAAAATGTTGATTTTAAAATATTTTAATTTTAAAATATTTTAATTTTTTCATATTTTAAATATGTAAATAGAGTCTCTTAAGAAAGACCACCTAAAAACATGAATCAACTTGTTTCTCCTGTTGGTGGTCTCTCATTGAAGATTCTAATTGCTATTAAAGAATCTCTAATAGACCTTTAATAAGAGACTGCCTCTTGGAGAGACGGTGTAGCTACGAAATGGATATTCCCAGCTTCGCCCGGATTTTACCCGAGTAAAGGTTTGTCTAACGAATCTCTCGATAAAGTGAACATTTTTTCCCGGTCCCTTGAAAAATACTCGATAAGTTGAATAAAATCATTATTAATTGGTTCCCTCCGTAATTGGAAGTTAAAGGAATAGTATCTTGCCTTGGAATTGTATCATTATTCTTGTCTCAAATAAATTGCCGTGTCATCCTGAATTTTGTCTTTCCTAATTTTCTACATTACAAAATCATCGTATCATCATGATAATATTTAGAGCAGATTGTTGAATTATAACAGATAAATTAGAATATTTATCTTGATTATATCTAGGCGAAAAGTTATTTCAAAAATTTTATTTGCTAGAAACCTTCCCAGTACTATACTAAATAACTTCCCAAAGTTTCATGGCGATCCAATGAGTGGTTTGGTCAGGCATAAAGGACAAACAGACATACATTCATTTTTATATATATAAAGATATATATATATATATGTGTGTGTTTGTCGGCTATGCACGCCCTCAATATATAACTAATCTCGCTGAAATTTTAACAGGACAGAGAGTTAAATCTGGAAAGAGTTTTTTGTCGCACTTTTAACCAAGAAAAAGTATAATTAACCAAGTACTGAGCAACAATATTTTTTCAGTCAGAAATGATTATGACAATATTGCTGTATCATGCTTGATTGTCATAAACAAAATTCTTTAGGGGAATATTCTCTAAATCAGACCACGGGCGAAGCCAGATAATAAATATCAATTGGTAGGAACAAAATTCTACCAGCGAAACAATTACTCGAGCAGAAGACACACAAAGCCAGGTCATCTCTATATATAAAATATCGTTTCTCTGCCTTTTGGCTAAGATCATCTAGTATATCTTTATATATTTTTATTTATATATATCTTTTTAAAAATCTATTCAGTAGAGATTGAGATTGAAACTACTTTATTTCAAAGTCCATATAAGATTATATAAGGTTAAATACAGAATAATTATAAATATGATTATATAATGATAAAAATATGAATAAATAGATAAAAATAGATTCAGTAGAGAGAGTGATATGTTTACTTGGAACATATATTTATATATTACTAGCGGATGTACCCGGCTTCACCCGGGTTTTACCCGAGTAAAGGTTTGTCTAACGAAAATTTGTTAAAACAATTCTCTATAAACTTATAATAAAAAAATATATATTTTGATAATTTGAAACTCGTAAATTTGAATCTCTCGATAAAGTGAACATTTTTCCCGGTCCCTTGAAAAATGCTCGATAAGTTGAATAAAATCAATATTTGAAGTAAACGAAAAAATTGCGCTACAAATTTTAAAATAAAAATACAACCTTTCGCAATAAGTTTTTTTTATTTTATTATTATTTTATTTTAGAATAAAAGAAACTCATTGCGAAAGGTTGTATTTTTATTTTAAAATCAATATTAATTGATTCCCTCGGTAATTGGAAGTTAAAGGAATAGTATATTTGCCTTGGAATTATTATTTTTTTAAATTTAAGTAACCCAGGTTCCTGGAGCGTACAGAAGTCGCCAACTACCCGGGATGTCCTTCTGACCTAAGTCTTCTTGGATTTATATACAATACCAGTGGAAGTCCAATTAATGAGGTGTCGCCAGGCAGATTTATTTCTTGGGAGATTTCTAGGGATGCTGGACATATGTTGGTGATACCTAGGAGAGTGGCTGTCTGGAATCTTTGGTATTGGAAGGTTGGGCAAGTGAAGAGGAGGTGGTCTACGGTTTGGTCTTCATCTTGGCAGTGGGGGCAAGTTGGGTCTTCTTTCGATACCGTTGCAAGGTCTGCCTGAATGTAACCATGGCCGGTAAAGATTGTTGTGGAGGTAGGTCCATGCTTGATGTTTCGAAGCATTTGGAGGAGTAGTTTCGGGGTAGCAGAAAATCTTCGTAGATTTCTGGTGGAGTAATCTTGGATGTAGAGGTCTGTCCACATTTTGAGGGCTATCTGTTCTTTTTTACCGCGCGCGACGCTCTTTGGGAGGGTGGTAAAGTATAGTGGCAGATTAGAATGTGCTGCAGCCTTTGCCGCCTGATCCGCCAGTTCATTTCCTGAAATACCACTGTGGCCTTTGATCCAGCAGAGTTGCACATTTGTTGAAAAATGCAGGTTGTAGATTATTTCCGCAATTAGTTGTGTTCTTGGGGGCCAAGACCTACATATGGCTGATAGAGCTGATTGGCAGTCTGAGGCAATGATAAAGTGTTCTTTCGGGAAATTCATGGTGATTTTTGTTGCGTAAAGAATGACAAGCAGTTCAGCTTGGAACGCTGAGCATTCCTGGTGGAACTTGAGGTTAAATATAATCTCTCCTTGTTTGTACACTATAATTAGCTGAAGAAGGGCTTGCCCGAAAGCTTCCTTAATCGCGTTAATAAAAAAGAGTTGCGGCGATATATGATTCCTTCCTTCTAATTCCTGGTGGAGTTCAAGTTGTATGGTTTGTAGAGGAGGTGGTAGGATGACTACAGCCCCAACTCCTTCTGATGATTGGGATCCGTCTGTGTAAATGGTGGTGACATTTAGTTGTAGTGATTTGGTAAAATAGATTATCATCCGTAATGGAGGATAGGGTAAAAAGGAAGGACTTGGGCGTGATTCGTAGTGGCCCGTTTTCGAAGTTTTTAAATATTCTATGTGAGCCTTTATAGAGATATCGAGTGGGGGACAACCCGTCAATGAAATAGCTGGTATTGTCGGTGTGCATGGACCACCTCTTATTATTGCTTTCGCATATTTGTAGTGGAGACTACGTAGCTTGCGAGCCCCATTTGTGTCATATGCACGTTTTCCCCAGACACCAGAGCCATACAGTAGCGCTGGGAGAACGACTCTCTTGTAAATTTTGTGTCCAGAACTGAAGGTTGAACCAAATTGCCCTTTTATGGTGCTAGTGAGCCTTGGGAGTATCCATCGGTATTTGAGTAAACTGTTATTGAGATGTTTAATAAATTGTCTCTTTGAATCAAAGGTAATACCAAGGATTTTAATTGTTTTGTTGATTGCAATGGGCTGGTCAAGAAGTCGGATGCTGTCCTTGTTTGGCCATCTTGGTTTGTTTCTGTAAAACATGCATGCTTGAGTCTTGTGGGGATTTACCAACATTCCATGCCTTCTGCACCATTGTGAGAAATTTAAAAGAAAATTGTTTATTTGACATATTTAGGAAGCTTTGGGGTCACCTACACCATTAGTGTGAAATCATCTGCGAAGCCCACTAATTCGCTCTTTCTAGGTTTTTGCAAAGTAAATGCTTTTCTTGCAATCATATTGAAGAGGAAGGGACTTAAAGCCGCTCCTTGTGGGACTCCACGGAGTGACAGAATGTGAGCAGTGTGTCCCCATACGCTATAGGCCATTTTTCTATTTATTAAATAGCTGGTAATTAGTTGTAGTAATTCCTCAGGGCAGCTAACCTCTCGTAGGGCTTCAATGATAGAATACCTATGTACGGTGTCGAAGGCTCTTCTAATGTCTAGGCTGATAACTAGTGTTTTCTCCCCCTCTTCCATGTCCCTGTCTATGAATTGGTTTATTGCAGCTAGGGCGTTTTCGGCCGAACGGCAAGGAACAAATCCAAATTGGAGGGGTGAAAACCAATTGTGCCGGTCTGCTAGCCATTGTAGTCGAGCCAAAATGCAACGCTCAAATACCTTGGCTAGGGTGTTGAGGAGAGCAATTGGGCGGTATCTTTCCAGTGGGTTTTCTGCTGTGCTGTCCGGTTTGGGTATGAGGACTAAAAGGCCGATTTTCCAGGGTGATGGAAAATGGCCGAATCTTAAACACTTGGTAAAAAGTCCTGCAAGTAGTTTATGTAGGGGAGGACCTCCTAATTGAAGGCACTTTGCTCCAAGTCGATCAGGGCCTGGAGATTTCTTGAGTCCACAGCATTTGATGGCCCGAAGTACTTCAGCGTCGGTGAAGTCTGGCTCAATGAGGCCAGAAAACTGTATTAAGGGCCGAGGCTGAGATATTGGTTTGTCAGGCAGACAAAAGTGCTGCAAGATTTTTTCACAGGTTTCCTATGGTGTATAGGGGGTTCCGTCAGATTTTTTGAGCAGTGGAGGTCCTCTTTGGGTGCTTCGTCCTTTGGAAATATATTTGTGGACAGAGCTCCAAGCGGCTGAGGATACTTCTTGACAGAGGTTTATCCATGATAGGTGTTTGTCTCGTCTTATCTCGGTTCTCAACCTGTTGTGACATGCTCTGTAGAGCCCTTTGAAGAAGTTTCTAATGGGCGTGGATGTGCACTGCGAAAGGCGCCTTAGAGAAACTACTACATTGCGGAGTTGCTAAGTCTTTATTCCACCAGGGTTTTGATGGTCTGTTGTCTTTCTTTTTCCTTTTCATGGATATGTTGCAGGCCTCTTGAAGGATTTTGGTTAGAATATGCACCACATCATCTATATCCTAGTGTGTTGATGCGGCATGGAGACGTGAGACTGCATGTTGCAGAGAGGAGTCAAGGAATGCAGTGAAGGCGCTTTCCACACAAGTCGATTCAGCCCAGGAAGTATTTTGCGCTGGGGATATTGTATCTTGGATTGTGGTGAGGATCGGTAGATGGTCTGTGAATGCCATTTCAGGGAGGCATGTTCTAGTTGCTCGGGCTGCTAGGGAACTGGAAGCCAAGGTTACATCTATGGAGGAAGACTGGTGTCCGTTGCTCCAAGTGTATTGCACAGGAGCTCCCAGAAATTGTAAGTTTGAGAGCATAGAAGATGCTTCCAGACTAGCGCCTCGAGCATCACGGACTGCACCGAGACCCCAGGTAGGGGAGTGGGCGTTGGCGTCCATGCCTAAAACACTTGGTATGGCACATGTGGTAATGATGGATTCGAGGGTCGGAAGAAAGTTATATTCTGTTGTATCATGGTGCCAGTAGGCTGAACAAACTAAGAGGGCTTGTTTGCCTAGCCAGACCATCGCAGCAGTGATGTTTGGGTCGGAGGAATCAACCTGTACAGGATGAAGGCTGGCGCGAATAACTAATCCCGAGGGGATGTAGTTACCAGGTGGAGCAAACGTTAAAAATGTGCTATTGGGCCATCTGAAGTTTCGGGAGAGTTCCTGGAGCAGGATTACGTCTGCTTGTGTTATGATTGCCATTTGGGAAAGTTCCAAAACAGCATCTGGTGACTTTTTGAGGTTGGCCTGTAGAATTTTGTGGGGTTTATTCATATTTTCTAATCTTGGATATTTGTGCCTTAACCAAGGGACATGCGCGGGATGTGGCTTGGTGGGTTAGTGCTTCAGATGAGGTTCCTACCTTTTTGGAGCAGTTATGACATTTCAGTGTGTTGCTTGGGCATTCATGTCCCTCGTGTCCTGTTGTAACACATTTGTAGCATATGGGGTTGACGGCTTGGCAGGTCGATGCGCGGTGGTTGAAACCGCAGCATCTGTAACACTGCTTCAGAGAATAGCTTTTCTCATAACGGTGTATTAAGCTTGCGATGGGGATCTTACCACGTTGTTGCAGAGTCTTGGAGGCGTCATCGTCCACTTCGACGAATACTGTGGTGTAACCTTTTGGATTGGGTTTGGGTCGATGTGCAATTCTGAAGTGTCTTTACCCTGGTAGATTCTTGAATGTTGGGTTGTTTTCCAGACTTTTAAGGATTTATTCATTTTTGGTGCTGTCTTCTACCCCAAAGATACAGTATCTGGGGTGGATCGTTGGACGTTCCTGACAAGACAGTTCGGATGGCATTGCATTGTAGAGCTTGGATGCTAGCTCAGCGGCAACATGTTTGGTTTTAGTGTGGATGACCAGCTTCCCTTTACCTTTCACTGAAGCAGCTACCTCGTTTGAGGCAAAGAGAGAAGGGTTTTTTGACTTTACTTCGCGGAGGATTTCTCGAGATTCCTTAGTAGGATTTATGGATTTAATTAGGACATGGGATTCAAAGTCTCTTGCCAGGTTGTTATAGGTTAGTTTAACCTTCGAGGAGACAGGCGCTGGGGGTTTTGACATGTCTGCTGTTTCAGCATATGAGGGTCTGGATGGTGTCTTGCCATTGGCTTGGGGCGAGACTGTGCGAGGTTGATACCAGTGTAGGCATCCTGGAAAGCCAGCTCAGCGTAGGTCAGAGCGGATTGAAGAGTTTTTATGAGGCTTCTGCGTATATCTTCATTTAATTTAGCCTTGGTAGCGAGCGTATTTATTTGATTCACGCCAGTGTTGAAGGCGCAAGAGATTTGACCGAACTTGAAATCGAGATGTTTAGGGTCAGAGTCCATCTCGGAGCGATTTCGTTTCACGCCTGATGTCTTATTACTTGACATCATATCTTCGCCTTGGAATTGTATCATTATTCTTGTCTTAAATAAATTGCCGTGTCATCCTGAATTTTATCTTTCCTAATTTTCTACATTACAAAATCATCGTTTTATCTAGTGAACATTTTTCCCGGTCCCTTGAAAAATTCTCGATAAGTTGAATAAAATCAAGATTAATTGGTTCCCTCGGTAATTGGAAGTTAAAGGAATAGTATCTTTGCCTTGGAATAGTATCATTATTCTTGTTTCAAATAAATTGTCATGTCATCCTGAATTTTGTCTTTCCTAATTTTCTACATTACAAAATCATCATTTTATCTATTCTACCAATATATATGTTGTAGATAAATGATAAAACTAACTTTGACTTGTGCGCAATTAATAGGTAGAAAATCGTACTTTTGATAAATACTCTTTAAGATAATAAACTTAGTGATAATAAAACTTATAGATAAAATAAATTTGTTATCATCGTCGCGCGCGCGCGCGCAATAGGGGCGCTGCTTTCGAGTTAAATCTACAAATAACTCTAAGGATATTCAAGAAATTATTTTCATAAACCTTCCCGGGGATATACCTAATAATATCCCAAAATTTCACCGCGATTGGATGTATGGTTTTTAAATCTAAAGAGTACAAACATACAGGCACACACAGACAGACATTTAATTTTATATATATACTAGCGGATTTGCCCGGCTTCGCCCGGGTTTTACCCGAGTGAATGTTTGTCTAACGAACATTTGTTAAAACTATTCTCTATTAACTTATAAAACGTACTCGGCTTCGCCCGGGGTTTTACCCGAGTAAAGGTTTGTCTAGCGAACATTTGTTAAAACAATTCTCTAAAAACTTATTTAAAAAAATATATATATATTTGATAATTTGACACTCGTAAATTTGAATCTCTCGAAAAAGTGAACATTTTTTCCCGGTCCCTGTGTGCCGTGTCATCCTGAATTTTGTCTTTCCTAATTTTCTACATTAGAAAATCATAGTTTTATCTAGTGAACATTTTTTCCGTGTCACATTGCCGTGTCATCTTGAGATAATCTTACTTTTGATAAATAATATTTAAGATAACAAACTTAGTGATAAGAAAACTTGTTATCATCGTCACAATGGGGGAGCTGCTTGCGAGTTAAATCTAAAAAACTGCAAATAACTCTAAGGATATTCAAGATATTCATGAAATTATTTTTCAAAAACCTTCCTGGTGATATACCTAATAATATCCCAAAATTTCACGGCGATTGGATGTATGGTTTTTGAATCTATAGAGTACAGACAAACAGACAGACAGACATTCAATTTTATATATATAGATTTTTCCGGTCCCTTTAAAAATACTCGACAAATTGAATAAAATCAATATTAATTGGTTCCCTCGGTAATTGGAAGTTATATTCGCCCGGGATTTTACCCGAGTAAAGGTTTGTCTAGCGAATATTTGTAAAAACAATTCTCTAAAAACTTATTTAAAAAAAGATATATTTTGATAATTTGAAACTCGTAAATTTGAATCTCTCGATAAAGTGAAAAAATTTTCCCGGTCCCTGTGTGCTGTGTCATCCTGAATTTTGTTTTTCCTAATTTTCTACATTACAAAATCATCGTTTTATCTAGTGAACATTTTTTGCCGGTCCCTTGAAAAATACTCGATAAGTTGAATAAAATCAATATTAATTGGTTCCTTCGGTAATTGGAAGATAAAGGAATAGTATCTTCGCCTTGGAATTGTATCATTATTCTTGTCTCAAATAAATTGCCGTGTCATCCTGAGATAATCTTACTTTTGATAAATAATATTTAAGATAACAAACTTAGTGATAAGAAAACTTGTTAACATCGTCACAATGGGGGCGCTGCTTGCGAGTTAAATCTACAAATCTGCAAATAACTCTAAGGATATTCAAGATATTCATGAAATTATGAATGACAGACAGACATTCAATCTATATATATAAAAATGAATGTATGTCTGTTTGTCCTTTATGCCTGACCAAACCACTCATTGGATCGCCATGAAACTTTGGGAAGTTATTTAGTATAGTACTGGGAAGGTTTCTAGCAAATAAAATTTTTGAAATAACTTTTCGCCTAGATATAATCAAGATAAATATTCTAATTTATCTGTTATAATTCAACAATCTGCTCTAAATATTATCATGATGATACGATGATTTTGTAATGTAGAAAATTAGGAAAGACAAAATTCAGGATGACATGGCAATTTATTTGAGACAAGAATAATGATACAATTCAAAGGCAAGATACTATTCCTTTAACTTCCAATTACCGAGGGAACCAATTAATATTGATTTTATTCAACTTATCGAGAATTTTTCAAGGGACCGGGAAAAATGTTCATTTTATGGAGAGATTCGTTAAACAAACCTTTACTCGGGTAAAACCCGGGCGAAGCCGGGAATATCCATTTCGTAGCTTAACCCGTCTCTCCAAGAGGCAGTCTCTTATTAAAGGTCTATTAGAGATTCTTTAATAGCAATTAGAATCTTCAATGAGAGACCACCAACAGGAGAAACAAGTTGATTCATGTTTTTAGGTGGTCTTTCTTAAGAGACTCTATTTACATATATCAAAATATGAAAAAATTAAAATATTTTATCAAGATAAATATTCTAATTTATCTATATATATAAAAATGAATGTATGTGTGTCTGTTTGTTTGTTTGTTTGTCCTTTATGCCTGACCAAACCACTCATTGGATCGCCATGAAACTTTGGGAAGTTATTTAGTATAGTACTGGGAAGGTTTCTAGCAAATAAAATTTTTGAAATAACTTTTCGCCTAGAAATAATCAAGATAAATATTCTAATTTATCTGTTATAATTCAACAATCTGCTCTAAATATTATCATGATGATACGATGATTTTGTAATGTAGAAAATTAGGAAAGACAAAATTCAGGATGACACGGCAATTTATTTGAGACAAGAATAATGATACAATTCAAAGGCAAGATACTATTCCTTTAACTTCCAATTACCGAGGGAACCAATTAATATTGATTTTATTCAACTTATCGAGTATTTTTCAAGGGACCGGGAAAAAATGTTAACTTTATCGAGAGATTCGTTAGACAAACCTTTACTCAGGTAAAACCCGGGCGAAGCCGGGCGGGTCCGCTAGTTTTATATAAAATTGATATTCAATTAATATTATTTTTCATCAGCATACTGGTCCATTGAAATTAGTCCCCCTGATTGAAATTTATTATCTTTTGTCAAGTTAGAAGGTCAGTACAATTTCCGGAGATTACCTTACGGGATTAAAATAGGACCACAGGTGTGTATGAACGAGCTGTCAGTCAGATATTACAGAGAAATAAGTGGTGTGTGTGTGTTGAATTTTATAGCGCATTACTTCGATGATTTCATTATATTCTCAAATTCTATAGAAGAACATATAAGTTACAACAGTTTTTTGATATGTTTAATAAGGAAAATTTCAGATTAAACTACATCAAATGTGACTTTTTTAAGACTACCATAGAATTTCTAGGTTATACACTGCGTAACATTGAAAATGGAACACCAAGAAATAGTGGCCAGAAAGTGATGAAACTCGGCAGACAGAGAGAGACAGGGACGAACAATAAGTGATCTTTATTTCAAAATGATAGTCATAATACAGAGCGAGAACGGCGTCGGCTTAGTAGCAAGTAGGACCACCGCGGACGGCGATGCACGCAGCAACACGTCTAGGTAGAGAGTCAATCAGAGTACGGATGGCGTCCTGAGGGATGGCTCTCCATTCCCTCTCAACCATTTGCCACAGTTCGTCTTCTGAACGCGGTTGTGGCAAGGCATGCAAACGGCGTCCAATGATGTCCCAAACGTGCTCGATTGGTGAGAGATCAGGAGAGTATGGTGGCCAGGGAAGCATCTGTACATCTTGCAGAGCTTGTTGGCTAATGCGAGCAGTGTGCGGTCGGGCGTTATCCTGCTGATAAAGGGCATTGGGTACCCCCTGAAGGTAGGGGAGTGTCACCGGTCGCAGCACATCATCAACGTATCGTTGGGCCGTCATAGTGCCCTGAATACGAAGTAAAGGTGACCTGGAATCATACGCGATTGCGCCCCAAACCATGATTCCACGTTGTCGCACGGTGGGGCGTTCCACAATTGCTGCCGGATTGGACCTTTCTCCACGTCCACGCCACACGCGTACACGGCGACTGTCACTGGACAAGCAGAAACGCGACTCATCTGAGAACACGACCCTGTGCCATTCCGTCATCCACGTCGATCTAGCCCGGCACCATTCCAAACGTTGGCGCCTATTCGGTGGTGTCAATGGCAGTCTTCTTAGCGGACGGCATGAGTGCAAGCCATTAGCAACCAATCGACGGGAAATGGTTCTGGTCGAGATGGAATGATCTAGGGTGTCTTGCACATGTTGCAGGATGGCGGTACAAGTGGCTTGTGGGGCCGCCACTGCTTGTCGAAGGATACGCCGATCCACACGTGCTGACGTCACGCTGGTTGCACCGGCATTCCTATAAATTGCCACATTTCTTTGTTCCAACCATCTTCTCCACAGTCGGTGCACCGTGGACGCACCAAGGTGTGTATCAGTTGCGATTTGATGTATGGACCAACCTGCGCTTTTCAGTCCGATCACTATGCCCCTCGTAAAAGCGTCTGTCTGCTTGAACTGCCTCCGTTTGCGATGACCTGACATTCTCTGTTATTACACGTGTCTTTTGACACAAGAACAAAATTTCTACAATGATTTTCCTTTAAGAAATAACGACACGAATACTGTCCTTTCTGCAAGTTCCTTCCCTTATATCTTACTCCATGTGCACACGAGAGCTGCGCATTTTACAACATTTGCATAACTCGGTTAGGCGCGTCTACCCTGAAATTTGTATAATTTTCTGGCCACTATTTCTTGGTGTTCCATTTTCAATGTCACGCAGTGTACAATATCGTCAGGTACTTACACCCCACTAGTTAGAAATATAGAAATAATTAACGCAATTAAAGTCCCAACTAACGTTTAATCCCTCCAATCACTCCTAGGCGCCATTAATGTGTATAATGAGTTTATTAAAGATCACGCCCGTGTTAGGAGCCTCCTCAATAATCTTCTTAAAACAGATACCCATGGCTCTGGGACGCACATTGTCAAAGTTTTTTTGACACTCTAAAGAAGTGTTTGACCTCAAAACCGATTCTACACCTCTTCAAGGAAGGGTTGCCATGTCAGCTATTCTGTGATGCCTCACTTCAAGGGATAGCTGGCATCCTGAAACAACAGCACCCAGACGGCACCCTACATCCTGTGCAATATTATAGCAGAGCACTCAGACCACACGAGAAGAATTATAGCATCACGGAATTGGAGTGCCTTGCTGTAATTGATAGTGTGGAAAAATTCCGCATCTATCTCGCGGGCGTAAGGTTCACCATTTTCACAGATCATCAGGAACTCCAGTGGCTGAAAACCATAAAAAATCCCACAGGTAGACTCTTTAGGTGGAGCTTTAAAATGTCCGTTTACGAATACGATATAAAATATATAAAGGGGAAAACGCAGTACGAGACGGACTTACTGTCCCGCAATCCTATATGTGGATTCCTCACGTCCACCCAAATAATAATCAAACAGCCCCTACAACCCCCATCTTCATTTATTAAAACGAATACAGACGGCCTCCATACAATTAAGAGTAAAGGTATTGTTAAGATCATAGTTTCCTCTCCTTTACAACATACATTAATCAATAAAGTACATTTGGAATATAACCATCCCGGTGTATCCCAAATGATTAGGCTCATCTCCACCCAGTATACCTGGTGTGGGATGACCAAATCAATAGTCAAGTATAACAGATCCTGTCCCACATGTCAACTTATAAAAAAACCAAATGGTCCCCTGTATGGTGGACTAGAGCGTCCCCATATATCATTACAACCATATGACATGTTATCCATAGATATTATTTCAGGTTTTTCAAAGTACGGTAATAAGAAATCATATCTACATGTATTAGTAGACCACTTAAGTCGTTACACCTGGACTTTCCCCAATAAGTCAACGAGTATAATTACATATATTCAATGCCTCAAAAAGGTATTACAGTGTGGTCGTCCAAAACGCCTGCTCTTAGACCGAGCACCTGCATTCACTTCCCCGAAGTTCAGAAGGTTTTTAATAAAACACGGGATACAGCCTCTTCTAACCACCGCGAATAATCCTCAGGCTAACGGTCTATGTGAACGTCTCAACGCGACACTCACCGGGAAGCTGAGATTGTTGCACTTAGAGAATCCCAGAACCTCCTGGACTAAGTTAATTAGGATAGTAACTCAAAAATATAACGACACCCCCCATACGATAACCGGATTCCCTCCTATATTTTTAATGTTCAATATAATCCCATCAGACTTAAGAAATCACATAAACCCATACCCTAATATAGTAGAAAGTAGGGGGTTAGCAGTACAACGTACAAATGATAGGCACGCTAAAGAAAAAAATAAGTATTATAATAAGCATAAGACCCCGCAATTCGCCATAGGGGATTTAGTATTAGTAAAGGCGTACCATCACCCAGATAGCGGCAAGTTAGTACCCTACTTTACAGGCCCTTATAAGATAATTGAAGTAATTTCGGATAATGTTGTACGCATAAATAGGCCCAATAAAATTGCACGTAGTGGTAGCGATACTGTATATGTGAATAAGTTAAAGTATTATAATGAAGAAGTCCTCTATATTTCGCCACCTAAACTAGAGCCCATAGATATAGTTAGGAGAATAGCTCCTTTCAAACATCTGAGTCCTGAGCTGTTTATTCCAACAGATAAATATATAACTCCCCGAAACTCAGAACCGTTCAATCATTTGTCCCACGATTTTTTTTTATAAAAGCTAATTCACAAAACTTCCAAGAACTGTAGAATCCCCATTGACCCATCCAGCTGTAGTTAGCGCGGCCAGGAATAGCCGTCCCCCATCAGGAAGTTGACACGCCATCTTCTAGTCACATGCCGTCACACAGTGGTCAACCAACTATTTAATGAACCTTTTCTTTCCATTTTAGAAAAATCCTAGTGGGACATTGTAAATATGTTTACTCTTTTTGTGGGATGAATATTTTCAAAAATTTTTAAACATTTTCTCTCATGTATTACACAGGTCTACAAAAAAAACTTTTTTTTTTGCACAAGAGAACCTGATGGTGTTTCTAGTGTAACTTTTCATGCTGAACTCAAAAATCTAATCAGAAATTTCCCATCACCCATGGTTTTTGCCTGACGATCTTTTTTTAGTATTGGGATAAATACATGCATCCAACAAGAAAGAGACTTACGAAAACATGAAACTGCTTTTGAAAAAGATAGAATATGAAAGATACGGTTGGAAAATATGCAGCGATTTGAAATTCGTTGCTCTCTTGCGTGGATTACAGCTTGGATATACAAAATTTTGTTGTTTTCTGTGTGAGTGGGATAGCAGAGATAGGGAAAGGCATTACATTAAAAAAATCTGGCCAAACCGTAAAATCTTTACTCCAGGATATAAAAATATTGCAAATCTACCCCTGATCGATTCAGAAAATATTTACTTACCACCATTACATATGAAACTGGGATTAATGAAGAACTTTGTCAAGGCAATGGATCGAAATGCCAGTGGATTTGCCTACCTAAAACAAAAAATTTCTAGTATAAGTGAAGCGAAGATTAAAGAAGGCATTTTCGTTGGACCTCAGATTCGAGAATTGCAGCAGGATGGAAATTTTCAAAATAGATTGAATGAAGTTGAAGCAGCAGCATGGAATTCCTTTAGAAACGTTTGCAAAAACTTCTTAGGAAGTGTCAAGGTTGAAAATTACCGAGACATAGTTAATGATCTGTTGCTTTCCTACAAGGCACTGAGATTTAACATGTCCCTCAAGATCCATTTCCTGCATTCACATCTAGATTTCTTTCCAGACAATCTTGGCGCAGTTAGCGATGAGCATGGTGAGAGGTTTCATCAAGCTATATCAAGTATGGATAAGCGGTACCAAGGTAAATGGAGTCCCGCTATGCTTGCCGACGACTGCTGGGCACTCAAGAGGGATCTACCACAAGCAAAGTATAGAAGAAAATCCACTGTCACTGCTTTTCAATAATAAATATGTTTCGTTCATATATGCCTATATATTAACAATATTTCCAAATTCAAGTAGGTGTATCTCAGAAATATTGTGTAATAGAAAAAAACTAATGGTATATTTGGATTCAGGACATGTAGATAAGATGCTATTTCTTTGTGGACAAAGAAAAATATTTTTTGATAAACCAGTTACGTGACATTGTTTGCAATTTTTAATGTATTTATCCCAATACTAAAAAAAGACCGTCACGCAAAAACCATAGGTGATGGGAAATTTCTGATTAGATTTTTGAGTTCAGCATGAAAAGTTACACTAGAAACATAATCAGGTTCTCTTGTGCAAAAATATTGTTGACCAGTGTTATTTTTTTGAAATCATTTCAAAAAATCAATCTTTTTGATTATATATTTTTTCTATTGCTTTTTTCTAATTCTATCGTTGACGTATCCTAACCTACCCTGCCCATACATTCTCATGCATTACCCCAAGGAATTCCTGTTCGCCATTTTTTTTTATTGATTAATCCAACTGAGAAATCCTTCCTCACTATATCGCTAGATTATTTTTCTTATCACCCGGCTCATCATTACCAATCATCTTTCTTTTTTTTATTACCATTCAAGTCGGGTGAAATCATCATTGGCAACAGAACAACCCTTGCAACTACCTTCCCTTTTCGATAAAATAATCCCTTGAATTAATATTAAAATTAAAACAGAAATCATCTAGGGAAAAGTTTCTTTTAAGGGTTTAAATTAAAAGAAACTTTTCCCTGGAGGATTTCTGTTTTTACCTTCCCTTTCTTCATCCCCAATTTCATATATTCTCCTCAAGAGATTCTTGCTCGCCAGATTTTTTTTTTTTTTTGTCAATCCAATTGGAAACATCCTTCCTCGCTATATCGTTCCCAATAGTGAGATCAAGATATACCCAGCTAGATTCCTTTTTTTTCTTTCTTTTTTTCTTTTTATTACCCGGTTCATCATTTTTATCATTTTATCATTTTTTTCATCATACAAGCCGGGTACCATCATTATTGGCAGCAATAAATTTCTTGCGTTTACCTTTCCCTTTCCACATTCTTCGACCTACATACCTCTCCCTACTAGTCTGACTAATAATGCAAACGGAAAATCTTGAACGTTCTGTTAATGAAAACAGTACCTCACTAACACCAGTTCGTACTGCATTGCAGAACTCATTGAGCTATTTTTTGCAGGAACATACTCAGACATCCCATATACCCTCATCACCCCTCTGCGTCAACTTATAATCTTAGTTAAACTTAAAAACTTTATGCTTTTCTTTTATTTATTTTTTCATCCAATAGGTTCTCAATTTTTTTTTCTCTCTAAGTAAATTACTTTTACGGCATTTCTAATTTTATCTTGCATATTTTCTCAATTATATCATTTATTCTTATGTATTTCCTTTCATCATATTCTATATCTTATTGAGACGTCATCATTATTGTCCTATTTTATTATCCTATACTTATAATAATTTTAACTAATTTGTGCTCAAATTATTTCTTTTGATTTTATAATAGGTTTGTTAGGTCATCATTCATGTTATTTCATTTCCCCAAACAAACCTTCATCACCGGGGGCACATTCTATAGTATATTTTAAACTGTATAACACTTTTAGCATATGTCACATATCTTCTAATTAGTTAAAGCCGATACCTTAAAATATCCTACCTTCTATTGAAATGTACACTATTTCTATTTACTACCACCCCATATTTTGCATATAAACTATTTGTATTTAAACCCCCTATTTGTATGTAAAACTAAAAATGTTGACGTCAACATAAAGATCCAAAGAGAGAGCGGTCAGCTGGTGGCAGGGACAGAGGAGAGGAAAAAGGCAACGCCCAGTCCATGTGGAGCCCCCAGGGACTCTTTATTGACGACGCCTGTAAATAGGTCAGGTTTTGGCAAGGGGTCAGCAAATGGTTCTAGGGTGTGTCGATCGACAGACGGCTTCTGTCTCTCTCTGTCTCTCTCTCCATGTCTCGGTGATAAGCATCCAAGTTTGTGTTATGGCCTCTACCTCTGTCCCGTGGGCTGTCCCCGATCACTTTCGGTGCTAACATCCAGCCCTGCCTCTGCTTCTTGTTGTCCGCGTGTGGGAAGAACATCAACACTCGCCTCACATACACGACTGCCAGTTCATCCATACGTCGACATTTGCAACAATATTACACACATATATATATGTTGTATATAATGTTGTTGAAAAGATAGAGGAATTGAAGGTGCAGTCGTGAAAATAGTATAGTTATTTACGTATCAAGTAGTTTTTTTTTATTTTCAATTACTTGAAGCAAATTGTACATATTTATCACAATTATATAGAATTTATAAAATGAATCTTATATTAGTGAATTAGAAAAAAAATAGGTATATTCTAAAACTATAGTTTAAAAAATGTAGAACAGTCAATGAATGGAAAAATAAAATATATGTTTTTAAAAAATTAAAAAAGGACTGACAAGTCCGAAAGCTTGAAAATAAAAAGTTTGTACAAGAAACATAACCCTGGAAGCTTTATTTATTTTATAATATATTATAGTTGTTGATATTGTTTCATGTGCAAGTGTGTATAATGCATTTTATAATCATTATTTTGAACTATATCCTTACAAATATTCACACAAATAAATAGATATAGCTAAATATATTTTGTGTCGTAGTATATTTCCATACTTTCTCTCTAGCGCGAATTAGAATGTGGTAAATATGTAATTATAGGTGCGAGTTATATTATTAATGTTGCTATGTATTTAACGTGGGATCAAGATGGCGGCTGTGAAGCAGACGATAGTTTGGGGCCCCTAACGACCATGATCGGTGTCAGCGACATTGGCTGCACGCCATGTGACAATTCCACCGGCCTATAAATGTATAACGATAGACTACGATACCGAAATGACGTCATGATTACTATTGTCTCCGATGTATCCTCCAACATTTCCTCGTAGCGACCTATATGTTCAAATAGGGTAATTGCATAATTACATAATTGACCCTAATTATAGTTGACTAAAAAAAAAAGTTCCAAATGGCCCCCGATTCTTGCAAAAGTCCAACTCCACCAGCGAGTGCAAGTAACCAAAAAGGCCTCTGGCATATTTGTATGTGCAAAAGTCGAACAGCTTTTCACATATGTAGACATATGGTGCACTCACTGAAAAAAAGTAGCAGTCGCCAATTTCTACCCACCATGATTATCTTGGCCTGTACCAAATGTACTAGGGAAATAGAATTTTAAAAATATATATGTAATGAAGATGATGAGTTTCTGTAGCCTCTTGTAGAATCCTGGCGACTAACTTTGTGATTATGAAGTGTTGACTCTCGCTATACCGAGAGGAACAGTCAGGATGGGGAGTTTTCCAGTACCTCTCTGCACCTTGGAAGACCTTTTACAGTTCTCACAAAGTACAGGCAGTCGTGGTCGAGGCAGAGTTAAAAGCTTGGGAATGTCCACACAAAACGAAGACACAGTTGCTCTAAGAAAGTTCCGTGAACAGATAAAAGTTGAGCTAGGAGCGAAAGATGGGGAGATAGAAGTTTCTTACTCGTCTACATGATGGATGAGATTGCTCTGAGGTACGACCGACGTGGGCTCGCACAGATGCTGCACTAACTGTCAAGTGACTGTAAAGTGACTGTATTTATAGGTTAAGAAGGGGGGCCTTATGCGACAGGGGCCGTTTCTGAGAAAGGGGGCTTTGCATGTCATAAGGTGTGAGAGGGGGCTTTGCATTCCACCAGATGTGAGAGGGTGTGGGTGGTCTGGTCCATTTTTAGACCTTGTTGTGGGAATTCTAAATCTATCTCGATTTTGACGTTATGACTTCTATCTCTTGCTTAGCTCAACTCTTAATCTATTACAGAGTTTTATTTATTTATCCTCAGTTTGTACAAATTACATTACATATGATGATGTAAAGACACATGTCAATAATGCGTATAATCATTTACAGATGTGTTTCTATTATACAACATTAAAATCTTGTTATAGGTTATATACAATATGGGGTTGTTGGCTTAAATTACCATATATACATAGTTAACCTTTAGGTAATGCAAGTTATTTAAGGCCGTGAAAACAATTTTTTGTTCATCATATAATATTGAAATTGAATAATACAAATCTGCGTGCCTAATACAATACTATCTACCTACATCGAAATTTGAAGTGGGAGATTTATTATACAAATTGGCCACTTGACCACAGTAAGTTTGTTGAGGTATACCCATTATTAAAAGATATAAAGATATTTACCGCGATTTTTTTTTTACAAATAAAATAATTCCCGACTGAAATGAGAAAATGTTAGTGTTTAGTTTCTTCAAGGAATCGGGATACGATGATGAACAATTCTTTATTTAAGAACGGAACTTTCTAAACTAAACTAACAACTTCCAATTATCTCTATATATATCCTAACTCGAGCTGTCTATATGCAAAACCCTAATTTACATATTTATACGAATATTTACATTTACGTCACATCTCCCCTCTTAGAGATTAGCTCTAGTCATCTCCAAAATGTCTAGGCGGACGAACTGTTCTTCCAGAGCGAGTCCTATAAAGTGCCTCTTTAGGAGATGTTGATGAATCGGTCACATCCGTAGGAGCATCTGAGGTGTGTGTGTTGGCTTCTGGGTAATTTATATATGGCTTCTCGTCTGGCTCGAATTGTGGAGGCCCTGGAGACCTCTGACCAGTAGGAAGTAGATGGAAGCGATTTCTTCTAACCCTTCCTCTCGGTGTATCAACCATATAAGATCTAGGAGTATCTGCTTTGGAAATGATGACTCCGGGAGTTTTAAGGTCCGTCAGCCAAACTCGATCATCTACATCCAATGGAGGCAGTTCTCGTACTCCTTTTGCTCGATCAAAGTGGTATTTTTGTTTTTCCCTTTGAATAGCTTCTTGATTTTTCAAATTCTTTAAATTGGGTGGTTGGTGTTGTTTCGTTGGTGTTGGAATAGTGGTGCGAACCCGCCGTCCCATGCTAAGTTCTGCTGGGCTGAAGCCATTTGCAAGTGGTGTAGCTCGATATGCCAGCAAAGCCAGATATGGATCCTTTGACTTGCTAATTCTTTCTTTAACAATTTTTACGAAAGATTCTATGAAGCCGTTACTCTGCGAGTATCTTGGACTGGAGGTGACATGAGTAAATCAGTATTCGTTGGCAAATTCTTTGAATAGTGATCCGAACTGGGGGCCATTGTCACTCCGAACTTCCAAGGGAATTCCGTGCCTTGCAAAGATGGACTTACAGTGGACTATTACAGAAGCTGATGTCATGTCCTCTAATCTTGCAATTTCTGGGTATCTTGAATAAAAGTCTGTTATTAACAAGTAGTTTTGGCCCTTTAGTGTAAAGAGGTCAACCCCAACTTTCTCTCAAGGACAATTTGGAAGCTCTGAGGGTATTAGTGGCTGATGTCGATTTGTTCTTTCCTCAATACACATAGGACATGTTCGGACCATCTCCTCAATTTCGCTTGTGATCCGGGGACACCAGACGGATCCTTTGGCCCTTTCCCTACATTTCACTATCCCAAGGTGTCCTTCATGGATTCTTTGGAGCAACCCTTTCCTGATATTCTCTGGGATAACGTATCTTGACCCTTTCAGGAGAATACCATTCTCAACGGAGAAATCATCCTTTGCTGGCCAATATTGACTTTCGGACATGGAGACATTTCTCTCCGGCCATCCTTCCTGGGTGTATTTAATGATATTTTGTATCCCCTGGTCTTTGTCTTGACTTTCTTTTATTTCCTTTACTCGGACATCAGATATGGGCATAAATGAGACAACCTGTTGAACGTAGGCACATAACTCCTCCTCCAATTCCTGAGTCCCGACTTTCATCCTAGGTGACCTAGATAGCGCATCCGCCACTATCAAGTTCTTTCCTGGCGTATGTACGATCTTATACGAATATCTCATAATCCGTAGTCTCAATCTCTGAATCCTAGGTGTGAGATCATCGATGTTTTTGGAAGTAAAGATCGGTACTAGTGGTTTGTGGTCGGTTTCAAGAGTGATCACCAGGCCTTGGATGTATTGCTTGAATTTCTCACAAGCCCAGGTGATAGCCAGCGCCTCTTTTTCGATTTGAGCATAACGCTTTTCTGTTTCAGAGAGCGTTCTAGAAGCATAAGCGATGACTTGTCTCAGTCCATCTTTGGTTTGCCATATTACTGCGCCTAGCCCAAAAGATGAAGCATCGGCTGATACTGTGATAGGCAAAGAAGGATCATACAAGGCTAGCCCTTGCGCAGAAGTAAGATTTTTCTTTATTTGGTCAAATGTCCGATCTTTATCATCTCCCCAAATCCATTCTTCTTTCTTTGACAGTAACTTGTTCATTGGATGCGCTATCTCCGCTAAGTTGGGGACAAATCTAGCTGAAAAATTTACCATTCCTAAAAATTGTTTTAGTTCCTTGACAGATCTCGGTTTGGGAAACTCCAGTATAGCTCGTTTTCTTTTGGGGTCTACTTGAATCCCGTTAGGACCAATTTGATGACCTAAAAACTTAATAGTTGTAACTGCAAATTTGCATTTATCCTTGTTCGAGGTAAGTCCCGATTTAGAAACTCTTGTTAATACTGTTTCGAGTCTTTTATCATGTTCTTCTTGGCATGAACCATAAACCATTATGTCATCCATATGGCACAGAGTTCCTTCCAGTCCTTCCAATATTTGACCCATTCTTTTCTGAAAAATTTCCGGAGCGGAAGAGATACCGAAAGGTAACCTCTTAAACCGAAATCTCCCAAATGGAGTGATAAATGTGGTAAGTGCTGACGACTCTGAAGACAGTGGTATTTGCCAGAATCCACTATTGGCATCCAACTTTGTGAATACTTTAGCTCCTTTCAACTGGGCTAGCGTATGTTCTACCACCGGGATCGGGTGTATTTCCCTTAGAATATATTTATTGAGTATCGAGAGATCGACACATATTCTTAATTTTCCCGAAGGTTTTGCAACGAGAACCATGGGCGAACACCATTCAGAAGAACCCTCAACCTTTTCAATTACGCCATTTGCCGTCATTCTCTCCAGTTCCATTTGAAGTTCTTTCATTAGAGGTATAGGTACTCTTCTTGGTGTATATATCGAATAAGGTTTTGCCCCTTCTTTCAACTTTATTTCGTATGGAATGTCTATTTTTCCCAGTCCATTAAATAACTTAGGAAATTTGAGCATTGGGTCTAGCTTGGTAGGAGCATGATCTTCGACAATATTTATCCTCCTAACGAGACCTAGGATCTCGCTAGCCCTACAGCTTAGTAAAGGTCGGGCAACCCCTTTAACGATGTAGATGCTCTCTTCGCACTTCTGCCTTTTTGATTCCAAAAAAGCCTGGAACATTCCATTTACCTCTATCTTCTTGGAAACAGCAAAAAGATTCTTATCGGCCTTCTCCGTCTTGAGGTATCCAAAATGTTGCAAGTAAATCCCTTCTGGCATAACCGAAACGTCTGCTCCTGTATCGATTTTAAATTTTATTGGCTGGTCATTCACCTTTATCACTTCACACCACTTATCTTCCGCATTCTCCTGCATTCCCACTATTCCAATGAATGCATTATTTAGGGAGCTTGATACTTCTTGTATGGTTTTAGTGTGACAAACCTTGGCAAAATGACCTTTCTTTCTGCACTTGTTGCAAATAGCATCCCTAGCAGGACATTGTTCTTTCGAATGTCCTTGGTAATATCCACATCGGAGACATTTACGTTTCTCATTAGAAGACCATCCTTGATGATTCTTTGGAAAATTAGAATTGTACGTTTTTGTACCTTTCATTCTTGTTTTCTGAAAAATTGTGCCATTTCTTCCTCCTTTCCTGTCTATCACATCCACGTTCCGATTTTCAGTGTCTTGCCTAATTTCTTTTTGTTGATTTTTACACTTTCTGATTGGCGCACTATCTGGATTGCCTTCTCCAAGGTTAGTTCCGATTCCAACTGTAATTTCTCAGAAAGATTCAAGTTTTTCACTCCACAACTACCAACCGATCCCTGATCATCTCTTCTTTTAAGATCCCATAACTGCAGTTCTCTGCCAGGACGTAGAGGTTGGTTATAAATTCCTCTACAGGTTCCGTCTCCCCTTGACTTCTTCTATTGAATTTTGCTCTTTCATATATAACGTTTCTTTTTCCTATGAAATAGTCCTGAAATTTGGACACTACAAGTTTATAGTCATTGATTTGTGCTTCACTTAAATTAAAGAAGGTCAAAATTTCTTCTGCCTTGTTGCCCATAATGTAAATCAGAGCGTTTACTTGCTCATTCTCACTTTTCTCTGAAAGTCCTGAAGCGATTCTATATCTTTGAAATCTTTTGAACCATATCGGCAATTCATTAGGTTTACCAAAATTAAATCCTTCTGGAGCAGCTATCTGCATATAATTAGCCATTTTTTTTTCTCTTTTCTTAAAAAAAAATTCACTTATATTTCAACTTTATAATTTTGATAATTGCTTTTACGCTTTTACCGCTTTTACGCTGCCACCATGTTTAGTTTCTTCAAGGAATCGGGATACGATGATGAACAATTCTTTATTTAAGAACGGAACTTTCTAAACTAAACTAACAACTTCCAATTATCTCTATATATATCCTAACTCGAGCTGTCTATATGCAAAACCCTAATTTACATATTTATACGAATATTTACATTTACGTCACAGTTAGGAAGGCTTGACTCATCAGTGATGAACACTCCCAGAGGTTTCGCCAGTTTAATCTAACATACTTCTTTAATATTATGATACATTAGCGCGCCATCTGTTATCAAAATTCGAAACTATTATAGACGCGTATGATTCTTTTAAAGTAAGGACAGGGTTCACCACTGATGAGCCAGGCCCTCCCTTTAATTTTCACATTGCAGTAAGGGCAGTAGAAATTGTTTAATTTCAAAAAGAATCATACGCGTTTAAAATAGTTTCAAATTTTGATAACAGATGGCGCGCAAGTGCATCGTAATATAAAAGTAAGGGCAGTAGAAATTGTTTATTTTTAAAATGAATCATACGCGTCTATAATAGTTTCCAATAAATTATTAAATGAAGGAAATACAAAGACAGAGACAAATATATCTCTCACTGTCTGTTGTTCTCCAAAATTTGGAATTTTCATACTTCTTTAATAGTCTATTAGGTTATTGAGAAGAAATTCTTCATACAAAAAACCTTTATTAAAACAGATAATCGTATACAAGGATACACCACGGAGTCTGCAAAGAAATTTAATAATAAAAATAGTAGCAAGCTTATTTACATATAATGGACACAATAATGCGGATGTTATATACGCCAAAAGCTTAATTAAGACACCTTATCCCAGTACAATATCACACTTGTACTGTTTTTTCACATTGTGTAGCGGTCTCACACAATTCTGGCCTTAACTACCCGTTTCATGATTTCTCAAGATGCCTGAATGACCAGTTTTTTTGGTCGTTGAGGTACAGCTTGCACCACGCTGATGAGGGTCAACAGCCCAAAACGCGTCCGTGGTTAGCTTTTCTTGATTAATCAAGAATGTGTATTTGGCCAATTCTGGAATAATTAAAAAATCAACGAGAATAGTTGATATTTATTCCGATAGATGGCGCAAGCCATCAACAACTTTCAGTTACACGATAAGGAGATGCCTTTTTCTTAATTTAATTAAGACAATTAGTTTCATCCAAGGTTCAAGGAAAATGAAAAATAATAAAACACTTCAGATATTTTTATAGGAATTCTTAGATAAGGTGTTCAAACAAAACATGGATATAAGGCGTTTAGAGGACAGTAGAAATAAACATACGTAAATACATTTGCCTAGAAAATCGCCATTCTGAAAAGAAATCAAAAAAGGCCAGTTGTCCATAAATTAAATATAAGAATATATATTGCAGTAAGGACAGTAGAAATTATGAAACGACATTTGAAATACTATCCCGTATGTGTTTCTTTTCAACGAAAAATCAAAATTTATTTTAAGGAGAAATAACGATTATTTCTAACCTTTTGGATGAGGTATGAAAGGGTGAATTGTGAAAAGTAATGATAAACGGAAAAATAAAAGTGTCCAGGGATGGGAATCGAACCCACAGTGTTCCGCTTACCGGGCAGATGCCATGTCCACTAGGCTACCCTGGACATATTTTTACGTCATTACTCTTCATAATTCATCCTTTCATACCTCATCCAAAAGGTTAGAAATAATCGTTATTTCTCCTTGAAATAAATTTTGATTTTTCGTTGAAAAGAAACACATGCGGGATAGTATTTCAAATGTTGTTTTATAATAATAAGCCGCATTATATTATATTGCACTAGTAATTGTTTAATTTAAAAAAAAGTATACGCGTCTATAATAGTTTTGAATATTCATAACAGATGGCGCCTAATGTATCATAATAAGATTATTAAACACGAATATTCATTTTTTCATATATAACCAACTTTATACTGTCCTCACTGTAATGGAAACATATATAGGCTTTAAAATAATAGGACTTGTTTCATTAGTGGTGAACCCTCCAAACGATTTCTTCAATTTAATACAACAGACGGCTTTTTAGAGCTCTAATATTGTATTAGGGAGGGTTCACCATTGATGAGCCAAGCGGTGGACTAGTAGGTAAAACCTTCAATTCCCGACAGTCATGAATAGGGATTGAATCCCACTATAACATTTTGTTTAATATGTGAATAACCTTCATATATTATTCATTGTTTCAATTATCATAAACTAGGTTGCTCTTCATGGTAAACGGATTGCGTATTTCGACAATTTAGAAAGAGGAGATCATATATCGCCGCAACTCTTTTTATTAACGCGATTAAAGGAAGCTTTCGGGCACTATAGTGTACACTATAGTTAGCTGAAGAAGGGCTTGCCCGAAAGCTTCCTTTATTCGCGTTAATAAAAAGAGTTGCGGCGATATATGATCTTCTCTTTCTAGGTTGTTCTTGTTGAGCGGTACCTAATAAAGTGATTTTAGAACCGATGAGCCAAGCCCTTCAAAATTGTTTTTTATCGCATTGAGGATAGTAGAAGTTAGATTTCTTTATATGAAAATGAAAAATGCGTGCCTAATAGTTTTATTTTGTACATATAGATGGCGCGATATTACCCTATAATTAAAACATAAGGTAAATTGATGCCTTTTCTATACATGCTTATGAAGACAACAGCTCTAAAGGCGGGGATTTCTTCTTTTTCTCAGTTAATTAATTAATAAAAATAGTTAATTCAACTACTTTTTAAATATTCTGTAATTTTTTCTAAACATTTTATGATTGGAGATAAAGAAAACAGTTCTTCACAATATTTTAAACTAGTTACGATTTGTTCTGATTAATCCTATAATGTTCATGAAAATATATTTGTTGTTGTTTATAGAAAACCAGTAAAATTGTAAATGACCTATACACTCATGGATAAAACTTAAGGAAGTTGTTGTACCATATATATTAGGATTCAGACAATAACTCTGAAAGATATTACAGTGACCTTTATTGAAGACATACGAGATAACCAAGTGTAAACAACCTCTGTCTCCTTCAATATATATATTCCCTAATTGTTTGAAAGTTAAAACACTAAAAAAAAAAAAAAAAATACAAAACTCTAACATCTTGAAAAGTTGTCAATATGATAGCCGAATCGATGACACTGCTGTGTGCACGCAACGGCGATATCCGTGAATCATTTTTTAATTTATTTTGCTGGTTGAAAAAAAAAGAGTGTTTGTAAATATATATCTTCCTATCAATTAATTATAATTTTGCTTATTGATATTATTAAATTAATTTTTTAAAGTATCTCTTTGATTATGCAACTCAAAGTTGATGATAGTTAGCGCCATCTGTTGATTTTTAATTATTCCAGAATATTGGCCATAAATATCCTTTCTTTTGATTCAGAAAAAAAGGTCAACCAGGTACATGTTTCAGGTTTTTGGCCATTGTCAGTGTAGTGCAGGCTGTACCACAACGACCAATAAAAAGATTATCTTAGAGATTTCCTAAAAATATCAAGGAAATTTTTTTCTTAAATTATTCACCTGAATCCATACAAGCTATGCAAGTATTGATTCACTATTATTAGATTTATTACGAAGTGATAATCTATAGACAGAAGACTTGCCTCTATGGGTGTAACCTAGGTTCATGGAAAAACCATCTTCCAATCAGGACCAATCACAGGCCTAGATTGGGTGCACGTGATGTCAGGAAGTCCTGTCATTTGCTAGTTGACATACATGGCTTTGTCAATTAACTTTCTCACGTCACATCTCTATCCATGATGAATCATTAATAGCGATGTTGTGTTTAAAAAAAAAAATAAAACTTTTTATTTTAGCCGTTTCACTGAACACTCCCAAACTGTAATGATGATAGAGCATGCATGGGCCTTGTTCATTAATATTTGACCATTTTTATTTGTTATCTATGCAACTTGGTAAAAGAAATGTTGCATATTTACCGATTGCTTGAATATCTCTCGTGTATTTTAATGTAAGAGGTGTCTTTATTATTATTATTTTAGGTTAATTTCCTTCTTTCTCTCTATGTTTTAGCCATAGATATAACCCAGTCATTTAACTAACAAAACGCCTCTTTGGAAGATTCAGAAAAGAGAAGATGTTTATAGGTATATTGACTGGGCTAAGTCTATTCCTAAAATATAGAAAGGATTTTATCAGAAGGAAAGAAATCTCAAAAAATAATAAAAGACACCTTTCCCTTCAAAATACACGAAAGATATTCAAGCAATCACTAAAGCTATTCAAGACTGAGGAAGGCCGGTAATCATGGCATCTAGATGGGCGTTCTGATTTTCCCAAAACTGGTGTTGTGTGTGTCAGCTATCTGAGTCTACTAGATTTCAGAGATGGTTAAATATTGAGCAATATTCAGTAGAATATAGTCAGTAGACGGCTCTATTATGTCGGGAAAACATGCTCAAAACTAGTTCAGGAAAATACGCTTCGTTAACAATACCTTTATTATAACCGTGGGTCGGTGGAAGGATGGTCTAAAACCGTTGGTTTTCGACCGCTACGACCCGGATTCGATTCCCGCATTGGGCACTTTTTTTATGATTTAAAAAAAAAAGCTCCAATGGCCGCCGATTATTTCAAAAGTCCAACCTCACCAGCGAATGCAAGTAACCAAACGGGGCTCTGGCACATTTGTAAATGCAAAGTTGAACTGCTTTTCACATGTGTAGACATGTGGTGCACTTACAGTAAAAGCAGTCGCCTACTTCTACCCACCATGATTATCATGGCCTGTACCATGTGTACTAGGGATAAGCAAAAATATATATGTTATATTAAAGGAATACTTTGTTTAAAGTTATATTTCATAGATAAAATGCTCTGCTAAATCGACCGCCAGAGGTCATGCTTCCCCTATAAAAACTCGTTGTTGTTGTATAGCAATGGCCGGCTCAAAACCTTTGTACATTATGTAAATAAGCTTTTTTTATTCTTACGCCTTAAGCCAGGCAGTACTTTGACAAAATTATGTTTTTCATATGTATTCCTCAGCTCAATAAAAAAATCTCTGATCAAGACTTTATATTTTCAAGATTATTATTCGACCACGACTGCATTACCATAATCCTCAACATGATCTAAAATTCAAGCAGAAAATCTCTTTTCTTTATATAAGATATATATAGTATAGCCCATATTTACTAAGGTTGTTGGTCTTCCTATATAGGAATAGGTGCGTTAAAGAACCTTCAACCCGAAAGCTTGCCTTTAAATGTAAAAATGAAACCTACTCATTGTATATGCAAGCTAACTTTTGACTCTTAATGCTAAAATTTGTTTTTTTTTTTTCTTTTTATGCTAAAAGTTACCTGTCGCAGTTCACCCATGGTATAGTGTTATCCTAGTGAGGTCTCTCTGTAAGTTACAGGTACTGTAGGGGCAGTATGTCACGTGGTATCATTAATTATTGATTGACAGCTCGGGCTAAACGAGCAGACGAGTAATGGACCGTACCATCTTCTGCCACACTGTTTAATATTGTCCTTTATTCCTCTACAAGGAAAGATAGCTTTATTATCTTGATAGTTATAAGTAGTTCTATCTGTAAATATGGAAATATATAGTATGTGTTTATATGTAATTTTATTATTCTCAGAGATTATATTCATCTTCTTCTTTCTTATCTCAAAGCCATGATAATCATGGTGGGTAGTTAGCGACTGCTTTTACTGTAAGTACACCACATGTCTACACATGTGAAAAACAGTTCGACTTTGCACTTACAAATGTGCCATAGCCCCGTTTGGTTACTTGCACTCGCTGGTGGGGTTGGACTTTTTGCAAGAATCGGGGGCCATTGGAGCATTTTTTTAACAGAAAAAAGTGTCCAATGCGGGAATCGAACCCGGGTCGTAGTGGTCGAAAACCAAACGGTTTAACCAGCCTTCCATCGACCGCCGATTATGTTCATTATTTGCTTATACAGAACAACCTCCATGTATAAAGGATAACACCTAATTACAGAGTCAACGGTGTCCTTTAGGGAGAGGTATCCTCTTACCAGAGAGTTGTTAAAAAGTAAATATGGGGAATTTTGAAAATGAAAATTGTCCTTTGTAGAGAGTTGTTCTTTAGCACGAGTGTCCTCTCATGGAGGTTCCACTGTAAATACTATAACCAATTATACAATTGAAATTTGGCTCACCTTTTCAGGGTTCCTGTGCAGAATTGGACGTCCAACACGCTTCTCATCTTTCACCTATTCCATTCCATTTTTAAATCGTGAAAACCATTTAAATGTGGTGGGCTTATTTACATTTTCATTTCCAAATGCCAATTTTAACAAATCTAAAGTTTCTGAAGCCGATTTCCCAATTTTGTAGCAAAATTTAATACAAATTCGTTGTTCGAATTTTCTATCCATTACAAATTTGAAGTGGTTATGCAAGGCGTTATTTTTACAAGCTTCCAATTTATCGACTGTGCGCGCAATCACATAATGTGATATACCGCAGTGTAGCTGAAGCTTTCTATTTTTTAATAGACTTTTTAAAAAATTATCATTTCATTTTTTCTTTGTTTTTGACCGGTCTCATTATTTATTGGACACACCTTGTAAGTGTCTCATATATAAGTAGAATCGTCCAATTCAGTATTAGAGCTCTAACAAGATGTCTGGTAGATTAAATTGGTGAAACCGCTGGGAGAATTCACCACTGATGAGCCAAGCCCTCCCAATATTTTTTCATCACAGTACGGAGAGTAGGAGAAAGGTTTGCCTCTTATTTGAAAAAGGAAATTTAGTTCTTATTTTAGTTTTTATATCTTAATATCCTTTCTTGTATTAAAATCAAGCTCTGATAACTGGGCCCAAAGAGTATTTAGATGGTCATAACTTTTATTAAATAACTAGCGGACGTACCCGGCTTCGCCCGGGTTTTACCCGAGTAAAGGTTTGTCTAACGAATCTCTCGATAAAGTGAACATTTTTTCCCGGTCCCTTGAAAAATACTCGATAAGTTGAATAAGATCAATATTAATTGGTTCCCTCGGTAATTGGAAGTTAAAGGAATAGTATCTTGCCTTGGAATTGTATCATTATTCTTGTCTCAAATAAATTGCCGTGTCATCCTGAATTTTGTCTTTCCTAATTTTCTACATTACAAAATCATCGTATCATCATGATAATATTTAGAGCAGATTGTTGAATTATAACAGATAAATTAGAATATTTATCTTGATTATTTTAAAGCGAAAAGTTATTTCAAAATTTTATTTGCTAGAAACCTTCCCAGTACTATACTAAATAACTTCCCAAAGTTTCATGGCGTTCCAATGAGTGGTTTGGTCAGGCATAAAGGACACACACACACACACGCACATACATTCATTTTTATATATATAGATTTTACGATTTTTTTTCTCGTTCTATATTTAATTTCTCAATTACTGGGGTCATACCGCTAAATACAAGGCGCCAAACAATTGAAAACAACTGTTTATTTTAAATCTTAGATAACTCCGCCTTTGCCGGTCCCAAACCCGGATGAAAAAGAAGGAGGGGGAGCAGTAACAAGTTCACTAAAAAACTTGGGTTCAGCTGGTCCGGCTGATAGTACCCTGTAAGGGCTCTTAATCCAGGGATATAAGATGGGCAGTGTTTGTACTCCATGTTGGGAGCGGCTGCACATGGCGTCTGTTCCTCATGTCAGAGGCGGCCATTTCTTTTGGAGCTAAGTCGGCCTGCTACTGAGTAGTGCTCCCAGTCTTAATGACAAAGGCAGACGCATTCTACTTCACCCAGTCATGAATGTTCGAGTGGAGATAAGAAAGAAGAAGATATCTTAGATACATATGATAATTTCGAATGAAATTAAACGTACTTGCAAATTTACAACAAACTTCAAAAGTATTTTATTAAGACACTTTATGTTTGACTTATATGCATACTAACCGAATGACCCGGGCAACGCCCGTGTTTTAATTTAGACACGTGGACCTGTTGGATCATTAACGCCCGTGTTTTACCCGATTGAATGTTTTGATTCAAATACTATTTGTTACAATTATAAATTGGCGCCTTAAATAAATGCATATATTAGTTAATAACTATAGCCTATGTGCTTTATCTGTCTATGTACTGTTGGCTTCCGTAGGCGTCTCTTACTGGGAAAAAGAAAGAGAGAATTCCATTTAGTTATTAACTAATATATGCATTTATTTAAGGAGCGACCCGCTCCAACACAATAGTTACAAAAACCAAAAAGCGAGTGGGGGGGGGGGCAAAGTCAAAAACAAAGTGTCTCGCGTAGTGGCGGCGCCATCGTAGCCACGTGATCGTAGCCAACCAATAGGAGAGCGCCATTCCAAAAAAAAGCAAACGGTGACAGAGATGATGACGCTCGTAACTGTATATAGAATATTTATCCCAGAGTCAAAGAAAATAACACTGTGTTAAAATTATGAAAAAGGCATCTCCTTATCGTGCAACTGAAAGTTGCTGATAGCTTGCGCCATCTATCGGCATAAACACCAACTATTCTCGTTGATTTCTAATTATTTCAGAATTGGCCAATTACCCATTCTTGATTAATCAAGAAAAACTAACCACGTACTCGTTTCGGGCTGTTGGCCCTCATCAGCGTGGTGCAAGCTGTACCTCAACGACCAAAAAACTGGTCCTTCAGGCATCTTGAAAAATCATGAAACGGGTAGTTAAGGCCAGAATTGCGTGAGACTGTGTGTTAAAAAGTTATAAATTCAAACTAAATTTTTTGATACGTTTGTGTAGCTTTTTAAATAAGATAAATTTTCTACTACCCTTACTGCAACGATAAAATAATGGGAGGGCTTGGCTCATCACTGATGGCAGTATATAAAATTGTGTTATTTAATGAGAAACATACTTGTTTTCAAGAAAATAAGACCAAATCCAAATAAATTAATAGTATGTGACGTTTCTTTTTATTTATTTATTTATTTTTTATTTATTTATTGTTACAAAAGCACGAAGTCCAAAGGACTATTGTGCTGTGCTAGTATTATTTACATATATATGATTAATTATTTACACGATGGATTAGTAGTGTTTTGTAAATTATTGTACAAATAGTTCTAAACTTAACAAAGTTCTCATAAGATAGAGTATATACACAAAGAGAATTTGGTAATGTTTCAAAGTATCTACATACAATTTGATTAGTCAGAGGGCAAGATAAAAGAAGATGCTCTGGTGATTCAACATCTAAGCGGCATTCACATGTTGGATCATTGATAGCATTCAGTTTGAATAAGAAACTTAAGAAGGGTCCTTTGCCAGTTAAGAATAAAGTAGTGAATTTATCAGAAGAAATGAAATTTGGGACAGCAATTGGAAAGAATTTCTTGAACAGTTCATTAGATTGAGAAAGATAAAACTTAAATTTTAGATCCAGATATAGTTTGTTTAATTCTTTTTGAAGGGGTTTTTTGAGTGTTCGATCTGTGAGAGAATTTGTCATATTATACTTTGTTTGTAATAATTCAAGATAATCGGACAGTAAAGGGGTTTTCGCTAGTATATGTGTGATGTAAGAAGATGAAGTCCTATAAGCATGAATGCATCTAATAAGAATTTGATATTGTATAGAATTCAACTTGGATCTTTTTGCTGCAGTGATAAAAGGAAACCAAATATTTGATGCATAGCTTATTGTAGAGCGTATCATAGCTTTATATAGGATCAATCTACGCCGAGTATCAATGCCCCAAGTACGTGCACATAATGAGAATAATATATTCTTAAGTTTCGTAGCTTTCATAATTATATTGTCAACATGTGTTCCAAAATTAATCTTATTCCTTTGTCTATGATTTTTAAAAATAACTCCCAAAATTTTAACAGTTTCTGATGGTTGAATTATTTTTCCATCAAAATTAATGGGCAATTTTTCATAGTTATGTAGATAGAGTATACCTGTTTTGTTTGGACTTAGTGAAAGTTTTACCTTTTCACACCATGCTTTGATTTTTATTAAACATTTGGTAATATTAAACTGAAGATCATAGATGTTTGAACTCCATACCACAAATGTCACATCGTCCGCGAAAGCAATTACTCTAGCAAAACTTTCGTTAAAAGATAAGTTGAAATCATTAAGTAATATATTCCAAAGAATAGGAGAAATAATACCACCCTGGGGACATCCCTTATTTATCTTTTTTATACACTTTACATTAGTATATTTAAACTCTACACTCCGGTCTTCAAAGTAAGAATTAATTATTTTTATAAGTACCGCTGGAAAATTTGCCTTGTCCAATTGTTGGAGAATTGCCGGATGCCATGCGTTGTCGAAAGCTCCGCTGATGTCCACTGTTACTATTGCCGTATTTTCTGTTTCTCTTTTCAGAAGACTTAATTTAGTTATTTCTTGTAAAGCAGAGATTGTTGATTTTTCTTGTGTAAATCCATGTTGAGCAGGATGCATAACATTATTACTATTAATATGATTTAAAAGTTCAATATGAATTAGACTTTCAAAAATTTTACCTAAATTAGAAGACAAGCTTATAGGGCGGTAGGCTTTCGGATCTTTATAATTTTCTTTATTAGGTTTTTTTATAATCATTACTGCTGACTTTCTCCAGGCCTCCGGATAATAATTAAGTCCCATACAAGCATTGAACAATTTTGTTAACACAGGAGATATATGATGAACTGCCGTTTTGATCATCTGATTGCTTATATGATCTATTCCTGGAGCCTTGCCATTTTTAAGTTTTTTAATTATTGAACAGATTTGAATATTATCAAAATAAATGATTTTATCATTAGAAAAAGTATAACTCTTGTCTCTGATTAATTTATGATAGTTTGTGTCAGAAGATTGACAGTCATTCGGAAATAGAGATGATAAAAGATTTTTCATTTCTGATTCGAGCACATCTTGAGATACATCTAGAATTGGTAAATCAAAAGACCTAGGAGAAATTTTTTGTTTAAAAGTTTTGTAAGTATTACCAAAAGGAGATGTATTTTCAACTTCCTCCAGGAATACCCTCCAGCTTACATTTCTTGTTTTTTCAATAATATTCATATACTTATTTCGTATTTCTTTATACATTTTTTCATCAACTAGCTGTCTATTAGACCGTTTACCCCGATAATATAGATTTCGAACATATTTAAAATGATTTTTAAAAAGTTCCAGTTCATCCGTCCACCAATTAAATGGATTATTATTTAAATATTTTGGTTTTAATCGTAGAGATGCATATGCAGCTTCAATTAATATGTCAGTTATGAGAGAAACTACACAGTTTATATCGTTTATATTTACTATTTTACCTAATTTCATCATTGCCTCATTTATCCTAGACACATTGATTGCCTGCTCATATTTTTGCCAATTGGCTCTTTTTTCTTGAAAATACCATGTAGAATTATTTTCATGTAATAAACTTTCTGTTTCCAGACTAATGTCGAATGAGATTGCGTGATGGTCTGTGATTTGCGAAAGATTTAACGTTTTCCATCCATTAACAAGTACATGAGCATGACTATTAGTAATAGTAAGGTCTATTATACTTAATCCTCGACATGTTTTGTTTCGATTGTTATGTATGAGCATATTGTGAAAATCAATTATAGGTTGAAGTCTTCTACCGTTTTGATTGATAATATTATCAAACCACATCTGACTTCGAGCATTAAAATCTCCAGCTAAAATCAATGGATTTGTGTTAAAAATTTTAATTAATTTATCAAGGAATTGAACATGACAGGTATCCATTTTATTAGGGTGTATATAAATATTTGAAAGAATAATTTGCCGTTTAGTAGTTTGTACTGATATAGTGGTTGCAAATGAATTTGAAAACTCTTTAATTAATTTACATGATAAGAAAGGGTTTGTAACGATTGTTGCGGTATATATTGGAACTCCCGGTATATTTGCATAATATATTTTTGAACGCATATTAAAGATTACTTCATTATTTATACTATATGGTTCTTGAACTATAATCATATCATATTTTTCTTTAGAAATAAATTCCCTTATTTCATTATTAACCAAATTGCTTTTCCGCGTGTTTTGTTGTAGAATTTTTAATTTGAACATTGACAAAAAAACAAAACAAGAATAAGTCTATTCTAATCCAAAGTAACAATATCATGATCTAAATCTGCATAACATGTTCTTTGTATCTCATATTTCATTTGTTGAAGGAACACAGGACATAATTTGTCATTAGAACGATGATTATTGCTATTCCTATATTTAGGATGTGTAGAGCAATTTATGCACTTGGGCAAGGATTGACAGTTAACATGTTGGTCATTGTCTCCGCAATTTTTACATTTTATGATGTTACATGAATTTTTACTATGACCATAACTAAAACAGTTTTGACATTGACGTACAAGCACCTTATCCTTCATATATGTAACCTGTATGTCTGTATATATACGTTGTAATTTCTTCATAATTTGGTATGTAGCCGGGGAAATGCGGAGAACAACATCCTGTACATCAGTATTTGATCTCATAGCGAACAGAACCTTTATCTTCTTCTCTCGACCTTCTAACTCTGGGTTCATATTGCATAAAATCGAAGGCAATTCCTTAATATCTGTAGATTTAGTAATTGACTTAAGAACAATTGTAGGATCTAGTGGTTTTGGTGCATAAATTAATGCTTTTTGATTTACCTCATCAATCTTTTTAAACTCTTCAATCAATGTATTCAAATCTTCACCTGAATCAACTTTAAGTATTACGCCAGATTTTGATTTTATTATTTTATTTATTTTGACTTTAGATCTATCATTTCTCATCTTTTTAATACCATTATTTACTTCGCCTAATACTTCAGCCGGGGAAACATTTAACTTGGATTTAAATATTATTGTTTTATCCGTTACGTTTTGATTTTGCATAACTATTTTATCGTCTTCACTAGTAACTCTCGTAGCTTGAGCATATGACCTATTATAAAATTGACTTGAAGGAGATATTTTCTTTATTGATTCGTCCAGATTTCCAAGTCTATCACAAATAGAGCCATTGATTACAGCGATATCTCCCATTGTATCCATCAATATATTCAATTGCTTTAGCAAACCCTGTACAATTGTAAGATCATTTTGATTTATGCTTTTATTTGTAGATGAGTACTTTGATTTTAATGTGTCAGCAATTTGTTCCGAGATGATCTTATGCTGAATCCTACATTCCTCAGTACGTTTTTCAATTTTATCGACCATATTGTTCTAACAAGCGGCAAGCGGTCGCGCCGCGCCGTCTGCTGATATGCAAATCAGCTGTATATAAAATGTTTAAGTATACTTAAGAGTTGGTTATTATATTTATAATAATATAAAAAAGTAAGGTATAAAAGATTTTAAATTTCAAAAACAACTCTAAAAACAAATTGAAGTAATATTTACCGGAATTCGCGGAGCGCTGCAAGAACACGTCCGCCCGACGATAAATATGCAAATTTTCAGCGTTGTTACCGAAATGTCATACATTATTAATTTATTTGGATTAGGTCTTATTTTCTTGTAGCTATAATCTATAATCCAAATTGTGCTTTATCAAATATACTTGTCTAAAATAGTTTAAATTTTTAATAGCAGATGGAGCGATAACAGATGCATCATGTTAGTGTCAGAAGTATCTATATTGAATTCGAATCAATACTGAATTAAAACTAGAGAAGAAATCCAAATATGAAAATCCGACCGAAGAAAAACAACATAAAATATTTGTTTTTCTAACACTACGGTACTGGTCGTAAATTTAAAGCGTCAATCTCAAAAGCAGGACACCTAAAGAACAATCATCTATTACTGAAATATAATTCTCTACCTTTCATTTCAACATCTAGTCTGTAGAAACTTGGAATTCGAACATCCCAAAGACGTCTGAAAACTGTGCGGGAAGTCAGAATAACATATGCAATTGTATGAATATGCAAATATTATTTACATTTCCAACCTGTTCTATGTATTGTAGATTGATTTTGTTTCCCCTTTTATAAGGACGTTCTCACGTAAATAAACATTTTTATTTGAATAATCAAGAAGTAAGTAAAATAAATAACTATATACATTGTTGATAGAGAAAAAACCACTGAGAGTCTTCTTGTCATCTTTTTCATTTTTTTAACGCTATTATCAACTTTTCTGCTGAACTGTAAAACAATTGTACAAGTTGACAAAACTCTCATTGTTCAATGAACAAGATAAAATATTGTAAAACGACATTTGACACTTTGACAAACGACACTTGCGGGACAATTTTCAAATGTAGTTTTACAATCACAAGCCGCGTTATATTACATTGTATTATAAATTACTTTATATATAATATTTACGAACGGAAAAATATGTACAGGGTAGTCTAGTGGACATGGCATCTGCCCGGTAAGCGGAACACTGTGGGTTCGATTCCCATCCCGGGATAATTTTCAAATGTCGTTTTACAATCACAAGCCGCATTATATTATATTGTATAATAAAGTCTTATAAATCTTTGACTTTTCACGTTAATATAAAACTGCCAATTTATGTCTTTCCCCTCATGAAGCCAGGAGTACTGAAGACCCCACTATTGATACCCTCTTTTCAATTTACTATCCTTATAGCTCAAATTTTAAGCAACACTTTGAATGTAGATTATACGAATATTATAAGACTATAAGACAAGATGGAAATTTTTCCGGGAGGAAATTGATCTAAAGAGACAAGGGTCGCCTCTCCCGTCAAAATAGACGTCTAAAACCAGACGCCATTTATTGACCGTCGCCGCAACTAGCGGCCTCGGGTCGGCGACAAACACCTCTTTGGCAGATTGTCAAGATTCCATTAGATCCCGTGTGGATCTCATGGAATAAAGTCCACCCTAGACTGACGAGGGCCATTAGCCCGAAATCATGGTCTCTAGGTGGACGCTTTTCAGTTTGCCAAAGCTGGTGTTGTGGCTTTGTCACCGACCCGAGGCCGTTAGTTGCGGCGACGGTCAATAGATGGCGTCTGGTTTTAGACGTCTATTTTGACGGGAGAGGCGACCCTTGTCTCTTTAGACTATAGGACAAGACATTAATAAAGTATCCTTTGATGTCAAGATTATTTATATTTACTTCTGGGTGGACGAGGAGAAGATGAAATTCAAGAAAGGATATCTCAGTGTAGTCTGCATTGCTTATAGACTTCAAAGGGAAAGACACAAATCGGCAATTTCATATGCAAATCGAATAATTGAGACAACGACAATCTCCCTATTAACTATAGAAAGAAGAAACATAAGTCAGGGAGAAGAGATTTTTTATATAAGATGATGATGGTACAAGCTTTCTGGCAAAACGCCCTTTTACAGGTATAAAAATATTTTCAGAATATTTCTTACAGAATTCTGAGTGACCATTGAAGAAAATCACTTGCAAGATTATATTAAAGTTTTTTTTTTTTGCTTATCCCCCTAGTACACGTGGTACAGGCCATGATAATCATGGTGGGTAGTTAGCGACTGCTTTTTACTGTAAGCGCACCACATGTCTACACATGTGAAAGCAGTTCGACTTTGCACTTACAAATGTGCCAGAGCCCCGTTTGGTTACTTGCACTCGCTGGTGGGGTTGGACTTTTGCAAGAATCGGGGAGCCATTGGAGCATTTTTTTTTTTTTTAAACAGAAAAAAGTGTCCAATGCGGGGATCGAACCCGGGTCGTAGTGGTCGTAAACCAAACGGTTTAACCAGCCTTCCACCGACCCATTAAAGTTAATTATAGAATTATGGTTGATTAAAACCTCCGATATACAAGACATCGTTTTGAATGAATCAATTTAAATCTCCTTTAGATATCTGATATCAGAATATAAAACGTTTATGGAGATAAGTATCTTTATTTTGATCTTCTCAAGCTTTCGGGCTTGTCCGCCCCAAGACATCGTTTTAAAGAGATTTTTAAATCTTTTAAAGATATATTTAAATAGAACCACTTCTATAGTAGATTCTGCTTGGCGAGCTTTCAAGCCCAAAAATTCTTCTTTAAAAGTTGCCTTAGAACAAACTCAATATACTGATATATTTCATCTTATGCATACATATACTTACGAACTACAAGAAACATATTTGCTACTATATATTTACATATAAGCCTTTGACTATGTGCAATGTAATATTTGCATATATGATCTATGAGGTATATATATTTTTTATTACATCGATACAGTAATTATTTTGGAAATATATTACATCGCATGGGTGCTATGACTTTATATCCAGTTCCAATATAGTGCGACATGATGACGGAATTTTCTGTGAAATCCGGGCTGTTTGACCACAGGACCCGCTAGCCCCGCCCTATAAGAGACAAGACATTAATAAAGGATCCTTTGATGTCAAGATTATTTATTTACTTCTGGGTGGACGAGGCTACCGAGAGGGGCGTGGCCAAAGTTGACGTATCATCCTGTGCCAGCTCTAATTAAATTTGCATATATCTCCGTATTTTTATTCCTTCAATATTTGATCATCCGAGGGAGGTAGTCATCTTGTAATAGGAACATTCACATATTTGTTCTGTCTTCATTTCTTGCCACGATCTGCCTTAAATATCCTTCACCCGGGCAGTTTGAGGACAATTGTAGAAGTGTTTTTTTACATGCAACTCTTTCTTTTTCATTTTTAAAAATTACTGAATGAAAAAAATCTTTGTATAATATCCACAGAGAGTTCAATCTTGATACCTAAGCGGTATTTTTTCGGATTATTCATTTTAGTTAATTAATTTTGCTTAAAACTTTCACAAATTATTCGTTCAGAGCTCATTGCTGGTTAGGAAAGTTTGATTAAAAATATATATATACCAATATATTAACAGGTTTTTTATTTATTTAATTCTCGAAGTTTCAAAGAATTCATCCTCAAGGTGGTGAGAGAAGAGGTCACCCGAACGTCTGGAATTAAATAAATTATATAAACGGTTGTAATGTAAATGATCATTCGCGTTTTTCTCCTTCTCCGCTATTGTATTAATCTGAAAGAAAAACTTCTATCAATGTTTTTTTATTATTATTATTATCATTTAACTACACTCGTGGACAAAACTTAAGGAAGTGGAAAGCCTATCGGAGAAGGCCGTGGAAAATCTCAGAAGAACCGAAACCAGTATATATTTCGGAAAAGGATGAAAACAGAAGAAGGCCCATAAAGGGATATATCCAAGAGGAAGTACAACGAAATAAGAGTTTGTTCCATAAAAAAAGAACCAAACGATAATTCAGGAAAGAGCGTAACCAATAGACATTTCAGAAATGAAATAAACATTCAGACTAAGATTGGAAATAAAAAATATTTTAGGAAGGAATGGAAACATTGGATAGCTCAAAGGAAACCAAGAGACAGTTCAGGAAAGACTGTAACCAATAGACATTTCAGAATTTAAATAAACATGCAGGCTAAGAAAGGATAAAAAAAGACCTTTTAGAAAAGAATTGAAACAATGGATAGTTCAAAGAGGAAACTAAGAGACAGTTTAGGAAACCAAGAGTTTAGGGAGTAACGCAACAAGAGACACTTCAGTACGGACGCAGCCTACAGAGACTCTGCAGTTCTCACAGTGAACTAAACCTCAGGCGGTGTCAGGTTTGCAGCTCCACGCAGTGAAGCCTGGATCCCTTCAGACAGGCGAGCTGAATCTGGCTCGCGTTGTCCAGCAGACCAACATTGCCTTCGGAGACTGCCAGCGCCAGGAATGCCTCTGGGAAGCTCGTTCTCCCACACAATACAGACGGCCGATGATGGTCTTGGGTGGAACATAGCCGTGATTCCGTCAGGTAGGAGACCTGGGAGAATATCACATTCCTTGAGGTGATTGTGCAGCCCAGAACACCGATTCGGACGTCCAGAGGAGATTTCGTCCGATACTTCCAGGAACCGCACCATAAGTCGAAGCTCTTGCTGAAGTTGACATCCACCCCAGATGCCATTCAGAACTCTTCGAAGAGCAGAGGAACGAGCTCCAACTGAGCGTGGTCCCTAATGAAGAGTACGATGTCATCCGCTTAGGCGACCACGCAACCGTGACCCAGGATCCCCTCGAGGCAGCGCAGAAGATGCCCAACTCTGATCCCGTTTAGAATCTAGAGCGCTCTGATTCAGTAAAAATAGATACAGTTCGGGAAGGAACGGGACAAGAGACAGTTCGGGAAGGAATGGAACAAGAAACAGTTTAGGAAGGAACGGAACAAGAAACAGTTTAGGAAGGAACGGAACAAGAGACCATTTAGTAAACAAAGAGACAGTTCGGAAAGAAACTGAACAAGAGATAGGTCAGGAAAACGGTACCAGATACAGTTCAGCCAATAAGTGACAGTTCGGGAAGGAACGGAACAAGAACAGGAAAGAATAGAACAAGAGACAGGTCAGGAAGGAACGAAACAAGATACCGTTTTGTAAACAAAGAGACAGCTCGGAAAGTGACGGAACAAGACACAGGTCAGCCAATAAGTAACAGTTATGGAAGGAACGGAACAAGAACAGGAAATAATTGAAAAAGAGCAGGAACGAACGGAACAAGAGACAGTTCAGGAAGGAACGGTACAAGATCAGGAACGAACGGAACAATAGCAGGAAGCGACAGTTCAAGAACTGACCCAGATCCACGCGGTCGATAGGGCGGGGCGGGCCACGCCTGAGTGCAGCCCATCATCTATGCCGTCTACGTCACGTCTCTCCAAGTATCATCTCATACATCACCTCGCACATCATTGCTGCACACACGGGGCCACACTACTATTAACACACACATCAACACTACTGTAAACATACATCACCTTACACATCAACACTGAACACATGGCCACTATATGTAAACACACATCAACACTACTGTAAACATACATCACCTTACACATCAACACTGAACACATGGCCACTATATGTAAACACACATCAACACTACTGTAAACAGTAAGCTACTGTAAACTGTAACAGTAAACAATATTTCATACTACAGTAGTGTAGGTATCTGAATTTTTCAGGCTTTTACATTCATTGAGGGGAACCCTGGCGTCTCCTTTGCCGAGACGGACGCCCTTGGTCTCGGGCGGGAGGAAGTCCAGAACCTACTATCCTCGAAGACCAGGGCGCGAAGGCAGGGACCCCTCCTGTCACCTCCGCAGATGGATGCTCTCACCGGCCTCATTGGCCAACTCTTAACCCTGAAGCCCGGGGGAACAACCAACATCTATAAAATACTCGGGCAGGTTAAAGCGGAGCTGAGGTCCACACCAGCTGCAGTGCCTCCAACACCCCCACTGCCTGCGCCTCGGCCTGCTGAGACGGCGCCGCCCGTTCCTCAAGGGGAGGAGTCAGCACCAGCTGAAGTGGCATATCCGCCTCCACTGCCAATCAAGATGACAGATGAGGCCCGTAAGAAGTGGCTCCTCGACCTGTTCAAGGAATTGAACTGTAGGACCTTCCTGGCACCCTTACTGGGTTGGACCAGAGCGGAACAAATCATTCATGCGGCTCTGCATTCCGGAGAAAAACGGAATGATATTCTCAACGCACATCCAAACCAAAGGAGCATCCTTGCGAATTTCTTGGGCTCTGTCATCGAGCGTGCTCGAGGCGGTGATCAATCTACTCTCGACCAATTGTTGGACTTTAGGTCAATCTTGTGCCGCTCATTGTAAATAATTGTTAATTTTTTTCCCCCACTGACTTGGGTGTACCATTGACTGATTAGTCAATAAAGGCTGTTTTATTGTCCTTGTCCTGCTGTAAACATACATCACCTTACACATCAACACTGAACACATGGCCACTATATGTAAATACACATCAACACTACTGTAAACACGCATCACCTTACACATCAACACTGAACACATGGCCACTATATGTAAATACACATCAACACTACTGTAAACACGCATCACCTTACACATCAACACTGAACACATGGCCACTATATGTAAACACACATCAACTCTACTGTAAACATACATCACCTTACACATCAACACTGAACACATGGCCACTATATGTAAACACACATCAACACTACTGTAAACACGCATCACCTTACACATCAACACTGAACACATGGCCACTATATGTAAACACACATCAACACTACTGTAAACATACATCACCTTACACATCAACACTGAACACATGTCCACTATATGTAAACACACATCAACACTACTGTAAACATACATCAACACTACTGTAAACATACATCACCTTACACATCAACACTGAACACATGGCCACTATATGTAAACACACATCAACACTACTGTAAACATACATCACCTTACACATCAACACTGAACACATGGCCACTATATGTAAACACACATCAACACTACTGTAAACACGCATCACCTTACACATCAACACTGAACACATGGCCACTATATGTAAACACACATCAACACTACTGTAAACACGCATCACCTTGCACATCAACACTGAACACATGGCCACTATATGTAAACACACATCAACACTACTGTAAACACGCATCACCTTACACATCAACACTGAACACATGGCCACTATATGTAAACACACATCAACACTACTCTAAACATACATCACCTTACACATCAACACTGAACACATGGCCACTATATGTAAACACACATCAACACTACTGTAAACATACATCACCTTACACATAAACAGGCATCAACAATACTGTAAACATACATCACCATACACATGAACAATACTGCAAACACATAACCTTACACATCAACACTGAACACATAGCCACTACTATTAACACACTACTGTAAACATACATCCACAATACACTAAACATACATCACCTTACATATATCAACACTCTACACACAGCCACTACAATAGGACTTCTTAGTATCTTACCTAAGATTCTCCAGGAAGATATTGTTCAAGAGAAGGAAAAATAAATCCTTACATCCGTCAGATTGAAGTAAATGACGAGGGGATGTTAAATAAAAGATAATTGATCATAACAATCGTAACTAAGATAACAATAAGGTGCGGAATAACTGGGAGTGTCGGTGTACATCCCTACTCTCAGAGAGAACCCGGGCATTGTCTTAGCCAAGCCTTGACACATCTCTGACTTCCCATCATTACTATTAATATTGTAACGTGAACGACAAGGCCAAGATACCAGAGTAAAGTCGGGGAAAGAGGGGTGGACTCTAGCGGCCCCCGCTGCCATGTGGCAGGCGCTAAAAGCAGCATTCCTGTGTGGGGGAGGACAGAGTCTGGTTACATCTGCTGGGAGAAGAGGACGTGGCGATTTGCCTCCGGGCATGTGGATGATCCTGTAAAGCGGTGCCGGGAGAGCCTGACATCGGAGCGGCCTACAAGGCGGTGTAAGTCCAGGCTGTCTTTGAATAGTGTGGAGCGGGAAGCTCCACAAGAGTGACATACGCGACGCCAAGGATTCTTCTGACGGGGAGGTTGAAGGCAAGTCCCACTGTTTTATTCCTTCTGTTGAGTGAGATACAATAAAACGCTAGCTTTAGCTGCAATTCCTTCGAATTCACATGTGTATCTTTGTGGCATCCTGAGTAGACAAAGTACACGAATAGCGTCTGGGTATTATGTAACAATATGATAATGATGAGAGGATGTTATTATAAATAGAATTTGATTCCTTCTTCAAGAATTATAAATCATCATTATTCAAATAAATATTTATAAATAATACTCAGGTATAGCTGACGTTCTAGGAATGTACCTTCGGGGAAAATGAACTACCAACTTGTCAGTGTCATCGCTTCACTTATTTACATATATTTCTGCATAATATTATAGAAAAAATTTTGAATTTATCAAGGTCAATAAATATCTACTACAACACTTATTTCAAATGTTTAAGCGACCCTTGCGCTCTGTCACCCTTTTCAAGAAAAACTAATGATGTTTACTTTTTGCCAATATATGATGATATTTAAAAAGGGAAACGCGCAATACGTTGATATTTACAATACAGTGAAATATACATATATGTTACAAGCTAAAACAAATACAGGAGAACCTTCCTGTAAAGGACACCTAGTTACAGATCCATAGTGTCGTTTAGGAAAATATGTCCTCTTACCGGAGAGTTTCTGAATAGTAAAAATGGTCATTTGGGGATGGAAACTGTCCTTTATAGAGAGGTATCCTCTATCGTGAGTATCCTCTCATGGAGGTTCTACTGTATAAGGTGAGGAATTTTTACCAAAATATCTTTAAAATTAAATTGAAGGTTTCGAGATATGTAGATAAAACTTATATTAATATTGAATTATTAAATGTTTTTCAAAAATATATCTTATTGAGAATCTTTAGCGTCTCTCTCCTTTTCTCAACCTATTAATACAATTAAAATTTTAGCTACAGAGGTTGTGAAAGAACAAGTCCGAAAGTTCCCAAAATGGTGCATAATTTCTTACCTCTATTTTGGTTGAAGAATGATCCTTTCTTCTTAGAGATATTCATTTTTTCCCGATATTTTCATATTAGAACCTTACTACGAAAGATATATTCTACAATATAAGTCGGTGGACGAGTGGGTAACCCCTCGATTCCCGACAGTCATGAACCGGGATTGAATCCCGCGTTAAAATTTGTTTAATATGTGAATAACCTTCACATATTATTCATTGTTCAATTATCATGAACTAGGTTGCTCTTGCTGAGCGGTACCTATTTATGTGAATTTGAACCAGGATATATTCTACAGGGACACCTATACAATGACTAAAAGGAATCTGGTTTTAAAATCTTGGAAGATATCGAAGCCTGTTAATATGGCTTTTCATTATATAGGGGAAAAAAATCCTTAACCATGGTAAAATAATTCAGTTCAAGAATTCTATTTGTACCAAAAGTGGTACCTCTCCCGTAGGATGCTATGAAATCAAAACAAACATTGGAATGATGAGGGTCATAGCACGAAATTATGGTATACAGGTTGTTAGCTTAAATATATACATTCATAGACAAACCTAAAAGAAGTTTTACCTTTTAGCATGTATATCGGGATTCCGATAATAACTCTGAAAGATATTACAATGACCTTTATTGAAGAAAGACGAGATAAACAAGTGTGAACAAAATTGCCTCTGTCTCCTTAAAAAAAAAAAAGAAGAAGAAGACAGTCAATATCAAATACTTTTCACTTTCTTAAATTTGTTTCATGAGGATATATGCTCACTAGTGGCTGATAATATGGTATTTATATTATATATTTTTATATTCTCTTTTCAAAAAATTAGGTATCATAAATCAGCTATATTTACAATATACACAAAGGCGTTTATTACGACAAAGAAGCCCTAAAGCTTGAGATTACATTAATAAAAAAGAAACTCATCTTCAGAAATATGATATACTAGACGAATGACCCGGCTTCGCCCGAGAATAATTCCCCCGAGTGCAATTTCCTCCATACTGAAGGTATACCAATAATAATAGTAGAAGTGCCATAGCATTCCAATACAGAAGTAACGCATAAACTACAGGCAAAAAGTGTGTGTGATGACAAAATAATAAAAAATAGGTTTATAAAAGAGTTAATCCAAAATACTGGCATGTAAATAAAAGAGCACATGGAAATTAGGCAAACATATGTGTTTGCTAATGACTGCGACTTCATTTAAAACTATTTTTTAAGAGATAAAAAAACAAAGGCCAGAACAAAAATTCATAAAAAATACGAAAGCCTCATTTACATACAGTAGCGCTAATTTTGTGAAGTTTTTTTTTTATTTGCATTGTGTGCACTTACCGTAACTTAGTTAGTTATATACATTTTTCTCTCAATACTCAATACTTTTTTTTAAAAAAGTGACGCTCGTATAAAAATATGTTTTTAAAAAAGTATGCAAGCAACTTGAAAAAAAAAAACAGAACGCTCATTGGTCGCTTTATTGTCCTGGTGTTGTTACTTCGTGTTACGCAAACTTTGACTTTAATCATCATCGATGCTGACGTCACTACTAATACGTCACACTTCTACGCTTCAACCTTTATGTTTTGATTCTTTGCTCGCTTGTTTACAACAATTGTATTGGAACAAGTCGTTCCTTAAATAAATATATATTAATTTATATCTAAAGGGATGTCCTCGTAACTACAACATACGTGAGTACAAAACAACTTGAAATCCTTAAAAAGAAACATCGTATTTTTGCTAATCCTATATCAATTTGGTAGCAGAGCGTGGTTTGGGCGCGCGAATTGGACTAACCGCCAATTTAGAAAGAAAAAGTTGAATGAAAATGGATACACATAACTTTGCAAAAATCCAACAGTTAACAGAAAACAACTATACAACGTGGTCCATGAAAATGGAAGCAATTCTAGATTCAAAAGATCTCTTCGAGGGCGTAATTGTTAATGACGAGCCAGACTTTACAAAAATAAACTAGAATATGATATTTGGAAGAAAAAGAATCGGGAAGCATACAGCCTAATAATATTGTCACTTTTGGATGACCTAACAATCATCTTTCGAGGCGATAAAAAGGCCAAAAGAATTTGGTACGACATAAAGAAAAGGTTTGAAGGATCTCTAGAAAATAAAAGGATAGATCTAATGTTGGATCTAGCCAGACTAAAATTGAACCCAAATGAAAATGTTAACATGTATATTGTACGAGCACAGAAACTGGCACAAGAGATCACCCAGCTAGGAAAGACTAACAGAAAGAGAACTTGTACGATACATTGTTGAAGGACTCACACCTAACTTTGACACGATCACAGCAGCACTGTCAATAAACAGAGAAATCTCCTTACCAGACTTGAGATAAACTCTACTGGATTTCGAGAAGAGAAGACAGGACAGAAGCAAAAATCATGAAAATGCTTTCAGATCATCAGGCAATCAATTCAAAGAAAAGTCGTGCTTCATTTGCAAAAGAAAAGAACATTTCAAGAAAGACTGTTGGTTCAACCCTAACAACAAAGGAAATCAAAAGAATACAACAAACAAAAATAACATGGTCAGTACAAAGAACTACCATAAAGGACCAAAACAAAACAAAGACACGGCCAGATCAGCAATTCGAGAACGAACGGAGGAACCATCCCAACGAAGAAACTCCACTTCAGAATACGCACTACATGTAATCACAAGGGAGGAACGCCCGACGACTCAGGACGTGTGGATAATTAATTCTGCGTGCACAAGCCACATGACTTCCCATGGTGAATGGATCGAGCACAAGACGGAGGAGAGAAGAAGCATACAAGTGGCGGAAGAAGGGAGACACATCGAATCTGCCTCATCAGGATCAATCCAAGCTACTGTACAAGGTAAGGACAAACTTAACAACGCTGTAACCCTGCATAATGTCCTCCATGTACCACACCTGAAAGGAAATCTAATGTCCATTCCAAGCGTGGTAAGAAGAGGGAACTCTGTTCTTTTGAATTCTGAAGGAGCATACATATACTCTTCTGATGACAAGCTAATAGGAACAGGCAACTTTGATGGTAACATGTACACATTGAACCTATCACGTTTACCTGAAACAACTCATGTTCCAAACGAACATTGCTTGATTTCAAAGGACAATTCTAGGACTGCATGGCACAGAAGGTTAGGACATCCTAGTGACAACAAATTAGACCTGATTTTGAAGAACAATCTTCTAAAAGGCTTGGACTCTATAAATGGTACCCTTGATCAATGTGATGCTTGCTCCTTGGGAAAAATGACCAAAGTACCCTATGTTCACACAGATAGCAATCAGGAAAGCTACCCCTTTGAAGCCATTTATGTCGATCTCTGTGGTCCAATGAGAATAAACTCCTTGGGCGGAAGTAAATATTTCTTGACCATCGTAGATGGATTTTCTAGGAGAATATTTGTAGAATTTCTCAAAGATAAACTCTCAGCAGCAGAAGTTTTGAAGAAGTTTATTGTAAAGAGAGAAAACGAGCTAAACTCAAAACTAAAACGACTGAGAACAGATAACGGAACAGAATTTATCAATAAAAACCTTGAAACCTTCATAGAATCCAAAGGAATTAAACATGAACTAACTACACCGTACACCCCAAGAAGCAATGGGAGAGTTGAAAGAGCTAACAGAACACTATTAGACAAAGGCCGAACACTTCTGGCAGACTCCCAATTACCCCTACACTTCTGGGCAGAAGCTGTGAATACAGCTGCATATCTGTACAATCTAACTCCCACAACCAATGACCCAGACACTTCCCCTATGGAAAAATGGAAAGGTAAAAAGCCATCCATCTCTCACATCATGAGATTTGGTTGTGAAGTCTTCTATAAACTCGAGAATCATCAAAGACACAAGCTAGAAGCTAAATCTAAGAGAGGAATATTTGTGGGCTATTCAAGATGCAGAAGAGCTTATCGAGTATTTGATATCACAGCAAGAGTCATTCTTTAAACCGTAGACATTCACTTCAGAGAGAACAATAATGTCATCTCGGAAGAAAAACAAAGTGATAATAATACGGACACTGACACATATTTCTTCATTCAGGAGGATGAACAACTGGACAATCATGTTCTATCAGATGTTGATATTGAAGAGCCAGCACCAGATACCATGATCAGCAGACAGACAGAGTCAAGTGGATCAGACAGACCACAAAGAACTCGAACAATACCTAAAAGATTCGATGACTACGTTCTGGCTACTACGAATGAAACCATTCAGAAAGACTATGATGAAGCCATCGCATGCGAAGACAAGAAACATTGGGAGAACGCAATGCTTGAGGAAATACAGAACATGTACTCGCATCAAGTATGGGAACTGGTACCTAGACCTGTAAACGCTAAAGTTGTCAAAAGTAAATGGGTGTTCAAAATATCTAAAGACCAAGAAAACAAAAACAAAACTTACAAAGCTAGACTTGTTGCAATGGGATACAACCAAATCCCAGGAAGAGATTACAACGAAAGTTTCAGCTCTGTAATTAAAAATGCCACCCTCAGGACTATTTTGTCAATGGCAGCAACAAAAGATTCAGTCATTAAACTATTTGATGTGAAAGCAGCCTATCTAAATGGAAACATTGAAAACACAATATATTCATGGAACAACCTGCTGGATTTGTCCAAGACAGAAACAAAGTTTGCAAACTCAACAAAAGTATTTGCGGTCTACCTCAATCCGGAATATCGTGGTATGAGAAATTCAGTCAAGTACTTCATGACTGTGGACTGGAAAAACTTAAATCTGATCCTTGCCTATTTAAATGGAAGAATGAAAACAAATACTTCTATGTAGGGATATATGTTGATGACTTTTTCACTGTCTCAGATTCTGAAGATACCTCAAACAGATTCATCAAAAAATTGAGACATCACCTGGAAATAAAGGATGTAACATGTAAAGGCATGTTTTTGGGAATCAAAATCATACATGACAAGGCGGGTATTTCGCTACAGCAAAGCCACTATGTACAACAAATATTGCAGAAATATGGAATGAAAACTTGTAAGGAAGTTCCAACACCAGGTTCCAAAGAAATCAATTTGGACAATCATATTGAAGATGACAATTGTGATCAGCACACTTACCAAGAAGCCCTTGGAATGCTAATGTTTCTAGCTGTTAACACCAGACCCGACATCGCTAGCAAACTTTCACAGTACTCCAGATAACCAAAACAGATGCACTGGACAGCAATCAAAAGAGTGATGAGATACCTACGAGGAACAATTGACCTAGGAGTGAAATTTGAAAGAGGGAAGACTGGAATCCTGAAGTCCTACACCGATGCCAGCTGGTCGACCACTCATGACGGAAAATCCTACGGCGGATATATATTGAAGCTCGGCGAAGCAACTATAGACTGGAAAAGTAGTAAACAACCACTCGTTGCCCTCTCCACAATGGAAGCGGAAATGATAGCTGCTTGTGAAAGCTGCTGTCAGATCAAGTGGGTAATAAACCTGTTACGAGAGCTGGAAGAATGGAATTTAATGGAAAAACCAACTGCGATCTATACAGACAGTCAGTCATTGATCAACTGGATCTCCAGCCCTAAACAAAGCAGTCGCTGTAGACATATCAACAGAAAGTACCACTTCTTGAGAGACTGTTATGAATCCAGAGACATCTGCCTTCTGTACAAGCCATCTCAGGACCTGGAGGCGGATATCTTCACAAAGGACCTATCCCGAGACCAGATGAAGAAACACCTGGAGAACCTCAGCATCGTGGGAATAAAGACAAAGTAAGGAGGGAATTGTTACGCAAACTTTGACTTTAATCATCATCGATGCTGACGTCACTACTATTACGTCACACTTCTACGCTTTAACCTTTATGTTTTGATTCTTTGCTTGCTTGTTTACAACAATTGTATTGGAACAAGTCGTTCCTTAAATAAATATATATTAATTTATATCTAAAGGGATGTCCTCGTAACTACAACATACGTGAGTACAAAACAACTTGAAATCCTTAAAAAGAAACATCGTATTTTTGCTAAGCCTATATCACTTCGCCTCCAAAAAAAAAGTTCTTCAAATGAAAAAAAATAAATAGCCAAAAATACTAATCAAAATGTAGCCGAAAATTTTCCTCAGATTTATAAAAGGCGACATGCAAAATTTGGTACCAATTGGTTCAGTAGTTTTTGAGTTTATCGCGAAACAGACAGACATTGACTTTTATATATAAGAAGATTAATTTAATCTATAATTAGGAGATTTAAAAAAAAGTAAATATACAAATCTCTCTCTGGAAGTAACAATTGGTGAGGACAAAAGTCGCCAAAATTCTGAGTGGGTCCTCACACCACGCATAAATGAAACTCATATCCAATCAGAATGGCGATATTGAAAAAATAACACAACTGATACATTCCAAAGTTTCTTTCTATAAAATACTCTAAAGTATTTTCTCCCCAATTTACATATACAATTTATTAAAAATAATGCGATTTTTAAAAGCCTTTTGAAAAGTTTTCTATACTGGATGGATTTGAGATGTTCATGTAATTTTAATGACAAACTTCAAGAAATCTAGTGAAAAAATAGTATAAAAGTGTAATTTATTTATTATCATTTACAAAGCACGCGATATCCGCCTTGGATATTTGCATGCATACACAAGTTTGGGAGCTTATTTACAGTAATTATTAATAGGAAATTAGTTATTATAATAGAAATTATTAACATATTTGTCAGTTAGTTAACGATTTAATTACCCTATAATGAATATTAGTGAACATCACATAAGTGTAATTGCACAGGGATTAAGTTGATAAATAAAAAAGAAGCATCTCCTAATTGTATAAATATAATTAGCTGATGACTAGCGCCATCTGTCGGAATAAATGATTTTCAATTATTCCAGAATTACCCAAATACTCTTCCTTGATTAATCAAGAAAAGCTAACCACGTAAGCGTTTCAGGCTATTAACTTCCATCAACCAGTGCAAGCTCTACCTCAAAGACTATAAAAGCCGATCTTCAAGGTTTCCTGAAAAAAATCGTGAAATGGGTATTTAAGGCCATAAGGGCATGAAAACGCCAAAATATATGAAAAAATAGTACAACAGTGAAATTATTCTGGGATTACATTGAATATGGCATGAAAATGGCGCAGGTCTCGCTCTCTTTGCGCAACTGAACACCTGCCCTAAAAGGCATCAATGGCGGGGAGATCTGGCTCTGTCTTACTCTTGGTCCATAGCGAACTCCCCTTTTATCAAATTACTTAATAGGCTTGAATAGAGGAAAGAAGTGCTTTACCTCACGTGAATGCAACTCTATATATCTTAACAATATTTATAATCGCTTGTCCACTTTTGCTAAAATATTTATGCTATAATGCAATTATTGGATATAAAATAAATATTAATATTATATTTCATAAACATGGGTTCTTGGAGCGATATATTAACATGTTTATATTTAAGACTTTATTTATAAAAAATATTAGATATATCTTTACTACAAGTGCTTTGATTTCTTAAAAAGATTAAATGTCTCTACGAATATTAACCTTTATTGCAAAGCTGTTTCTGTGTTTGGGTACATCGAATAACAAATGTTACGTAAACAAAAGAATGACTCAATTTCTTAACTAGTAAGAAAGCTAAGAAAGTAATCAATAAACTTTATTTTTATATTAATGTTTTTATAGCTAAATATCTAATAAAATGAGCAATGTTAAAAATTGAAGACCTTAAATTCATCTTACTAAATAGGTACGGCCATTTATTGCAATATCCTTGAGGTTGAATTCAACTACAACTACCAATTCTTTGCATAAAATCATAATGCATAATACATATAGAATATTTTAACTTAAACAAAGCGATTAAATCTATAGGTAATGCGCATATTTTCTTTTAACATACAATATGCATTTGATTTTTCCATTTAACTCAAATCATTGACTTAGAATATGCGTTCCAATCTCTAATAACATTTTAAAGTCATTTAAAAATGACAATATATTATATTTTTCGTACATTTTACTTCTAAAAATATTTTAATTAAATAAATGTTGTACATATTTTTAAATATCACTTTAGCAAATGTTAAGTCACTCTAGTAGAAAAAAAGCATACTAATTTTAATTGTCATTAAAATTCATATACACTTTTAAAAAATAGATTGCATTGCTAAAAGATATGCATTATTGAAATACCTTTTTAAATAATCTTAAAAGCCTAAATTATATGTTCAGTATCCTTTTAAATATGTTAATGTTATCTTTTGGTGAGTAGTCGGCCATTTAAAAACTGTCATGATTCCCTTTGCATTTTTATATTGCTTTTTCTTTATATATAATTTACATTTTTATAATATTTTTGAAATAATTTATTATTTTCTATATTAAATAACTATTTGGGCATTTATTTTATTATAATTTTATTTCATATTTTTAAAGATGCACTTATATTTGTCTAAAAGAATCTTGTATGTCATATTGACATCTTGACATGTATGCAGGTTCATAACAAGTGTATATAATTAAAAAAGTTTTTTTTTAATCCAAATAATAAAAATAAATACTTTTAAAAATCTAAATTTTAGCTATGAGGAAGATTTTTAGCCTAGTTTAACAAAATGTAAACAAAGAGCATCATTGTGTATAATTTTCACATCATTTTTAAAAATATTACCTTATGTAATTAAATATAAATATTTTAAAGTTAAATAATAGCATATTTAATAAACAAGTAAAAATTTGATTTTTTTTAATTAAAAAAAAAAAAAATCTTGTTGACATATTTGTATTTTATATGAATATACATTTTAAATTTAATTTTATCTATATAAAACTTTGTAAAACTTTATTTTACATGAATCCTTATTGTGCAATATATTTATAAACAAGTTTAATTTTTGCCAATATTCCCTAAGATGTGGTTATTAAACTTTAGAATATCTTGGAACTAATGCCACGTTTATCAATATGCAAGATTAGGTTAGATTTAGATAGGTTGATTTGGTTAGTTTTTTTTTACTGCGTTGATAAACATAATGCATTATTATAATGCCTATTTAAAGGGAGAGGTGTCTCTTTAATATATATGTTTGAAAATTTAACAATCTATTTTTGAACTCCGCCTTTGCCGGTCCCAAGCCCGGATGAAAAAGGAGGAGGGGGAGCAGTAACAAGCTCACTAAAAAACCTGGGCTCAGCTGGCCCGGCTGATAGTACCCTGTAAGAGCTCCTGATCCAGGGATACAGGATGAGCAGCGTTTGTACTCCATGTTAGGAGCGGCTGCACATGGCGTCTGTTCCTCATGTCAGAGGCGGCCATTTCTTTTGGAGCTAAGTCGGCCTGCCACTGTGTAGTGCTCCCAGTCTTAATGACAAAGGCATTCTACTTCACCCAGTGTGGAGATAAGAAAGAAGAAGATGACAATCTATATTTTGTTTATTTAAAAAATCCTGGAGGTTGGTGAATGAGTGATCTGAACCGTTGGTTTTCAACCGCTATGACCCAGGATCGAATCTTGCATTGGGAACTTTTTTTCAAATAAGAAACAATTCTTCAAATGCATCAGATTCTTGCAAAAGTCCAACCCCAACAGTGAAGGCAACTAACCAAACAGGTCTCTGTCACACTTGTAAATGCAAAAGTTGAACTGAGGTTTTCACATGTGTAGACATGTGGTGCACTTATAGTAAAAGCAGTCGTCAACTCCTACCCACCATGATTACCATCTACCTTCTATGATAAGGCACAATTTGGATTATGGATTATAAACACAAGATAATAAGACCAAATCCAAATAAATAAATAGTGTGTGACGTTTCACTAACAATGCTGTTACCAAAACGTCGCATACTATTTATTTATTTGGATTTGGTCTTATTACTTTGTATCAAACTTCTTCAGGGAACAAGACTATTTTTAGAGGCTCTCTTATCACTTCACATGCCTATGTAACCGCTATAAAATTCAAAACCTACACAAAATGAATAAATTTTAAAATGGTGGGGTTGGATGGACTTGTGCAAGTGCATTTATTTTAAAAATCGACTACAAACACAAGGTAATAAGACCAAATCCAAATAAATAAGTAATGTGTGACGTTTCTGTAACAGCGTTGTTATCATCTTCAGACAAAAGTACTGAAACAACAGTACATTCAGTACTTTTGTCTGAAGATGGTAACAACGCTGTTACAGAAACGTCGCACACTATTTATTTATTTGGATTTGGTCTTATTACCTTGTGTTTGTAATCTATAATCCAAATTGTGCCTTATCAAAATCGACTACTTAAATTCGAAATTCCAACCTGGTTTCAAGTTGACAAATACCAACACCTTATTCCCTGCTGCCCGATAGTAGCAAATACTGAAAATGTCAGAGATTCCATTGTTGATAATATACATTTAGTTATATTAGTGGTATAATTGTTAAAGTCTTCATAAAATTTTTAATATTTATTAACACCAAGTGTCTGTTTTTGTTGTAAAAAAATAAGTAAGCAACACACCTTCAAGCAAAAATATACTGGCTTATAAAAGTTTTGCAAGAAAATATGTTCATTGCTTATTTTTTATTCTAAGTTTTTCCCAATACTTTTAAACACAAGGTAATAAGGCCAAATCTGAATAAATAAATAGTGTGTGACGTTTCGGTAACCGCTGTTACTGAGACGTCGCACACTATTTATTTGGTCTTATTACCTTGTGTTTATAATCTATAATCCAAATTGTACCTTTTCATCTAAATATATTTAGCATCATCCTTATTGTGGCGTTATAATTTGTTTATAGATAAGAATGACCAGGTAATAATAATATCATTTTATTCACAATCGAACTTTGTGGCCCACTGTACATATTACATCCCAAACATGACACCAGCCATCTCGGTGACCGTTAAACCAGTGAGTTCCTTTAATTGGTCCACGTGTCGGCCACCGTTTAGTTATGTGTCGCCCAGATATCTTTCCGGTCAGTATGGTGTACTTCAATGACCAGGTACTAGGACCAAATTGATAAATGAGTAAATTTGATGTTTCTGCATGGACACCATCTTACAGACACCATATACAGTATTGATAAGGCACACAATTTGGATTATTAATATATATAGTCACGACCGTCTGTCGTGACGGATAATATACAGTTATCATCGGCATGCGTTCTTAATTCTGTCACTGTTTGCTTTTGGTTCAGTGGTAGAATGCTCGCCTGCCACGCGGGCGCCCCGGGTTCGATTCCCGGCCGATGCATTTTTTTTTTTTTTACAATTTTTAAAACTCATTTATATATTATACAAGAATGACATCCACGGCGCCAATTTATAATTGTAATGAATAGTATTTGAATAAACGCATTTAATCGGGTGAACCCCGGGCGTTGCCCGGGTCATTCGGCTAGTAGATAATAAACACAAGGTAATAAGACCAAATAAATAAATAGTTTCAGTACTTTTGTCTGAAGATGGTAACAATGTAATTGTAGCACATTTCTTTTTGAATGATAAAGGCTTCTTTTAAATTGTCTCTTAAAATAATTTTTCTCATAATCTCTATGATAAGTCACAATTTGGATTATAGATTATAAACACAAGCTAATAAGACCAAATCCAACTAAATTAATAGTGTGTGACGTTTCGGAAACAGCGTTGTTACCATCTTCAGACAAAAGTACTGAATGACATGAATACATTCAGTACTTTTGTCTGAAGATGGTAACAACGCTGTTGCCGAAACGCCACACACTATTAATTTATTTGAATTTGGTCTTATGACCTTGTGCTCATAATCTCTAGTATCTTTGTTTCTTTTAGATTAAAATTATTATGTCCTGGGTGATTGTGCTGTATCAAGGTGACGGGTGTGTTCCAGGTTGGGGGAGGTGCAGTGATGGATTCGGTGTTGACAGAGTTTCTTGCCCAAACTGGGGCGGAGCCGGGACTGGGCCAAGACATACTGGCTGGTATGTACTGTGGTGTCTTGTCCATGGAGCAGATCAGATCCGGGTCCGTGCACTCTGATCACAATACTGGTCTTTATTTTGTTGCTCCATGGTACTGTGTTGGTTATGCTGCTGGTGGTTTATAAACTCACCCACAAAGTACCATCTTGATCTTGAAATGAGCAATCTCAGTCACACATCGACCTGTCCACTCTGTGGAAAAGAACTCTTGCAGTCTATCGGTGGTGAAGTCTTTCCCGCAGTGGACACCACCATATGTATTTATGAACATTTATCTAACACAATCTCATTTGATTTTATTTATTTAACCTTATATAATATTTTATGGACAATATAATCAAGTAGTTCAAATCTCACACATGTACACACACAAAATGTTTATTGAGACCCTAGTCTTATACAGATTCTTCATCAAGGATCTTAAAAGCAATAAATAAAATAAAACAGCAAACAAGGGGTGAAGATGATAAAGCACAATTTGGATTATAGATTATTCCAAATTTGGTCTTATTACCTTATTTATGTATAGGGGTAAAGACTGTGATGAGGCACACTTTGGATTATAGATTAGAGAAACAAGAGGTAACAAGATCAAATCCAAATTATTGAAATTTTCATGATGTTTCTGTAACAACTCTGTTTGGATTTGGTTTTGTTACCTTTTGGGCAAAGACTTTATTCTATTACAGTCTAACTTCTTCATTTCAACGTCCCAAGGGATCAGAGCTTTTGGTTGAAATAAAGTCAGTGCTGTATTGAAGTTGGTTAGACCATTTCATTGCAACATTCACTGCTAGTGGACATTTTTATTTAGGATAACCATGTATATAATTAAAACTCATCCCCAGCAGACACTATCAACAAGCCCTACAAGCTTGATACCCTAATATGATTGAGTGGAGATAAGAAAGAAGAAATATTATTTTTAGAAAAATACTTTAAATATATTTGAATTAATATGTGAATTGTGATAAAACATTGGGACTTTTAAAAAATTATTTTCAGAATGTCTCATAATTAACTTTTAGTAATGAATAAAATTGCATTAATTCCATTTTTTTGAACAAAGGAAAAAATTACAAATGCATTTGTAATCTAAATGTATATATGCAATGGGATGGCAAAATGGTTGCATCTTCACTTTCTTCTTTTACCCCATCATTTCATTCCTTAATGAATAGATCAATAAGATCCAAATTTTCTATTATTTATTTACAGCGAAATCTAAATTTTTGGTGTCGTCAAGAGAACAATAAGTCTTCTTCTTCTTTCTTATCCTCATCATGATTGGGTGAAGTAAAATGCATCTGCCTTTGTCATTAAGACTGGGAGCACTACTCAGTGACAGGCCGACTTAGCTCCAAAAGAAATGGCTGCCTCTGACATGAGGAACAGACGCCATGTGCAGCCGCTCCTAAATGGAGTACAGACTCATCCTGTATCCCTGGAGACCTTACAGGGTACTATCAGAAGAGCCAGCTGAACCCAGGTTTTTTTAGCGAGCTTGTTATTGCTCTCCTGCCTCTTTTTTTTTTTATCTGGGCTTGGGACCGGTGGAGTTAGAACAATAAGTAATTAGTTGTACAACGTACGTTGCAAAACCATTTCTACAATTTTGGTGATGAGAACTGTCCATTGTTTAGAAGTGTCAGCTGTCAGCTAATGGATGTACTGTAGCCGGGTCTCTATACAATTTTGTGACCTGTACATTCAAGGATTTAAATAGAAAGGATGAAAAAATTTATCTTCGAATTTAGATAAGAAAAGGGTAGTGAAAATCTTTTTGAACATTTCAATTTGTATAGCTATGGATATATGATTGGTTCAAATTTATCTAGGGCTATTTAAAAAGCACGTGTTACAAGGTAATAAAATTTAATGGAAAAATAAAAACATTCCCGAAATGCCCCAAATGCGATTCCCAACCAGCCAGTCCTGAACATCTATTGAATTGTATCAAATCCTCCAAAAAATACCTCTGGGAAAACCCCAGGACTATAAAAGCAAAGCTGAGACAATGGAACCTAATGGAGATCGTTTAAACGACTTGAGGAATAAGCAACAACAACAACACAAGGTAATAAGACCAATTCTAAATAAATAAACAATGTTGTTACAAAAATGTCACACACTATTTTCTTTTAAATTTAAATTTGGTCTTATTACCTTATGTTTCTTATCTAGAATCCAAATTGTATCTTTTATCACCCTTTAATACAATATCTGTATTTCGATTAGTTTTCTTTTTTTTTTTTTAAAGAAAGAAAAAAAAGGCATCTCCTGTTGGTGCAACTGAAAGTTGCTGATGGCTTATGCAATTTATTAGAATAATTATCAAATCATTGTTGATTTAATAAAAAAAAAAAAGATATATTTTAGAAAATCAGACAAATATTCTCTGGAGAAATAAAGGAAATAAAATTCTTGACGAATGTGCGCACAAAGCATGTGGTATTGTCCATGTAGGGAGGAATTAATGGATCAAACAACAGATGGCAGCCATTGTTACTGAGTGGATTGACTGACACCTGTCAGTATCTCAGACCTCATGTTCCACTGAAAGTAGTTTTTCTCCCAATGTGTATGTTTACACATATGTGTACAGTAGAATTACCTCTCTGTCTTCTTCTTCTTCCTTATCTCCACTCAAACATATTAGGGTATCACGTTGTGGCCCTTGATGGTGTCTGTTTGACAACCATCATGACTGGGTGAAGTAGAATGCCTTTGTCATTAAGACTGGGAGCACTACTCAGTGGCAGGCTGACTTAGCTCCAAAAGAAATGGCCGCCTCTAACATGAGGAACAGACACCATGTGCAGCCGCTCCTAACATGGAGTACAAACGCTGCTCATCCTGTATCCCTGGATTAGGAGCCCTTACAGGGTACTATCAGCCGGGCCAGCTGAACCCAGGTTTTTTAGTGAGCTTATTACTGCTCCCCCTCCTCCTTTTTCATCCGGGCTTGGGACCGGCAAAGGCGGAGTTATACCTCTCTGTAAATGACAACACCTAATTGCAGAGCTGAATTGTCCTTTAGGGAGAGTTACTGGAGAGTTTTGCTAACTAATAACAATCATAATTTTGATTATTAAAACTGGCCTTTGTAGAGAGGTGTTCTCTAATGGGAGTGTCCTCTCATGGAGGTTGTTCTACTGTATTTACATTAAGTCTAACTTCACCTATAACATTATCACTTGGGACCAAGGTTGATAGCCACAGATAGAATAATTGGGACTTTAGAAAATATGATATTATAACCAAGTTGCTGTTATGCTGGTGTAATGAGGTTTCACTGTATGTGAATTTGCATATACAGCATACTGTATATATTTACACATACGCACATATATTTACATACAAATATATATTGTGGCGTTTTTACAATTTTACATTTTCTAAATCATTATTTAGTTGCCTAGCTTGCTTGCTCGATATTCTCTACCTGTGGATAGTTGGGTTGATTTGTTAATAATTGTCGACTGGCCGCCGTGACGTCATCAATAAATACTTTCACATCTTCAGATATACAAAGACCTGATTTCTACCTTACAATATTTTTGAAAATAGAGCAATCCATATTTAAATCATTAGATAATAAAAAAGGCATATATTGGATCAAATAAATATTTTATCAAATCCAATATAAGCCTTTTTATTATCTAATGCAAATATATACACCTATCCCCCGATTTACACGGTACTTGTTTTGCATGTTTTCGCTTTTACACGGTTTTCCAAATAAGTTTTTTTTTTTTTATCGCACTATACTAACGAAATACTATACGAAAAAATTGTAGAGCAATTGCCATCTTCTTCTTCAACTGAAAAGAAGCCAAATTTTTTGGCAAGTCATGGCTGGTTTGAAAGATTTAAAATAAGACATTCTTTTTTTTTTTCGATTTACACGTTTTTCTCAGGAACGTATCTACCATGTAAATCGGGGGATAGGTGTATATTTCCATAGAGGTGTGTATTATGAAGTAGGTTCTGTATAAAATAACTTGATGACTAAGAGTAGGGGAGACCTAGGTAAGAGGGATTTACTGGTGTGGCAATTGACAGCTATATTTAGGCGCCGGAGGGCCGCCATGTCATGCAGCAGCCAATGACATCTCCCAATGCTGTCAACCCAGAATGTTGCAACTTGTCCCCATTCAACTCCACCCCCCCCCCCCTCTCTCTTGCAACATTAAACTTTCTCCCCAAATATGGATTACAGATAAAGAAACTTCAATGATGGCTTTTTTTTTTAAATAGTTGCACACACAAGGTAATAAGACTAAATCCAAATAAATAAATGGTGTGTGATGTTTCGGCAACAGCGTTGTTACCATCTTCAGACAAAAGTACTGAATTGTGTTTATAATCTATAATCCAAATTGTGCCTTATCAAATAGTTGCACATTAAATGTTAGAGCATATTCATGGTTTTTCATTATTTCTTTTAAAGTTCTAGATGTTTGTCCTGCATAGAAGCTAAATTCATCACATTACTATTTCTAAACCAAAAGTTTGCAAGATAAATTTTACTAATATATTCAAAAAGTATGAAAAAATAAAAATAGCATGGAAACCATATAACCCTATCTAAAACCATAACACTCAATTACCAGAAAGAGCAGGTTTAATTTATAAAGTGAAATTGGACATTAAATGTTATTGAGCTAGAATTTCAAAGTTATATAATTTCTTCATTCAAATAATAAATATGTATGCAACTTTTTACCTCTTCATTCAGTATATGCATATGTGAGATAATACCAAGCCAATAAAATCAATGAAATTTTAAGTTAAAACAATTTTTTTTAAAAGATTGTTAGTTCATTTCATCACCATTTAGTGCTATTTCCAATATGGAGGTCGACCAATTTGGAATGCCATTTCATCCTGTTCTCGACAATTATTTTCACCTATTCCCCCATCTTCTAAATCCAGACACCATTCTATTAGATTATCAAACCAATCTTTCCTTGGTCTATCTCCCTCTCTTTTAATTCTTCAATCCCTCCAGTTTGTATGTCAATAAATAATCTCCATGATGATCATCGGAGTACATGTTCTGCAAACTTCCACTTTCCTTTTAACAGCGTTGTTACCGAAACATCACACACTATTAATTTATTTGGATTAGGTCTTATATTTCTTAGTTATTTTATATATTTTTTGAATATTATTTCTTGTATCTATAATCCAAATTGTGCTTTATCATAATCTTTTGGTTAGTTGTTCCACATCTGCTCTGCAATCTTAATTTCAAAATTCCTATAGTCTTCCTCCACCTCCTATACCACTGTAGCAGAAGCATCAACAGAGCACTGGCATGGTGGTGTCTCTCTTTCCTTGTTTGGTGGATAGAGGTAAATAACCTCTACACAAATACATTAGATTGACACTCTCTTCTTCCAGCAGATTACTAGGAGACAAGAAACCAAATTGTAACCACAAGGTGTTAAGACCAAATCCAAATAATTAGTGAGCGACATTTCGGTAACAGAAAGGATGAAAGATGATGATGGCACCAACCCTGTTACTGAAACGTCACACTAATTTTTATTTATTTGGATTTGGTCTTATTACCTTGTGTTTATAATCTATAATTCAAATTGGGCCTTTATATCAAACCGAATTGTATACATTTTAAAAATCAATTTATCACAAAAATATTTTTTCTCTAGCTTGGATGCTGGTACAGTAGAACCTCCCTTTAGCAGAAACCCCGCTAGCGGATACCTCTCCACAAAAGACAGTTTTCATTTGCACAAAATGACCATTTTTACACTTTAGTAACTCTCTGGTAAGAGGACACCTCTCCCTAAAGGACACTTTGGCTCTGCAATTAGGTGTTGTCCTTTTCAGGGAGGTTCTATTGTATTACCAAACAAGCATACATGATATCAACACAAGGCCATGTCTGAATGGCTGTTGTCATGCTCTGATTAAGCAGAGATGCCTTGCTGAAGAATTGGAATGAATGAACCAAATTGGAGCAATTATAAACCTAATTAAAAAGGGGGGGACTTTTTAATTATACTTTTTTAATTGCTCCAATTCTCTTCATCTACAGTGGAATCTCATTGTAACAACCTCTCTTTTATAACAGCTACTTGGCTATGACGTCAATATTTCTAAAAGCCTTAATTTTTAGAGTATCTATTGTTTTCAACTGTAGCTATAACAGCATAACTAAACAACACTAACAAGAACAGGCCATCTCAAGCCATTGAAGATAGAGAATAACAACAAAATTTACCCCACTTGCCCAAAATGTAGCTTGGTACCTGCAGCTCCAGAACACATTTTGGCTTACATTAGATGCACTAAACAGGACCTTTGGGAGAGGCAGCTGCTTATCATAAAACAGCTCGAGGAGCATGAACCCATGGAATTTGTGTAATCTTTACACAAGGGGATAAGAAGCAACAACAGCAAGAAAATAAGACCTAATCCAAATAATTTATTAGTGTGCGACGTTTCGGCAACAACATTGTCACCATCATCAGACAAAAGAATCTTGTATTATAATCTATAATCCAAATGTGCTTTATCAAGCAACAACAACATAAAACCATGGTCCTATGTGATGTTGTTAAAGCGAGGTTGGTTCTACTCTACATTTTATATCCCAATAACTCTGCAGTATCTATGTGAGTATCTCTCAGAGGTAAAAAACCTACTTGTTATAATTTCAAAATTGCCTCTTTCATGCTTTATCATTTTGCCTGCTCATTTCGTGCTTTATCATTGCCTCTTTCATATTTATTACTTCTCTACAACACAGTTCAACTCCTTAAATTCAACAAGTTCACTTATAGTCAGTTAAAGTAATATAGAGTGATTTGTGTAATTAGAAGACCTGTTGAATTCAAGTAAGTGTAAATTAACACAAAGCAATAACATCTATACATATAAAATAAAAGGATTTAAAAGCGCGAATGTTTCTTTTATACATAAAACGAACTTCTAATTTATTCCTAACTGGCCTTGTCTTTATAGTTTGCTGAAGAGCTTTGCTCGAAGCAAATATTTGAATGTAATTCTACTGTCCTATAAGCTTATGTCCATAGTTTACTTGAAAACCACTTCTAAGATTCCATCCTTCAGTGTAGCATATAAAAGCAGAATGATCCAATACAGTATTAGAGCTCTGAGAAGCGGTCTGGTGGATTAAATTGGCGAAACCGCTGGGAGGGTTCACCACTGATGAGCCAAGCCCTCCCAATGTATATTTTCATTGAGGTAAGGACAGTAGAAGTTCGTTTTATGTATAAAAGAAACATTTGCACTTTTAAATCCTTTTATTTTATATCAAGTAAGTGTGTTGAATTATATTTGGTTGAATAAAAGAGGTTATTGGAAGAGACCAAAGAGATAGATGCGAAGAGTTTCCTTATAACGAAACTGTCTTCAGTCTCTTCCAACAATGGTATCCTGCGATTCCTTTTACGCTAAAAGAAGTTATACTGTATGTAAATATGATATAAGGTACAATTCAAATTATAGGTTAGAAATAAAAGATAGCAAGAAGTGTCATAAACATTTCAACGATTTGGATTCAGTTTTGATACCTTTTGTCAGTGTGTAAATATGTTACGTGTAAAAAAAAAAGGTGTCACCTCTCCCTTCTAAACAATGCCTTAAACCATTTCTTCAAATCTCTCTCTTCTTTGGATGTAAAGGGTGATTCAGATCAATGTATATTGTGTGGTGAAGAAATAATTATATAAATTATTTTGTTATTTAATTAATCTCAGTGCAAAATATATACAGCAGATATATAACTGTATTTGTCCTCTTTTCGCTCTCCACTTCTCCCACCCATATTTCCAAAATATTTTTCTTTTTTTTTCTCCAAATCCATATTCTTATTATAGGATTATTCAAATAATAATCTGTATATATTTACCATGTGTATATAATTTTTCTCCATTTTTACCCCTTTGTATATTTCCCACTTTCATGGGTTTCTCCGTCTTGTAACCCCAAGGAGAATCCTCTGTAAGACCTGTGTGTCTTAATAAAGGTTTTTGTGTGTGTGTGTGTGTGTATAACTCTGTATTTGTTGATATCATCATATATGTTTTCCATAGCTTTGTTGTTCAATATACTCTAGCTGTAAATAATTGGTTAGTTGATTTGTATTCTCCTAGTTGTGCTGTGTGTGTGTGATGTCATAAATAAATAATCTCTATCATTGTGATCTGTCTAGTCACATCCTTTACTATGTTGCAATATGTTTCAATGTAACACCAGCTTTGTTAACTTTGAACAAAAGCCATCAACCCATGATAAGGCACACAATTTGGATTATTACTATATATAGTCACGACCGTCTGTCGTGGCCTCTGTCACGGATAATATACAGTTATCATCATCATGCGTTCTTAATTCTGTCACCGTTTGCTTTTGGTTCAGTGGTAGAATGCTCGCCTGCCACGCGGGCGCCCCGGGTTCGATTCCCGGCCGATGCATTTTTTTTTTTTTTACAATTTTTAAAACTCATTTATATATTATACAAGAATGACATCCACGGCGCCAATTTATAATTGTAACAAATAGTATTTGAATAAAAGCATTTAATCGGGTAAAACCCGGGCGTTGTAGATTATAAACACAAGGTAATAAGACCACATCCATGATAAGGTACAGTTTGGATTATAGATTATAAACACAAGGTAATAAGACCACATCCATGATAAGGTACAATTTGGATTATAGATTATAAACACAAGGTAATAAGACAACATCCATGATAAGGTACAGTTTGGATTATAGATTATAAACACAAGGTAATTAGACCACATCCATGATAAGGCACAATTTGAATTATAGATTATAAACACAAGGTAACAAGACCACATCCATGATAAGGTACAATTTGGGTTATAGATTATAAACACAAGGTGACAAGACCACATCCATGATAAGGTACAGTTTGGATTATAGATTATAAACACAAGGTAATAAGACCACATCCATGATAAGGTACAATTTGGATTATAGATTATAAACACAAGGTAATAAGACAACATCCATGATAAGGTACAGTTTGGATTATAGATTATAAACACAAGGTAATTAGACCACATCCATGATAAGGCACAATTTGAATTATAGATTATAAACACAAGGTAACAAGACCACATCCATGATAAGGTACAATTTGGGTTATAGATTATAAACACAAGGTGACAAGACCACATCCATGATAAGGTACAGTTTGGATTATAGATTATAAACACAAGGTAATAAGACCACATCCATGATAAGGTACAATTTGGATTATAGATTATAAACACAAGGTAACAAGACCACATCCATGATAAGGTACAGTTTGGATTATTACTATATATAGTCACGACCATCTTTCCTCATCGGCCGCCTCTGTCACGGATAATATACAGTTATCATCGTCATGCGTTCTTAATTCTGTTACCGTTTGCTTTTGGTTCAGTGGTAGAATGCTCGCCTGCCACGCGGGTGCCCCGGGTTCGATTCCCGGCCGATGCATTTTTTTTTTTTTTTTTTACAATTTTTAAAACTCATTTATATATTATACAAGAATGACATCCACGGCGCCAATTTATAATTGTAACGAATAGTATTTGAATAAAAGCATTTAATCGGGTAAAACCCGGGCGTTGCCCGGGTCATTCGGCTAGTAGATTATAAACACAAGGTAATACGACCAAATCCAAATAAATAAATAGTGTGTGACGTTTCTGTAACAGCATTGTTACCGAAGTGTCGCACACTATTTATTTATTTGGATTTGGTCGTATTACCTTGTGTCCATCAACCCATATATATTGAATTTGTTTTAATGCATTTATTAAAAGGGAGAAATGCTTGTGAATACTGCCATCCCTTGTAATATAAATATGCTGTGATGGCAGCTCATGGGTGGGATCTGGAAACCTCTCTCTCAGCCTATCATTCCCTCCAGGGTGTCCCCAAGTTGGTGGTGAGGATGGATGATACTTCTCCAGGTGGGTGGATCTTTCATTCCCAGGGACTGTCATTCTCAATTCATTTACATATTGTTGCATCATGAAAACAGAAGGGAATCGACACAGTTGGCCAGATGGAAATCTGGTCACCTGCGCCCTCTAGTCTATAAAGAGGGAGCCAAAAGCTTCCCCATGTGCACTAGGTGCAAAACCGAAGAGGCCACTCCCCAACATTTACTAAATTGCATTGGAAAGGACAAAAGATCCCTGTACAGAGAACCAAGAAGAGTTCTTGAGCTTCTTTACGAGCACGACCTCCAAGATCTTGTCTAATTTCGACTAAAAGGATAAGTAAAAAAAAAAAAGATTAATTCGCCCATTTTAAAAATTATTCATAATAATATTTTCCATATATTTCAAATTTAAATTTTATATTCATTTATTTTTTATAAAAGAGATAATTATTATGAAATATTATGTACTATAAAATAATTTGTATTTTGATACACTGACTACACCACCTGCTTTAAACTTTGATGTGATAAATAAAGAGATATTCTAGGTGCTACCTAAATTTATAGTTGTCTTATTATTGGCTGGTTTAACCTTGTAGGATGGTTGAGACACATTATGGAAAGATGTAAGACATGTCTGAGGAGAGAATCAAGACTGAAGAATCTGCCAAACCGCAGCTTAGTGCAACAATATATACTTCATATACCATTAAACCTGTCTATAGCGCTTCCCTCTAAATAGCGCCTTCCTCTCTATAACACCCGATTTTAAATACGTAGTACGATACGATTTACATTAAAAGTGACCTGTCTATAGCACCCTATTTTGGTGAGTCCCAAGAGGGGGCACTATAGACAGGTTTAACTGTTTATGTGAACAGAATTTCACCTGCAACATAAAAGAGGGGTGCTATGTATTGTTTACTTCTGTTGACCACTCTATGATGAAGTATAATGAACTACTACAGGAAAATAAGATATGATCCAAATAAATTAATAGTGTGTGATGTTTTGGTAACAGCGTTGTTACCATCATCAGACAAAAGAATAAATAAATGATGGTAACAACGCTCTTACCAAAATGTCGCACACTATTAATTTATTTTGGATTAAGTCTTATTTTCTTGTAGCTCTAATCTATAATCCAAATTGTGCTTTATCATCTATAATGAACTACAAAAAAATCATTGGAAGAAATGTCATTTTTGAGAAGATAAGTTAAAAAAAAGAAAAAAAGAACCTTCCACCACCAAATATAATTTACAGCTTACACAGTCACAAAAGTCCATGGTGGCAAATTAAAAGAGAAAGATGGCAAAACATCTGGTCCAACAGCCTATGTAAAAAATGCTCTCAAATTAAAAATAGACACACATGTACCTAATATGATAAACTTTCAATTGGAATATATGTACATCTGATTTCTGATAGGGATGGTCTCTCTATGGAAGTTGGGTGATGTCTGTTCATTTATAAAAATTTTATTTTTACACAAGTCAATCAGAGGTGGTTATGGTAGAGGAATGGTATAAGCTGTTTATATTGGACAGTCATGACCTGGGATTGAATCCTGCATTGGTCATTTATTCCACTCAAATAAAGAATTGTTTCAATTGCCCCCCAAAATTTTACTAAAGTCTAGCCCACCAGTTGAAAGCTAGTAATCAAATGAGTGTACATTTGTAAGTACAAAATTCAAATTGATTCCCACATATGTAGACATGGGGGTGGTGCACTTAGAGTAAAAGTAACCATTAAATTCTCACAATGGTTATCATGGCCTGTACCACATGTGTATGTGGGAATAAGTTTTAAAAAAGGGGAGATAGTCACTTGTTTACCACAAGTACCACCATTTGATGGTATTCTTCTTCTTTCTTATCTCCACTCAATCATATTAGGGTGTCAAGCTTGTAAAGCTTGAAATTGACAACCATCATGATTGGATGAAGTAGAATGCATCTGCCTTTGTCATTAAGACTGGGAGCACTACTCAGTGGCAGGCCGACTTAGCTCCAAAAGAAATGGCCGCCTCTGACATGAGGAACAGATGCCATGTGCAGCTGCTCCTAACATGGAATACAAACGCTGCTCATCCTGTATCCCTGGATTAGGAGCCCTTACAGGGTACTATCAGCCGGGCCAGCTGAGCCCAGGTTTTTTAGCAAGCTTGTTACTGCTCTCCCTTCTCCTTTGTCATCCAGGCTTGGGACCGGCAAAGGCGGAGTTTTTGATGGTATTACTCCTAACCAATGCAAACTTTGGACGGGCTATACGCAAGAATCATCGTCTACTTTGCTCCATCTCTCCAATATTATACAGTAGAACCTCCATGAGAGGCCACTCCTGCTAGAGCACATCTCTCTACAAAGGACAGTTTTCATTGCCAAAATTACACCAGTTTAACAATTTAGCAACTCTCCGGTAAGAAGACACCTCTCCTTGAAGGACACTTTGGCTCTGCATCAAGGTGAGACATAGGCTCTTACTTACACTATAGAACCTCTTGGTAAAGGATAGCACCTAGTTACAGAGCCAAAGTATCCTTTATAGAGAGCTGTCCCTTTACTTGAGAGCTGATAAAGCACAATTTGGATTAGGTCTTATTTTCTTGTATTACTTGAGAGCTAAATGAGTAAAAAAATGGTAATTTTGGGAATGAAAACTGTCTTTTGTAGAGAAATGTCTTCTAGTGGGAGTGTCCTATCTTGGAGGTTGTTCTACTGTATCAGCAAGATACACTGAACCACTACTGCACATTAAAAAAAAAAGCGATATTTTTTTTTACCACTGTGGTTTTCTGGTCTTGAGCAACTTTTGGTGTGTGCTGCAATTTGTAGGTGTTTCACCATGTCAATTATTGCTGCTAGCTGACCCTCCAACACCTTGGAATAATTGCAGGGATCTATCTGGGATGGCATTTATATTTACATATCTCATCAGCTTACCTTATTTGCATAAAAACACAAGTAAATAACAAGGAAAGCTCTATAGAAAAATAAAACGGAGATTGAAGAGGAGTTTCTTGTGCGAATTTAAAAAAAAAAAAATGGCACAAGAAACTCTTCTTCAATCTCCGTTTTATTTTTCTATTTTAACTCGAAGATTTTATTTTAGTCCAAGGAAGGCTATATACATGATATAGAGTTATATGCCATCCAACTTTTTTTTTTAATTCAACACCACAAGGAAACAGAATATTCTGTTGAATTTAAAAAGTCAATATTGAATTATAGTCAGTTAAGACAGTTATCAATTTATTGCAACATTTCACAAGCTGTTTGTTTTGAAATAGTGGCTACTGCTATCAGTTGTGTATAAAAGTGATTCATTGGTTAACTCAGATTCCTGGAGCCTTACATAAATAAGAATTTATTTATGGATTGCTCTATTTTCAAAATAAATATGAATATATTTTAAAAAAAGAGTACTGATTAGAAAAAAAAAAACTATTATTTGTAGAGTCTTCTTCTTTCTTATCTCCACTCAATCACACTAAGGTATCAAGCTTGTAAAGCTTGAGACTTTTGATGGTGTCTGCCGGGGAAGAGTAGAGCTCATCAATGGATGAGTCAATACAGTCAATAATATGTCTTGGGGTTGCAGGCTGAGAATTGCACTTAGTACTGTTGGCTTCCGTAGGCGTTTCTTACTGGGATAAAGAAAGAGAGGATCCAATGAAATAATTTAGTAGTGTTTATTAGAACAAAATCATAATTGTGAACAACAAATATAACAGAGAGTACCGTCGTCTTCCGGGTATTCCTTCTACTGGGGAGCTCGGATTCTATATTCTGTGCGTTTATAATCTGTTTATCTGTGGCTCTCTGGTCGGGATGGCGCCTACATTCGGCCATTCCTGGATTTCAATCGTCCTCGATTGAACCTTGCGTTGCAGGAACGTCGTGGGTTGCGTCGGGGGGTATCTTCTACTTCTGGCTCCTCGTCCGGACTTTCTTCTGTAGCTGAGTCATCTTCTTCACTGTGCCAAGACTTCAGTTGACTGATATGGGCCGTTGTCGTGTAGAACCGTCCACTGGTTCTTTCGCTTAACTGAGTCACTCTATACGTGTCGCTTGGCAGAACCTCGGTAATTATCAAAGGTCCTCGATATTTGGGTTGTGCCTTGGTTGGTTCACCCGTCATTTTGGGTACATGCCTCATCACTACAATTTCTCCTACTTCGAATTGGATTGTACGGCACCTCTTCTTATCGTAGTATGTCTTCATAATTTCTTGTTTGTTCTCAATTTGGGATCTCACACTCTCTTGAATTCTATCCGGCTCGGTCCATGGGTCCACGTCTTCGTCGGCTAATCTTCTAAGTATCCCATCGTGGAATCGAGGGGAATAGCCGTGGAGTGTTTCGAACGGTGTTTTATTCGTCGTCTTGTTCACCGCATTGTTCAGGTCTCGCTCTACCTCCTTGATCTTCAGGTCCCAATCCTTCCGTCGCGGATCCTCGATACTGGTTGCTATAGTGGACAATACTGTTCGGTTCACTCTTTCGACCATCCCGTTCCCTTGCGGATGTTTCGTAGAGTTCAGAGTATGATGTATTCCATTTCCTCGACAGAATTCTTCAAATTGCCTTGAGGTAAAACATGACCCTCTGTCGCTGATGATCTTGTCGGGTAGTCCGAAATCATTCACAAAACTTTTCATTACCTTCAGGACGTTCTGCGTCGATGTATTCCTTACAGGGCTTAATCGGACAAATCTTGTCAGATTATCGACAATCACTAAAAGTTCCTGGTTACCTTTTGTACTTCTCACGAAGGGGCCTACGTGGTCCATGTGTACGATGGAAAACGGTCTCTTGCCTGACTTAATGGGATGTAGGAAGCCTTGTTGTTTTCCACCGGGAACTTTGTTAAATAGACACTCGAGACACATAGCCACATGGCGTCGAACGTACCTCTTCATTGAAGGAAACCAGTACAATTCCTTAATTTTGTTGACAGTCCTATCAGTCGCAAAATGTCCCATTAGATCATGGAATTTGACAACTAAGCTTTTCCTCATACTTTTGGGTATAACATACAGGGCTCGTTCCTCTTCTCCATTTTTCACCATGCGGAAAAGTCTGCCTCCTTTGTAGCTGTAGTCGTTAATTCTATTTTGTTCTCCTACTGTCCTATCACACGGGTCCTTTCGAAAGATCTGGATCAGGTCTCTCAATTCAGGGTCGGAATGCTGAATCATCAAGATTTGTTCTTCCAGTGTGATTGTGAGGCACACTTCAAGGTTTTTCTCCACGATTTCCTCCATCGTGTCTCTAGGGTCGTCGACTGGAGCTCTACTCATTCCGTCTACGTGGGCCATCTTCTCCCCTGGTTTATGTCAAATTTCGAAATCGTATTCCTGAATCAGATTGTACCATCGCGCTATCTGAGGATTTGTAGTCTTCTTCGCGTTCATGTAGACCAGTGCTTGGCAATCTGTAACCACTGTAAACTTGATTCCTACGAGGAACTGACGTAGTCGATCCAAGGTCCACACTATCGCCATCAGTTCCAATTTGCTCGAGTGGTACATCTTCTCGGCCTCTGTTGTCTTCTTGCTCACACAGTAGACCAAGCGCCATTTGCCGTCTTCGTCCATCTGTAGCACCATTCCTGCTAATCCCTCAGCACTCGCATCGCAATGTACTTCTGTCTTGAGTTCAGGGTTGTAATGAGCTAGTACCGGATATTCGACCAGATCCTTTCGTAGTCCTCCAAATGACCTTCGCTGTTCTTCCTTCCATTCAAATTGTGAACCTTTCTTCGTAAGTCTGCTTAGCGGTTCTGCTTTCCTCGCGAAGTCCTTTACAAATCGTCTGAAGAAGTTCGTCAGTCCCAGAAAGCGTCGTATGTCGTGGACATTCTTGGGTTCTGGAAATTCTTCTATCGCCTTGATCTTTCTTGGGCCTGGCTTAAGTCCGCCTGTACTGATGACATACCCTAAGAACTCAACTTCCCTCCTTCCGAACTCACATTTAGAGGGTTTCAGTGTCAACTTCGCTGATCTTATTCTTTCGAGGACTTCCCTCAACCTTTCGATCATCTCCCGCCAATCCTTTGCCGGGATAATCACGTCGTCGAGATAGCAGAATGCCTTCTTGTTCAGTAGCGGACCTAGGACAGTGTGCATCAGTCTTTGGAATTCAGCTGGTGCGTTGGCGAGTCCAAAAATCATCCTTTCGAATTGACCTGTATCATCTGGGGTGATGAATGCTGTCTTTAATTTTGCCTTATCGGTCAGTGGTATCTGCAGATATCCATGCGCCAGATCCAGAGTGGTGAAGAATTTCGCATTCCTTAGGCCTTCCAGAAGGTCGTCTATCCTTGGTAATGGGAACTTGTCCTTAACTGTTTGAATGTTGAGTCTCCTATAATCTACCACCAGACGATGATCTCCAGTTTTCTTCCTCACAAGTAGGACGGGACTAGCGTAGGGTGATCTAGTTTCCGTGACTATTCCATTGTCCTTCCACTCTCTGACAATCTCCCTGATTGCTTCGCGTTCACTTGCAGTCGTCTTATACGGTCTCAGACAGACTGGCTTGCTTCCATCAACCTCCTTAATGTCCATCTTGGTGACATCGGTGCACCCTAATTCCTCCATGCCAAGAGCGAAACAGTCTCTATACTCGTTTACTACATCTAGGATTTCTTGTCTCTCTTTCGAAGTCAGAGAATGATTGACGTTGATGTCCTCAGGCAGTATGGGGCGCTTACGTTTCATTTGGTCTTGTCCTTCCCTCTTCTCTTCATTTTTAGTCTGAAACGAATCCTCTGCAACGTCCAGGTTAACAACAATATCATCAAGGTTCAGTAGTTCAACTCGCCCTACACATTGGTTCTTCCTTACTCTCAACTTGCCCTTGCCAGCTGAGATGATAGGTACGGTCGTCTTTCCATCGACCACTTCCAATAGGGAATCGACACAGGCGTCATCTACTCCTGTGAACAATACATATCCATCCTTTACCTCGTCTGTGATTGCACTTGTAAAGTTAATGGAGTCGCTCTCCAACTGAACAGTTTCGGTTGCTCTCAGTTCGATGCGACGCGACTTGATTTCTTCTTGCAGATTAGCAAACGGAAATTCGGTTGAATAGCCAATATGCAGTTCCTTACCGATTCTCGCGAAGGATACGTAGGGCAGATCTGTCCATGTTCTTCCAATTAGTAGGTCATAAGGTTGGGCATCATCGTTAACAATGAATACAGCGATTTCTTTTCCGACTACGCCATCAATCTCCAGGTCAACTGTCGTCTTCCCAACGGTCCTGGCAGCTGGTGCGGTCTGGTTACCGATGCCGTACAGACTAGTCGAGTCTGGTTCGATGTCGACGCTGATCCTCCTTGCGACCGATTCTCTCATTAGACAACTGCTGCTCCCGGTGTCTATCATTGCCTTCACGGTTTCCTTGTTGTCGATCTTGACATCCTTCAAATATACATCTGGCGGGACAGTCTCCAGTCCTTCGACTTCCAGGTTGGCTACTTTTAGTCCTTCTTTGGGTCTTGTGCAATTCCTTTCCTTGTGTCCCGTTTGACCGCATCCTCGGCATGTCAACGTAGTCCTGGGTGCTGGGCAGTCTCTGGCAATGTGTCCAAACTGATTGCAGTTGAAGCACTTCGGTTCTCCCTTGTCGTTTCTGATTGCACGGTTGACCATTCTCCTCAAGGTGTTAGGGTACGTTTCACTGATTTCGTTCCTTGCAGCGTCTTGACCCGAAACATTCGTTCCTTGTTTAGTCTCTTTAACTTCGCTTTGGTTGGGGAATCTCGCAGATTTCTGCTGAAACGACGGTGGTATGAGGTGTTTCGCATTCCAATGCGGAGGTCCCATCTCGGTGCGAACATTTTCGTACTCGTCCAGTTTATCCGCCAACTCATCTGGGTTGTTTAACTTGGTCCAATCGTCAATGAGATGATTACGCAGCACATTTGGAACTTTTTTCTTTAGCTGGTTAGTGACGGACAAATCCTTTAGGGCGTCGAAATTTTCCACGTTCATTCCTTCGATCCATTCGTTGAAATATCCTCGCAATTCGAAAGCGAAGTCTCTCCAGGAACCCTTTTGAGATCTCTCGTGCTTCTCGAATTTTTGTCTGAATTGTTCGGGGCTCAACTTGTACCGTTTTAGGAGCAACCTTTTCACGAACCTATAATCGCCGCTTTGTTCTTCTGTTTCCCGAGCGATTAATTGAGTCATTTCGTAAGGTAGCAATCCTAGGAGGCTGAACGCCCATTGGTCTTCATCCAATCCTAGTCGCTTTGCCTGTCTTTCGAAAAGAATTAGGTAAAAACTCAAATCATTGTCCTTCGACTCGTACTTGGGCATCAGTTTACGTATCTCGTAATGTGCGTCATTGCTGGTACTTCGAGACGTATCGTTGTTTCCGCGTGTAGTCTGGATGCGCAGCTTCTCAAGCTCGAATTCCATTACCATTTGTTCCTTTCGTTCCCGTTCGATTCGTTCCCGATCCTCGATTCGTTCCCGTTCTATACGTTCTGCTTGTTCTGTTTGTGCTGTTTGTTCCATTCGCTCCCGTTCTGCTCGTTCTGTTTGTTCCCGTTCCTCGATCAGAGTCTCCAACAGTTGCTTTACGAATTCTTCTTCGTAAGATTGACTATTCAGGATAAGGCGTTTTAAGTCGACGATCCTGCTCTCTGGCGGTACTACCTCGCCGAGTTCATACGCCAACTTGCTCAAATCGCATTTCCTTACTTTCGCTAAGTAAGTCATGTTTTTCAAAAGGAAAAATAAACAAGGCAAAGTTTTTTTTTTTAAATAAACAAATAAAACTGACTAAACCAGATACGTACTGTTTCAATTATTTCTTTCAACGAAATCAACTTTTCTTTGGTAATTTTGAGACAATACTTTTTATTTGTTTCTTCAATTTACTTTAAAAATACTTTCTTTAGAATACTTTACTTTAAAATACTTTCTTTAAAATACTTCACTTTACTTTAAAATGCTTTCTTTAAAATACTTTCTTTAAAATACTTCACTTTAAAATACTTCACTTTACTTTAAAATGCTTACTTTAAAATACTTCACTTTACTTTAAAATACTTTCTTTAAAATACTTCACTTTAAAATACTTCGCTTTACTTTAAAATGCTTACTTTAAAATACTTCACTTTACTTTAAAATGCTTACTTTAAAATACTTCACTTTACTTTAAAATGCTTACTTTATCGAGATGATTTTGCAATAATATTTTACCGAGGTGACTTGTAATAATACTTTTAGGAATAGGTAATTAAATTTCGTACATACCATGCAACTCCTCTTACGTTGATCGGTCACCGCGTCACGTCCTTCTCGTTTCCAAATTATTCCAGTGAATCTTCAATTTTCTTCAGGACCATCCCACTTCTGAATTTCTGTTGGCTTCCGTAGGCGTTTCTTACTGGGAAAAAGAAAGAGAGGATCCAATGAAATAATTTAGTAGTGTTTATTAGAACAAAATCATCATTGTGAACAACAAATATAACAGAGAGTACCGTCGTCTTCCGGGTATTCCTTCTACTGGGGAGCTCGGATTCTATATTCTGTGCGTTTATAATCTGTTTATCTGTGGCTCTCTGGTCGGGATGGCGCCTACAGTACATAGTGGGAAAACCCTGCAACCATTCTGGAAAGTCATTGTCCATAGATGACTAGACTTAAGTCTGGAAATCAAAAACTGTAGTTCTCTTGGGAGGACAGAACCGGTGCTTGTCTCTCCTGCTCTGTACCAGTCATATATGTGCAGCATCAGATTTCCATTCCTGCAGGCATTGGGTTTTGATGGTACGGAGGAGGTCTTTTTCGTCTAGTTGGGTGGTAGATTCCCTGGCTTCAGGCAGGCCAAGAGCACCAGCCTTTGCCAGAGAGTCTGCCAGCTCATTACCAGGAATTCCAACGTGAGCTGGAAGCCATTGCACTGTGATTTGTAGAGTGAATATATATAGCGATATAACTGAATGATTTTTCTATATCTATGATATACCTGATCTTAAAAAAACAAAAAATTCAAATCTTATTGTGAAAATACAGTAGAACCTGTAAAATACAGGTTCTAAAATACAGTAAAAGACAATACCTAATTGTAGTGCAAAAGTGTCCTTTAGGGAGAGGTGTTCTCTTACCAGAATTTGCTAAATAGTAAAAAAAAATTGTGGTTGAAAACTGTCCTTTGTAGAGAGGTGTCTTCTAGCAAAAGTGTCCTCTCATGGAGGTTCTATACTGTATATGTTCTTAGCTCCCCTTGAATTGAAAGAAAAAGTTGAATAGTTTATTGTAAGCTAAGTAATAAGAACCGTTGGTTTTCAACCACTACGACCCGGGTTCGATTCCCGCATTGGACACTTTTTTCTGATTAAAAAAAAAAATGCTCCAATGGCCCCCGATTCTTGCAAAGTCCAACCCCACCAGCGAGTGCAATTAACCAAACGGGGCTCTGGCACATTTGTAAGTGCAAAGTCAAACTGCTTTCCACATGTGTAGACATGTGGGGCACTTACAGTAAAAGCAGTCGTCTACTTCTACCCACCATGATTACCATGGCCTGTACCACATGTACTAGGGATAAGCAAAAACAAAAAGTAGTAAGAGATTGAGCACCTAGTTGTCTTCATTTCAGATTAATCCACAATTGGAGGTATTTATTATGGAGCACAGTTCTCTCTGTGTGTGACCTTGAATCTTCCTCTTTGGCAGACTTCTGGCATCCATCCATCTTGGCAACCATTGTAAACACTCAAGTCAGGTCAGCTGGGGAAATTCCTGGACTCATTCCAAGACAACAAAGAAATAAAATAACTATTTTTATCACTGTATGTGTTGTGTGTGTGGAGAAATGGATGAATTAGAAATAGAGGTAAAGGTTTGATGTGTTTCTACAGGCTTTCAGGAAATGACAAGGTTGTTTTTTTTTGTATTAGGGAGATACACCTCATCATTTTTTAAAATACCAGTCTTCTATAAAGATAATGGTTACCTTTCCTGTCAAAACTGAATGCTATCTTTTCATTTTTGATAAAGCTGGCAACAAAGGGTGAAAGAATAAAAAGTACTGAATTTGGTTGATGCAGCATTTCTTTTTTCTCTGTTCCAACTCTTTTTTTTTTTTTTACACGAAATGGAATGCACTGATTTTTATTTTTCAAATAAAGTACTTACTGACCTTACTGCGATGAAAAGAAATATATATTTTTAATTAGAAAGGCATTTATTGGATCAAATAAAGATTTATTTATGGTTTGCTCTATTTTCAAAACGGTTTCAACCAGTTTTGGTTATGACGCTCTACGCCTTGCAAGAACAATAGAAAGGCTTCGACTTTCTATCAACAGTTGGACACTTACATTTCAACTACAGATGTCTTTCAGCGGGAATTATTCCACCTTCTTTAATTCTTAAAGAACCTATTCGCACGAAATTATATTAGATTTATTTATGGATTGCTCTATTTTCAAAAGAAATATATATATTGGGAGGGCTTGGATCATTAGTGGTAAATCCTTCTAGTGGTTTGTCCAGTTCAATCTATCTGCCATACTGATTTTAGAGATTTTGTATTGGGGAGATTCTGCCCTGATATTGTAGGATGGAATTATAGCATTGGTATATAAAAAAAACTATAATACAAATGAAAACACCAAAGTGCGAATGTTTCTTTTCACAAATAAATCAAACTTCTACTGCCCTTACTGCGATGAAAAAAAATATTGGGAGGGCTTGACTCATCAGTGGTGAACTCTCCCAGCGGTTTCGGTAATTTAATCTATCAGACTGATTCTTTAGAGGTCTAATACTGTATTGGATCATTCTGCTTTTATATGCTACACTGAAGGGTTGAATCTTAGAAATGGTATTTAAGTAAACTATGGACATAAGCTTTTAGGACAGTAGAATTACATTTAAATATTTGTATCGAGCAATGCTCTTCAGCAAACAATAAGGACAAGGCCAGTTAGACATAATACATAGCAATAATGCATATATATATATAATATAATACAAATGAAAACACCAAAACGTGAATTTTTCTTTTCATTGTTTTGGTGTTTTCATTTGTGTTATATAGATGGCGCGTTATTGCTATGTATTATAAGAAAATTATAGATATAAGCTTTTTGAGGACAGTGTAATTATACTTGTAAATATATATATATTTTTTTTCAAGAAATAAAAATTTATACAGGGTAGCAAAAGGTGTCCACACACAAAGTTAAATATTTGCAAACAAACAAAAAAAAAAGTGAATTTTTTGTAATCATTGGTAATGTGGTACCACCACTCACAGAGAAACACTGATCTAGATTGAAGTGACATGACCCTCATCTCCTGCCTAAAGACAGGTCACACAAATCATTATTAACAGAGAAAGAAAAAAAAAAACATTTTACTACCTGCAAAAAAAATGTTGAGCTTCTAGGAACACATCCTGCAGTGCTGTGACCTAACAAGATCTATCCCCTTCAAGAAGTCTATTAATAGACTGAAGGAACACGGCCTGCATGAGGAGGAGGAAATATCTTTATTACGGGGCTGTGTGTGTGTGCTAACCAAAATAGATGATTTTTGAGCCCCAATGGCCGCATAAAGCGGAATGCGGAATATATACAAAGCACTATGACCAGGCTAGGGACAGGATCTCTGTTAGGGAAGAGGCAGGTTAGGCCAGATTGGGTCCGTGGAGGTCAGGAGGCAGGAAGAAGGCGGGAGGACTAGAACTTTGCAGCTCTAGCTCTGGTAGTTGGGCAAGACATTGATCTTGCCTCGTGGTCGGCAGAGAGGCCCTTGGCTGAGCAGTTGGTGCACTTGGCCGTGCGCAGGTTGGTGAGAGTTGGACAGCTTTGGCCTTGGTGGTCACCAGAAGCTCAGTGGAAGCAGGCGACCGTAGCCTTGGTGAACTACTCCATGGACAAAGCCTGCACGAACTATCTTGTACACACCAACGGATAGATAAGAATTTGAAAAAAAAAAAAAAAGGCAAAGACACCTGGTATACATGACACTGAAAAAAAAAAGAGGAAAGTTTTGACTAGGATACCAAATGTCAGCATTAAAATGCTTGTCTATCTTCCTTTTTTTCTCTGTTTCATTTAGGCATGCCTTTTGATTTTTTTTATAGCTGTGTTTATTTATAACAAGGTATTTACAAGGTAATAAGACCAAATCCAAATAAATAAATAGTGTGTGACGTTTCAGTAACAGCGTTGTTACCATCTTGCTGGTAAAATTTCTCATTCGATACTTTTGTCTGAAGATGGTAGCAATGCTGTTACCGAACGGTTACACACTATTTATTTATTTGGATTTGGTCTTATTACCTTGTGTTTATAATCTATAATCCAAATTGTGCCTTACCATGTGTTAATTTATAAAACCAGATTAATTTTGGTCTCTCATTTAAAAAATTATTCCTAGTACAGATGGTATATGGGGCTTGATAATCATGGGGGGTAGTTAACTTATGCTTTCTACTGTAAGTGCACCACATGAAAAAAGTAGCATTAAAAAATTACATGTTTAAAATTTCCAATGTACACAATAATTGACCCAACCATGTATCGGAACAAGGCAACAACAAGCGATGGTTGCAGTGCCCAAGAAGCTGAACCGAGGGTTCTCCAGTGCCACAGAGAACGCCAGTCTCATCCATCGAGTGAGGCAGGAGTTGGCACCTCCAGACCTGGATGTCCCCCAGAACACCTTCACCCTCCCTGACCTTTCATCCTTCCCCGATGACTTCCGCCATTTCCTGCACAAGGATCTCATAGAGAGCTCCACCATGGCATCTCTGGAGGCTTCAGGTAAACATCCTCTTTGATTCGTGGTGGCTATGGTAATATACAGTCGAGTCTCCCATGGATAATCCTGGTCTCTCTCAGAGATGATCTCTTATTAGAGATTCAGGCCAAGTCATGAGGAGTCCTTCAACAGAAACACAATCTCTGATTAGAGACCACCTTCAGGGGAGATCAGGGGTCGGTGGAAAAGGATGGTCTAAACCATTGGTTTTCGATCGTTACGATCCATGTTCGATTCCCGCATTGGGTACTTTTTTCTAATTAAAAAAAAAAATGCTCCAATGGCCCCCGATTCTTGCAAAATTCCAACCCCACCAGCAAGTGCAAGTAATCAAACGGGGCTCTGGCACATTTGTAAGTGCAAAGTCAAACTGCTTTTCACATGTGTAGACATGTGGTGCACTTACAGTAAAAGCAGTCGTCTACTTCTACCCACAATGATTATCATGGCCTGTACCACGTGTACTAGGGATAAGCAAAGCAAAGGGGAGATCTGATTTAGAAACACAAGGTAATAAGACCAAATCCAAATGAATAAAGAGTGTATGACATTTCTGTAACTATGCTGTTACCGAAACGTCGCACACTATTTATTTATTTAGATTTGGTCTTATTGTGTTTATAATCTATAATCCAAATTGTGCCTTATCATTAAGATTGGAGTCTTGTTAGTTCTTCTTGTGTTGGTTATAAAAGACACATCATCCTCTCTCACATTAGGTCATCAAGTGTTTACTGCCCTGATGATTAAGTGTCAAGGCTGTTACTAATAGTATACTCATTTGGTCTTGTTAACCCTCCCCCCCTTCATTATTTCTTACAAGGCAATGATAAGGCACAATTTGGATTATAGATTAGAACTACAAGATACCAAATAAATAGTGTGTGATGTTTCAGTAACAGCATTGTTACCATCATCAGACAAAAGTACTGAATAGACTAAAAAAAAAAATCTTAATCAAGACCTTTTTTTTGGTTTCAATAAAACTCTTAAATCTGAATCAAGTCTCTTAATAAAAAATCTAATTTGAATTAATTCAATTGGCCAATTGCTTCTTTATATTATTTATTGAACAATCAACCACGTCGCAGCATTTATTAAGAGAATTGATTAAGATATAGGAGTTTTGTTAAAACCAAAAAATCTTCCAAAGCATTGTTTACATTTTCAGTTTATAAACACAAGGTAATAAGACCAAATCCAAATAAATAAATAGTGTCTGACGTCTTGGTAACAGCGTTGTTACCATCTTCAGACAAAAGTACAGAATTAGAAATTTTACCATAGCATGTTTTAAATAGTTACTGTGTCTGTATCTGCTATCTTGTTTACACACTTGATAACAGTAACTATTTAAAACATGCTGTGGTAAAATTTTTCAGTCAGTACTTTTGTCTGAAGATGGTAACAACGCTGTTACCGAAATGTCACACACTATTTTTTTATTTGGATTTGGTCGTATTACCTTGTGTTTATAATCTATAATCCAAATTGTACCTTATCATTTTCAGTTTATAATAAAGCACAATTTGGATTAATTTATTTGTATTATGTCTCAATGTTCTTGTATTTTTAGTTTATCTTTAATATGTATCAAGGATATAATAAGATACAATTGAAGATTAGAAACATAAGGTAACAAGATCAAATTCTGTGATGTGTCAGTAGCAAAGCTGTTATCTAAGCACAATTCACACACGATTTATTTATTTGGTCTTGTTACCCTATGTTTATATTAAAGTAGTACAGTAGAACTTCCATAAGAGAACACTAGTGGATTTCTCTCTACAATAGATGGTTTTCATCATCGAAATGATCATTTTTATCATTTAGGTGCTCTCTGGTAAGAGGATACCTCTCTCTCCAAGAACATTTTAGTTCTGCAACTTTGGTATTGTACTTTAAGAGAGAGGTTTCTTTACTGTATATATAAAAAAAAAAGGATTAAAGCACAATTTGGATTATAGATTATAGCTACACCAGAAAATAAGACCTAATCCAAATAGATTAATAGTGTGTGACATTTCGGTAACAGCCTTGTTACCATCAAATAAAAGAATAAATAACAAATGCATTTATTCTTTTGTCTGATGCTGACAACAACGTTGTTACAGAAACATCACACACTATTCATTTATTTGGATTAGGCCATATTTTCTTGTAGAAATCCAATCGTGTAGAAGTGCTCCAGAGTGGTTAGACAGGAAGAAACACAGTGTGAGGAGAGAGCTGGTTGTTTCCAGGTCAGGAGGTGAGTGAAGCAGGCCCAGTTTCTATTAGTGTTTGGCCTCACTTCACTAATTTGTGCTGACAGATGGTTCCACTTCTCTCTCCCCCTCTGTCTCTCTAAATTGAACTTGTGCAGCTCCTCTGGATTGATTGTTTTATTTTCCTCTTCAGTCTCTCTCTGCTCTTGAATACAAAACTGATCACACACTTTAATAAACTTTATGATACATTAGCGTGCCGTCTGTTATCGAAATTCGAAACTATTATAGATGCGTATGATTCTTTTTAAAAATAAACAATTTCTACCGTCCTTACTGCAATGGAAAAATTAATGGGAGCGCCTGGCTCATCAGTAATGAACCCTCCCAGGCCCTCCCATTAATTTTTCCATTGCAGTAAAGACAGTAGAAATTGTTTATTTTTAAAAAGAATCATACGCGTCTATAATAGTTTCGAATTTTGACACTTTAATAATTCTTATTAAAAAGTGTGTAGGTATAATTTCTGATAAAAATCATAAACACAAAAGGTAATAAGATCAAATCCAAATAAATAAAATTGTGTGACGTTTTGGTAACAGCGTTGTTACAGAAACGTCACACACTATTTATTTAGATTTGGTCTTATATTACATTGTGTTTATAATCTATTAATCTAAATTGTGCCTTATCAGATTAGGATCATAAGATAAAGAATGGCCAAATACCAAATTATTATCGTCACTTTTATATATCTCTACTATTTTGTTTAGCACATTTTATTATTCAACACTTAAGGGGGTGTTGAATTAAAGCCTGTGTTAAATTGTAGCCAAATAATTAAAGTAAATAAGTAATTGGAAAATTTAATTGAATTAAAGTACACACATGGTACAGGCCATGATAATCATGGTGGGTAGAAGTAGGCGACTGCTTTTACTGTAAGTGCATCACATGTCTACACATGTGAAAATCAGTTTGACTTTGCACTTACAAATATTTGAATTAAAGTAAGTGTTAGAAAGAAGGAATCATATATCGCCGCAACTCTTTTTATTAACGCGATAATATTGAAACGAGGGCGATAGGGGCGTGGTAATTTTCTTTTCTTTTATTTTGTTTATATTAAAAACGATATATAATCTCTCCTTGTTTGTACACTATAATTAGCTGAAGAAGGGCTTGCCCGAAAGCTTCTTTTATCGCGTTAATAAAAAGAGTTGCGGCGATATATGATTCCTTCTTTCTAATTTGTTCGAAATCCGCAAACCGTTTACCATGAATAAAGTAAGTGTGTTGAATTATAGTTGGTTGACTTAGAGAGGTTATAAACAAAATGTAATAAGACCAAATTAAAATAAATAAATAATTAGATTTGGTCTTATTACCTTTTGTTTATAATCTATAATCTAAATTGTACCTTATCGTTTAAAGAGGTTATATACCTTTGTGTGGCAATTTGACACTAGAGATGAAAAAAAAAAAAGTTGCATATTTTCTGTTCAACCCATTATTGCATATTGGACAAGTGTCCCGCTATCTGGCCAATATTGTTTGTGACCGGCCTGTTTGATAACATTGTCTTTTTTCTCTCTCTAGATTAACTCAGGTGTGTGATGCCTCTTTGAGATATGCCATCTATAAAATCTTATCACCTTTAAATAAAAATTTAGTGGAATTTCTTGTTTTTACAGAATATTTTCTTATTACAGAAATTTCTTATTACAGAATAAAGAGATCAAACCTGTCAGAAACATATAAGCTTTATTTAAGCTCTTATTTATTTCTACATACAGTTAAACCTGTCAATAGCGCCCCCTCTTGGGACTCACCAAAATAGGGTGCTATAGAGAGGGGGTTCTATAGACAGGTCACTTTTAATGTAAATCGCATCATACTATGTATTTAAAATCAGGCGCTATAGAGAGGAAGGCGCTATTTAAAGGGGGCGCTATAGACAGGTTTAACTGTATATACTTAACCATTGTTATGAGAAAACAATAGAAAAAAATAAAAAGGTCAGGTGTTGATATGGTCAGGATATGCCTTTATTATTTTTAATTTATTGTTATAGTTGTGTAATGGAGTATATATATAACTGTTATATCCATGCCATTTTTCACATTTCAACCAAATTACCTACATTCTTGTTGTCCCCTTCTTTCTTATCTCAATCATTTAAAGTTGTCAAGTGTCTGTGAATCTTGATGATTGAGAGAATGATAAGGCACAATTTGAATTTTAGATGAGAACTCCAAGGTAATAAGACCAAATCCAAATAAATGGTGTGTGATGTTTCTGTAACAGCTTTTTTACCATCATCAGATAAAAGACTAGGTGGGAAGAAGGCATTGTATTAAAGATATTTGACTGTAAATGGAGCCTTTAAACAAAGTAACAAGAAAGCCTCAAATTTCTGATGATAAGGCACAATTTAGATTATTCTATATACAGTTACGAGCGTCATTCTTCGTCGCCTCTGTCACGGTTTGCTTTTTTTTTGGAATGTCGCCCTCCTATTGGTCGGCTACGATCACGCCACCTTTGCCCCCCCCATCATGCCCCCCACTCGCATTTTCGTTTTTGTAACTATTGTGTTGGAGCGGGTCACTCCTTAAATAAATGCATATATTAGTTAATAACCAAATGGAATCCTCTCTTTCTTTTTCCCAGTAAGAGACGCCTACGGAAGCCAACAGTACATCGACAGATAAAGCACATAGGCTATAGTTATTAACTAACATATGCATTTATTTAAGGCGCCAAATTATAATTGTAACAAATAGTATTTGAATAAAACCATTCAATCGGGTAAAACACGGGCGTTGCCCGGGTCATTCGGCTAGTAGATTATAAACACAAGGTAATAAAACCAAATCCAAATAAATAAATAGTGTGTGACATTTCAGTAACAGCATTGTCACCAAAACATCACACACTATTTATTTATTTGGATTTAGTTTTATTACCTTATGCCTCAACTTTCTCTCTCACATGGCTAATGTTGTGTCTACCTAGGTAACAAGAGAACATTCATCTCTAACAAGTCATGTTTTTTTCACAGGTCATCTGAACTGGTGGTACAAGCAAGGCATCTGCCAGAAACTCTGGCCTTTAGCGACCTCTGGTGATGGGAACTGTCTTCTACATGCCGCCTCTCTCGGTGAGTTCTTACATTGCCGGCAGCACAGTAGATGGCTAGCTATATATGTAAGACCAATGTATGCCTTAATGTGGGTCTCAGTAGGTGTATATATATGTTATATCAAAATATTATTTTATTTAAAAAAATATATATTTCCTAGATTCAAATACTCTGCTAAATCGGCCGCCAGAGGTCACGCTTCCCCTATAAAACTCGTTGGTATTTCCTGATGGCCGGCTCAAATCTTTTGTACATTATGTAAATAAGTCTTTCATTTTTTTATTCTTACACCTTAAGCTAGGCAGTACTTTTATCAAATTATGTTTTTATATATTCCTTTAGCTCAATTAAGGCTATTTCTAATCTTCAATATTTTTATTATACTTTCAAGATTTTAACCACGACTGCATTACCATAGCATAATCCTCGAGATAATCAAAATCAGCAGAAAATCTCATTATTTTTACAACATATATATATGTCATAATTTGTACATAACTGGATGTAATCCCACCACAATATGTATGCAATGTATAATCTAAAGATTTTAATAAAAACAAGGCTTAGAAATCTGGGAGAAAGGTTTAGAGAGAAAGGCCATCAAAGAGGAAGCAGTCATTAGCAGGTTTTATTATCCAGGAACTCATAAAACTGGGTTCAAGAACCTAGTCCTTCCCGGATCATGTCAGAACAAGTCAAGAACAAAGGATTAGCAATGAGCCAATCAGAGTCCAGGAGGATTAGCTAGGAACCAATGGAAAGCTTACACGACTCGACCACCAACCAATCAGAACCCTGAGAAGTTTTCGTGTTAAATCGCGAACTCAGTTTAGTTAGTCAGGAACATGGCACCATTGAGACCAGTCAGGAACGTGGCACCATTGAGATCAGTCAGGAGCTCGCCGCCGTTGAGACCAGTTTGGAGCCAACCCCCATCTTCTCAACCATCAGATAAGTCCAATCCTCAATAATGTGAACAGCCATAGATTAGTCAAATCCGCAAACTAGCTTCAACCCCTTTCTCCCTTGATCGCTGGCCTATTTCAATTCAACTCTGTGTCCTCGTTATTTTCCCTTGTGAATACCTTATCACTTCAGCAAATACGACTGCGCCCACCACAATCACCAATCAACTCAACCCTTCACAAAAAGGTAATCTTCCCCAACGTTACATATATTAATTAAAAGGCATATGTTGGATCAAAAATAAAATATTTTGTAGAACGATGTTTGACAAATTTTACCGCAAATGTTACTTTTGAATGAAAAATCGTAATTTTATTTTAAGGAGAAATACGACTATTTCTATCCTTAGGGATGAAGTATGAAAGGATGAATTGTGAAGAGTAATGATAAATGAAAGTGTCCAGGTATACAAAATCCAATATTTTGCTAGGCCGTACGTCTATCTTTGTCGGGGTCTCTATTCTTATTATATATTATATATAGCATTATTATTCCATCCAGATGCGAACCAGCTCCCCAAAATATTCTTCTTATTCCCTTATTTATATCTTTCAAAGTACACTAGAACCTCCCTTTAGCGGACACCTCTCTACAAAAGACTGTTTTCATTTGCAAAATTACCATTTTTTACAATTTAGAAACTCTTCAGTAAGAGGAGACTTCTCCCTAAAGGATACTTTGGCTCTGAAATTAGGTGTTGTCCTTTACAGGGAGGTATTTCTACTGTATCTGAAAGTGAATTACAAGGTTAAAAAATACCAAATCCTAATCAATTCTAACTTGTGTTTCTTATTTATATATAAATGAGGGTTCACATTGTTGTGTTGTGCCCGCTGTTTTGTCAATAATCCACTCTGAGTCCTCGGAGCTCCCTTGGTACCGGTTTTATTTATAACCAATGCCGGAACATAAGGAGAACACCACACACAGCCAGACGCGGAGTAACTTCCACTCGCAACCAAAACCAAACCGCCAGGTTCCAGTCTCGGCCGGTTCTCGCTGCCACACTGGCGCCGCCAGGCGCGAAGTGGCGTGAGGATTCTCGCCTGAATCCTCAACACACATCCCTGATAAGCCATTGCCCTTCCTCTTTCAGATTCTATCCATTGCAGTTGAGTAGAATCTCCATGGGAATACTCTCACATCTCTTCACAAGGGAAGGTTTCATCACCAAATTTTTCAATTTTACTAATGGCAGCAACTCTCTGGTAAGGACACTTTAGCTCTTCAGCTAGACGTTGCCCTATAGAGAGAGAGAGAGATTGAAACTGATTTATTACAATGTCCATATAAGATTATATAGGGTTAAATACATAAAATGAATAAATAAGATTAATAATGATAGTTATATGAATAAATAGATATAAATAGATAAAATAATTGATAAATATACATATATATATAATATATATACAAGGTCTTCATTGGTGGGGCCCACCGCGGGAAAGACTCAGCCACCGATGGACTGCGAGAGTTCTTTCCCACAGAGAGAGAGATAGAGGTTCTTTCTGTATAAGGTCTGTCTTTTAATATTATATATATAACATTTTCAAAAAGTATTTATATGATCAAAATGTTTTTGCCAATACAAGTATATAATAAAGAAACAACACAAGGTAATAATATCCAAATAAATAAATAGTGTGTGATGTTTCGGTAACAACGCTGTTACTGAAACGTCACACACTATTTATTTGGATTTGGTCTTATTACTTTGTGTTTATAATCTACTAGCCGAATGGCCCGGGCAACGCCCGGGTTTTACCCGATTAAATGCTTTTATTCAAATACTATTCGTTACAATTATAAATTGGCGCCGTGGATGTCATTCTTGTATAATATATAAATGAGTTTTAGAAATTGTAAAAAAAAAAAAAAAATGCATCGCCGGGAATTGAACCCGGGCTGCCCGCATGGCAGGCGAGCATTCTACCACTGAACCACCGATGGTTATAAAAATTGCCATATTTGGGTATTTATTCCATTCACAAAAGCAAACGGTGACAGAATTGATTATGACGCTGATAACTGTATATATAAATAATCCAAATTGTGCATTATCATAATAAAGAAACAAGAAGACAAAGAACACAAAGAGTTTATTGTGAGCTATGTCAAGGGGAAATCGATGTTCTAATGGAGGTTGGTGTGTTACAGGAATCTGGGGTTTCCATGACCGTCTGCTGACCCTCCGCAAAGCTCTCCATGCCACAATGACCAGTGAGACCTATGGTGCGCCACTGTACCGCCGCTGGCGCTGGGAGACTGCGCAACACAACAAACAGGTACAACTCCCTCTTGTTCCATCTAAGTGACAACAGTGCAATCTCACTGACATTATTCCAGTAGCACATTCAATATAAAGTTCCGGGAGGATGGTATTCATGTTCCAAAAGTGGTATTGTATTTTGGTATGAAAATTGGCCCTGCGCCACTTCACAAATTTGGAAATTTTGAAGGTTTTTCAAAATAGATTTTACTTGTGCCTGCCACAAAGGTTACCTTCCACATGGAAGGTTTGTTCACCTGCTCTCACTGATTGAATCTGAACATGTGCAAAAATAGGTTGAACAGGGAAATAGATATTGATACAGGGGTATAGATAACTGACTATAGTTCAACCCTTGCTTTAATTGAACAGTTTGTTAAAAATCTCGATAAACCTATTTACTTTATACAACTCTAGGTAAACACAAAGTAATAAGACCAAATCCAAATAAATAGTGTGTGACATTTCAGTAACAGCATTGTCACCATCTTCAGACAAAAGTACTGAATAATAAAGCACATTTTGGATTATAGATTATAAACACAAAGTAATAAGACTAAATCCAAATAAATAAAATAGTGTGTGACATTTCGGTAACAGCATTGGCTGTTACTACGTACACTGTTAATGAAACGTCACACACTATTTATTTATTTGGATTTAGTCTTATTACCTTGTGTTTATAATCTAGAATCCCCCTTGGCAGAGCTGACTGCTATAGGGCACATCCTCAGGTGGCGGATAGGGGAACGACCTTCAGATATGAAGGCCAGCTGCGAAACAAGCAGAATAACTCTGACGAATAAGCAGTCGCGGACCAATAGCAGCATTGTTAGAAGAGGAGTAGACCTCTTTAAAAATCCTGACTTCAACTGACCCAGTTGATAGACCTCAGCAAGGGTCCCACTCCAGGGATAAAGAGGAGCTGCGTCGGTACTCATGTTAGAGTCGGCAGCAAAGGCGTCTGCTTCCATGTTAGGAACGGCCTCAAACTACAGGCAAAGTCAGACTTTCACCAAAGTGTGCCTGGATCATGGTGCCATGATCAACGAAAGCTGCACCCCTATACCCCATTCCATGAGATCTGAACTCATGGAATTCGTGTAATATTTACACAAGGGGATAAGAAACAACAACAACAACATAATCTATAATCCAAATTGTGCCTTATCAACTCAAGGTAATAAGAACAAATCCAAATAAATAAATGGTGTGTGTTGTTTCAGTAACAACTCTGTTACTGAAACATCAAACACTTTATTTATTTGGATTTGGTCTTATTACCTTGTGTTTATAATCTACTAGCCGAATGACCCGGGCAACGCCCGGGTTTTACCCTATTAAATGTACCCTGTTTCGCCCGTGGTCTCTGTTTTTTGGAATTTTTCCCGATATAATTTTGTATCTGATAATCAAACATGATACAGCAAAATTTTTAAAATAGTCTATCGTCTTCCCAGTATTCTTTTACCTATGTATGGAAATTTTGGTTTGAATTAGTGAACTACTGCGAATTTGTAGACGAATGACCCGGGCAACGCCCGGGTTTACACGATTAAATGTATATTACATATGGAAGATGGATGTAGTTCCCGGAGGGCACCCGCGAGGTCACTCTGCCCCCGCGCAACTGTCCAACCGGGAGCGCCCCGCGCCGTCAAAATCGTCACGCGTTCTAGAGGGCGCTGCCCGTGAGCTCAACCGGCCGTCAGCCGGGAGATCTCATTTACTCGGCGGGGGGGGGGGGGGGGGGACGGCGGGCAGGGAAGTCACGTGCTGCGCCGGCAGCCAATCGTCGCGCGCCGCCGCCGCCCGCCTGAGTGTTCTTAGAGGGCGCTGCTCGTGAGCTAAGTTGAATAATTTGAATATATAGTTTTAATAATTGATTTATATATTTTTTAAAATAGCCTATCGTCTTCCCCGTATTCTTTTACCTATGTATGTAAATTTTGGTACCAATTGGTTAAGTAGTTTTTGAGTTTATCGCGAAACAGACAGACAGACAGGAATTGACTTTTATATATATAGAGATGATCCAAATTGTGTCTTATCATTTGAACAACTCTAATTCAGCATTCCATTAAATGTTGATATCATTCATAGAAGAATGTCCACTAGCACAGTGAATGTTGAGTGAATTGATAATCACATCAACCAACCCCCCATCATTCAACATAGACTTCATTTCAATCAAAAAATTCTGATTCCGCAGGTTGTTGAATCAAAGAAGTTTGCCCATACTTCTCTTTCTTTTACCCCTTGCTGTGGTATAAAATAGTGTAGGGGTTTTACTGTCAGTGACATAGAGGACTGTGCAGCTGGGGCTGGTGTACACGGAGAGCGAGTGGCAGCGAGAATGGGAATCCTTGGTCAAGATGGCCTCCTCCGAGCCTCGCTCCGGCACCATGTCTTCTCGCAGAAGGTGGTAAGTGTCACTGCCTGATTACTCTACCTAGTCTGTACATAACAACATCACTACGGTCAAACAACACTAACAAGATTTAGAACAGGCCATCTCAAGCCATTGAAGATAGAAAATAATAACAAAACCTATCCCACTTGTCCAAAATGTAGCTTGGCACCTGCAGCTCCAGAACACATTTTGGCTTGCATTAGATGTACTAAACAGGACCTTTGGGAGAGGCCGCTGCTTATCATAAAACAGCTCGAGGAGCATGAACTCATGGAATTCGTGTAATCTTTACACAAGGGAATAAGAAACAACAACAACAAGACCACGGTCCTTCTCAACCTGCAACCCCAAGACATATTATTGACTGTATTGACTCATCCATTGATGAGCTCTACTCTTCCCCGGCAGACACCATCAAAAGTCTCAAGCTTGATACCTTAATATGATTGAGTGGAGATAAGAAAGAAGAAGACCATGGTCCTTGCTTGACCCTGGTGTATCTGGGTAAAACTGAGCTATACTTAATTGCATATTTCCCTTAGTTGAATAGCAAGCAGTTATATAGACTCAAGTTTATTTCTTAAAATCAATCATCTCTTTTTTTTTTTTAAATCCTAAGTCTTTTATTTTTCGAATAAAATTCTTACTGCAATGAAACATTAGTGGGAGGGCTTAGTGTATCAGCAGTGATATTTTTCATCCCAGTAAGAACAGTAGAAACTTTGTTCTATTTGGAAATGTGTACTTACAAATAAAACTTTGAAATATATAAAATTAGGATTGGAGGCTAAAAGATCTAAAAAGAACTTCAACTTCACTGCCTTTCACATGTGTAGACATGTGGTGCACGTACAGTAAAAGCAGTCGCCTACCTCTACCCACCATGATTATCATGGCCTGTACCACGTGTACTAGGGATAAGCAAAAAAAAAAAAAAAGATCTTCAAAAGTTCATTCTCACATACTCCTTCCTTTTCATTTTCTCCTCAACTTTCTGCATAGTAGCTTTGTATCTTAAGTCCATCTATAATTAGTTACCAGATTTTTCCGATTCCCAACCTTCCAAGAAGTCTTTCTATCTTGTTCTTCGACCACTCTGTATAGGACCTTGGGTTTTTGCCAATCCACCTTATGGTCTTCTTCTATTATGTGTCACATCACAATGTTAGTGATTTAGAAGAGAAAAGTTACTATAAAGTATAAAATATAAACACTAGCAATGCATTTCTTTATTCGTGCAAAATACAAGCTTTTGGATCTTTATAATCCTTCTACAGGCATAGCTATAAGTTGAGAGAATGAGGATATATATAAATATACAATATTATTTATATATATATTTAAAGACAACAAACAAAACAAATTTAATGATAAGGCACAATTTGGATTATAGGTTATACATACACAAGGTAATAAGACCAAATCCAAATAAATAAATAGTGTGTGACGTTTTGGTAACAGCCTTGTTACCATCTTCAGACAAAAGTACTGAATCTACCTTTGTCTGAAGATGGTAACAACGCTGTTACTGAAACGTCACACGCTATTTATTTATTTGGATTTGGTCTTATTACCTTGTGTTTATAACAAATTAAAAAAAAAATTACATAAACATTCTATAAATTTTATATATATTTCATAAAACTATAGGACATATACGTATTTGAAAAAAATAAACATGAAATAAAACTAGTACCAATATATGTAAAAAATAATTAAAATTAAATAGGGCATAAGGCTATGGGTGGGATGAACAATCTGGGGAAGATGGAGGAGGTGAAAATGAAGGGCTGTGTCAATGTTAGTGATGTTCCTTGTTGGTGTTCCTT